>OAMR01000639.1:82511-111080 GCA_900205405.1 Echinochloa crus-galli | reverse complement strand
GTGGGCGGCGGCGTGAGCGGCGGTGGCTCGCTGATGGGTGGCGGTTCTCGGGGCCTACCTTGCCTTGACTAAGTTCTAGGGAAGGATGGGGTCGCCGGTGATCGTTCCCGGAGGGAGTTTGGGGGTGTCCTGTGGGAGACGGTGGCTTCGACCGGCGTCTTGTTCCAACGTGCGGATTTTTTCTGAGGCCTAAGTGCAGCGGAGGTCCGACAACGGACAGCGCGGTGGAGGTCAGCGGATGCTACGGGTTGCTTTCATCATCGACGCCCCCGTGTGAAGAGGTGGGCCTCATCGGTCTGTGTCGGCACGCCGGTGAGCTGAGCAGGGTGTCACGATTCTCGTGTCGTTTGTCGGCGGTTGGGTCGAGGGGTGCCTAAGTGCTCGCCCCTCACACTACCGGCGACGGCGGCCAGAGTTGTGGTGCATTGTGTTCTTCATCGACGGGCCGGCATTGGGCGGAGCTTCGGGTGAAAGTCTATTCCGGCGTTGGTGTCGGTCTCAACAACGGCGGCGTCTTCGGATGTCGTGAACCTCCTTGGAGGCGTTGGTTCAGAGGCTCTCTGCTTGGTCTTTGATTTTCCAGGTGAAAACCTTTCTCCGGCTGACCGGAGGGGCGACGATGGCGGCTTCGACGTCGTATACTTCTTGGAGGCGTCGTCTTGGAAATCAAGTGATTGGCTTCAACTGTGGAGGAACGGTTTGGCGAGTGGTTGGTGGTTGTTTGGAGCATGGACGGACAAGAAGATTGAAGCTTAGTCTTCCTTTTTCTTTTTGTTAGTGTGTTTTCTTCTTGTTTCTTGGTTTACCTCGGTGTGAGGTTAGAGTCTAAGTACTCTATTGGTGTGTAACCTTTGGCCGTATATATCCACTTATGGATATAGAGGCCGGAATTTAATTCCATAATTAAAAAAACCATGGCATGCTGGCTGACTCTGCCTGCCACGATCTCCGCCTCTGATTGTACCAGGCCAGTAGTACACGCGCACGTCGATCTCTTTAATTTCCAGCCACAAAGGTACATATACAAGGAGAGGCGAGCTCAAGAGTCGTGCCAGTGGGATCGACGAGACGTCGAGGTCGAGATCTCCGAGTCCGATCCGGCACATGGCCGGCGTCGGCATTCCGCGTGGTCGATCACTGAGGCTGACCAGACCAGACCAGCTAGCCAGAGCTGGACGCGCACCCGCGCGCCTTCCGATCCTTTTCCGCGCCTCCCGGCCGGCCGGCTCGCTCGATCGAGATGATTGCCAGTCGGCACGGTGCCTTTTTCTTTTCCATCGTGCACGCCGAACGAATACACTAGATAGCTTGGAGATTCACACGTGGGCGCGACGGCAACACGTACTCATCGTCGGCCAGAGCCATATGCAGGCAAGGCAAGTGATCCAACGCAAGAAGCCTCCTGTACGGGCACTGGGCCACTGGCACGCCTAGTCAGGCCACACCACTTGGTGTTTGTAAGCGTGTACGCGTACGTGTGTGTTGGTGCTGCTCGATCGGCGCTGGTCCCCCGGCACAGAAAGCTACCGCCTGTGTTGTGCTTCGGTGAAGCGCGGATGCATGCAGCCATATATACACTGTCTCTCTCGATGCAAGTCCCAACCAACGAGCTGCAGGAGTGGCATTATATTATTGCACGTGCACGCATCTAATCCAAGTTTGTGCGGCGCAAAAACAATGCCGGCCGCAACAAGCCAACAAGTGCATACGAAATAAGATCTTGCATTGCGAAGTGCCCAACACAAGTGGCCAAGTCACCACTGCAAGAAAAACAGAGTTGTTTAGTTTTGACTTTGGAAGGACATTGCCCACAAAGTCTGTGCGGCGCAACACAATGGCGCCGGAGGAATGAAGTGCAAGAACTTGCTTGCCTCTTGGCAAGTGCCTGGGTCGCCACTACGAGGAAAATGATGGAGGTGTTTAGTTTTGACTTGGAAGAAGATGAAAAAAGGCCATAGTTTGTTTGAGCCACCGGGGTCACCACCAAAGAGCGCAAGTCAAACGCTGTTAATGGGCAACAAGAGTTCTGAAATGCTTTCCAACTTCAAATGCAGAGCGAGTGCCGCCCAGGTCACGCAGCAGCACCTACTGTCGTAGTCGTAGTACAAAGCAGTTGCAGTCGACATCACCGCTAGGAGCTTTCAGAAACGTACATGAATCGAAGCTGGCATATGGGTCTGGGTGAGCTACTGCGTACATACTGGGCAAAATATCTCTATACTGGGCAAAAAGGACTCGAGGCATCGAAACGGCTGCTGGTCTGAGTGGCGGTAGTGGACGCCCATTTAGGGTTGATAGATACGTATATATGCATGAGTTGTTTCAAAGAAAAACTTGCGCATACACTAGTGGCGAATGGCCAACTCCCACTGTTCCACATGTGGCGTGTCAAACTGAAAACTCTCTGAACGCTTGCAGCAGCAAGAGCAAGACCAGGATGCATATATGCGTGCGACGTGCAGCTGAAGATAGAGAGCTATTCCACTACTGCTGGCTTCGTGCAAAAGTCGATTATATCGGCCTAACGCGAGAGAAATGAAATCTCACGAGGATGTACGCACAACTCTAGAATTCTAGCAAAATTACTGTGCTTTACCATGATGCACCATTCATCGTCCTGGTTCAAGCTCTCGTGTGTCAGTTACCGGGTTCTAGCCATGAAAGTCACAGCAACCGTTCAGCAAATCCTGTGGTTGATGAGTCTGAATCAATTTTAGATTTCTTTGGGTCCAAATGAAAGCTCATTGCATCCGCATCTGTCGGCCAACAGACAGGGATCGGACTGTGTGCGCTTGATCATATCATTAGACAGATTTAATTAACTCCAGCATCAGCCCTTAGCTAGAGCAGTAGTTGCTGCTCTCGTATGAAACTTAGTACTGACTCATTCACAAAATGAGTGCACTTCTAGCAAATTTCAAATATATTACTATATCGATATAGCTAGTCTTGATTAAAGGCTACATACGTGCCCTAAATAATGCTGTTAGTTTGATTAAGCGTGTTATTTTTTAATTTAGTCATTGTTTTCTAAAATGTTACCCATCTATGTTATTATAAAAAGTATGAAGTAACCCTCTAAATCTATATTTAAGTTACCATTTCTGTTATTATAAACAATGACTTGAAGTAATCTCTAAGAGTATCTCAATTAGCAGTCCCCCAATAAATGGTTTTTGGGATATGGCAACACCAATTTTAGTACTACCAGAGGAATTGCTTCTTCCCAATAACATATTCTTTTTTTCTCTCTCCATACTTGTAAACACATGAATGCTCCATTTTGTCATCCAAATAATTCAAAAGCACTGTGTCAACACTTCACACAAGTCACCAACATTTTAAATCCATTAGTTTTAATGTTTCAATTGTAATTTTAAATTCAAACATAAATATGGTACGGTCCAATGCCTAAATAATCCAAATTTTAGACATAACTATAGAGCATCACAGTGTAGCTGAAATCAACTATAGTCCTGTATCTGGTTAAGCTTGCGGCATGAGAAACCATTACTCAATGTCATATACAGCTACAGCTAGACACAACTGTGCTTTCTGTTGTGCATTGGTAAGGCCATGATTTGAACACGCAAGTTCCTTGCACACACGCCATGTATATATACTTGGGACTCATCGAGTTACAGGTCAGCATCACGCGCCATCATCAAGCTGAGGCAGTAAGGACGGGCAAGTAATGAAAATGCGCAGAGAGTGAATTGCATCACGATCCGTCTGTGCTGGGATGCCCTCACAAACATCTATCAGCAATGATTTGCTTGCAAAATACTGCCAGCATATAGTAAGCAGGGACATGAGTCTTCAAGGTTTAAATTATGAATGTATCAGAGAATTTATGATACTATATGTGGAATTTATATATGCTGCTATCTATCGTGTAAGTTTTATATCTAGGTTCAGTGTCACAGATACATGGTGCCAATAAATTCAAAGCTACGGTCACAGATTAGGGTTTCGATACCCGCAGGTGGGCGGTTGTAGGTGGAAGCTACGGTCGTGCTTGTCCCTTCTGTCGGTGTGAGTAGTGTGTGGCCGTGTTGATGTCCCAATCCAACCGGCCAGCAAGTGTAGTCGAGCGGTAACGCGTGTTGATATCCCAATCCAACCGGGCGAGTTGTTTTGTTTTTCTTTTCTTTTCGGTTTCCTGACTATGGCCTGCCAGGGTCGTAGTCTTATATTTTTTTCTGCTATATTAATAGAAACACACTCGTCGAGTGTTGTTCGTTCAAAAATAAATTCAAAGCAAATAACATTTGCATCTCCGCGGTATTATGATCTTACTGTCTCAATTTTTTAAGACACACATACAGCTTAAGATTTTCAAACAAAAACAGAAAGAGTATTTCCATAATGTATGATAAATCTTGATGCAATCCACTCTATGCAATTGACAAAGAACTATCAGCCATTAATCATTACAAACATATTGGAAATCTCATAGGATGAAAACATACCTTGAAAAAAAGGAAATGAGAAGGCAGTATATGGAATAAGTGAAAAGCCCTGTCAAATTATCAATAAATCTCATCTCTCGAGTATTTATACATTATTTATATACTGATTTTTTATATAATCTACTAGTTCTTTTATAGTAGTATGGAGTGACCAGTAAAGACCCGCTTGGTTCCCGGACAAGCCTCGGACGTGTTTCTTTGGGCGTGAAAATATTTTTTCACCCCGTTTGATCATTAATTAAGGGTATTAAATAAAGTCGGTTTATAAAACTACCTTCACAATCCCGGGTTAATTTGCGAGGCATATCTAATAAGGCCTTTGGCCGCACGCTTAGAGGATAGTAATGTAGCATTACTGTAGTAAATCATAAATTAATTAGGCTCATTAGATTCATCTTACAAAGTTACACTCATCCTTAAAAAAGTTTTACAAATAGACTTCATTTAATACTTTATATATGCAAGATTCCTTTGAGAAAAAAAAATCCAGAGAGTTGTGAAACACGGCCCTCGTCTTGCCCCGCTTCGTGTTGCTGGCACGAGCAACGAGGAGCTTGCCACGCCCGGCGAGCAATTCGGCTCTCCTACGGTAGCAAGGTTGATGGTGTTAAAAACTTGCCCATACGAACCGTGAGGAAACGTTGCTAGGGGTGTGTTTAGATCTTAAAAAAATGGTCGAAAAGTTATATCGGATACTATAGCACACTATAGCACTTTTCATTTGTTTGTGGTAACTGTTGTCCTACCATGGCCTAACTAGGCTCAATAGATTCGTCTCGTCGTGTACATTAAACTATTCAATTAGTTTTTTATTACCTACATTTAATGCTCCATGCATGCGTCATTTGATATATTTAATGTTTCGATGTGATGTCGATATGGGCGGTGTTCACTTCCCTTCAAATCCAAAACTTCCCCCAAACTCTCTCTCTAAACTTCACTATTCACTATCACATCAAATCTCTCTCCTCATATATGAAGCACTAAATGTAGGTAAATAAAAAAAACTAAGTACATGGTTTTGATGTACACGACGAGACGAATCTTTTGAGCCTAGTTAGGTCATGGTAGGACAATAATTACCCCAAACAAACGAAAAGTGCTACAGTGCGCTACAGTGTTCGATGTGATATTTTTACCCAAATTCACATTCCCTTTTCAGGGAAGTGAACACCGCCAGGATGAAAAGTTTGTAAAGTTTGAAAAGTGTGGTGAAACTAAACACACCTAGATATCTAAACTGCTTGCCTCGCTCGGTCTTCCGGCTTGGCAGGGCGGCGCAATGGCCAGCAATGAAACGAAACGTGCCCTAAGTTGCCTAGCATGCTGCCGATGGTCAGGTTTACTCTGTAAAAAGCTCCATCATGTTCTTACTGTCACATAGTGCAGTGCGGGCCACAGAATGTTCACCTTCCGAATAAAGCAGGCAACACAGATTAAGTTGACCTTTTAGCCCGGAGCGAGAGGATAGCAGCGAGCTAGCCGCGCGCGCCGTGGTCCAACTATAAAACCCACGGCCCGGCAGCGCCACCACTCCATCACCATTCACCACCCAGCGTCATCTCATCTCATATTCTCTTCCCGTTCGCAGCTGAGAATTCTTCCCTTAGCCTCACCGTACCTCACCTCATCATCACTCTCTCTGAGCCCGTGGCTCCTCTCCTGTGACTCGAGCGAAAGAGAGAGCGAGCAGCTAGGCGAAATGGAGCGCCACGCAGGGAAGCCTCTCCTCGCGCTCCTCGTGCTGTCCAGCTTCCTCCTCCTCCCGTTCGTCTCCTCCGTCTCCACGCCAAGTGAGTCTCCATCGCCACGAGCTCGATCGGCCATGGCCTGTCCTCGATCCCTTTCGTCTCGGTTGCTGATTTTGTTCTGTCCCGTTCGTGCGATTGCAGGGAGCCTGCGCTTGGGGAACCCGCACCAGCACCCGCCGGCTCTGAACCTTGCTTCTTCTCAGGTACCAGCTGCAGCTTGCTCGCTGATTTCTCTATTGATCATATATCGATCAACGAGAATATATATATTTATAGATACCAACTCATCATCTAGCTAGAACTGATCGAGGAATTGAAGCTGTGATCGATCCTGATGGTGATGCCTTGTGTACGTATTTGAGAACAGGAGGTGGCGGCGATGGCGTCGTGGAACCTGAAGGGCAAGCCGGCGGCGAGGATGGCCGTGGAGGTGAACGACTACCAACCGTCAGGCCCCAACAACCGCCATGACCCGCCCAAGGGCCCCGGGAGAGCGTGAACAGAGGATCGAGCTGGACCCAATAATCCTCCTCCGTCTTCACTCTTCGCCAGTAGTACAAAGTGCTTGCTTTCTAAAACGGTAGCAGAAACAGAAATCACCTACGTATAGTAGTTAATTACACAAGGGGTGGTGAGGCAGGGCGTGATCACTGATCAGTGTGCGCCTGTCTATCTGCCGTCCGTCCGTGTCCGTGTGTGGAACTGTGGCATGTCAGCTCAGCACATCGATGGACGGGTTGGTTTGGTTGTTCTTAGGTCGTTGTTGTTCGTCAGGATCAGACAACCTGCGCATCGGTTTCTCGTGCTGCAGGTGTGGATCGATCAATACAGTGCCCCAGATTGTTCAGCCTCTCTCTCTCTCTCTCTCTCTCTCTCTCTCTCTGTTCCCCCGATCTTGTCACGGATTATTATAGAGCACTAATTGGATCCAGTAACATCATCGTCGAGAGTGGGGCATCCATCCGGCCGGCATCATTGCTCCCCCGGCCCGGCCGCCTCACAAGTCCTCATATCTTTCTCGTTGCGTCACGGCTGTTCCCGCCGCCGCACACGTACGCGTTGGGCGACGACGACGTCGAGCTCCGCGAACCCTTGCGTGGACTCTCCGTTTCTGATGTCTCGTGAACAGCCTCCTGCCCTCATCCGCCGAGCTAAAAGAGCTAGCTACTAGCTAGCTGCTTCCGTGCTCGTGGGCTCGTGGGCCTCGTGGCGTGCGCCCCCGGCCCCCGCTGTGATGGCGATGCGAGGCGAGGTGAGGTGGCGAGGGCTCTGTTCTGACTTGGGGGTGGTGGGGCCGTGGGGGAGGGAGAGAGGCCGGAGAGCGACGCCTCGTGTCGCGTCCTCTCCGTCGCGCTGTGGGCTGACGGAGAAACCGCAGGAGGGGAGGCAGCAGGACCGCAGGAGGCTTTGACGCCAGCGAGCGCCGCCGCTACGCGCCGCGCTCCGGGGTTTTGACTTTTCGGCGCTCGTCTGGGCGCCCGTGAAGGCCGTGATCGCGAGCTCTGGAGAAGATGCGCCGGCCAGGCCGGGCCGGGCCACCACGGGTCGCTGGCGGAGAGCGGCGGGGGGCGACAGCGACGCGGCGGTGGCGCGCTGACGTGTGTTTGTGTGGGTCAGTGGGTGTGTGGGGCTATGGGCCTACCGTATGCTGCAATGCAACGGGCACTCGGGCGGCCGCGACTTGTTGGTCGTTTTCCTTGGAGATTAGCGAGGATATGATGATGGGAAGAATGGGATCCGATGCTAGATGCGCCGTACGGGTACTGAGCGCCACATCGGTTTTGGCCAAGCAGGATACACTTGTTTGCATTCGTCTACTTGTCTAGTGTCTATTGGCTTTATTTAACTGGATAATTCATTAATTCCAGATCCACTAAATGGAATATTTACAGAACTTTTTTTTTTAGAATACGCAAGAGAACTGTGTATCATTATATTAATAGAGAGAAGAGTCATACGGAGACCAAAACACACGCACACACCCACTTTATTATTTACTGAAACTAATCACCTATGACAGAAATGAAAAAGACTTGACCAAAACCCCTCTAATTTCCCACCCAAGCGGAGTATCGGGCCAGTCCCTTAGCACCAGCCATACACCACAGCATGGCTTCCTTCTTAGCAAGGCTTAAAGCCGTAGGTAGTCTAGGAATAGCTCCATTGAACACACAATCGTTTCGAATTTAACAGATGGTCCAGACACCTAGGATGATGAGGGAATTCAATCTATTTTTTTACATCTCTGATTACTGATAGGGTAGTTTTGTCCCACCAAGCATCAAAGCAGTAATCTCCCGGATGTGGGGCAAGTGCGTCAAGACCAATGTTGTGAAGGATGCCATATCAGAATCGTCTTGCAAACACACACCGATAAGGAGGTGTTGAATGTTTTCCTCCTCTTGATCACATAGCACGCACTTATCTGGGTGCGGATTTCCTGAAACTTAGGGAAGAGTCTCGTAGGATCATTGTTGACTACCGATAGGGAGCTCGAGTGTATTCTTGAAATTGTCTCACCACAAATTTTACATTCAGAGTTTATATGTGGAATAAAATCGGATCTACCCCTCTGTAATTAAGGTGACTTCCATCATCCTTATTCAAGAGCTGCCAAAGTTTTTAACAGCTTAACTTGGGATTGGAAAGATCTAGGGTTTAGGGGTTGGAATTACCTTAACTGCTAAATCCGACGATACTAAGGATGACGCCAAGGAAATTGGTTAGTCGACACATAACGGGCCAAGCTGCCCTCTCTCTACTCCACCCAGTGAAAAAAACGAAGTAAGTTATTTTGACCACTGGTATCCCTACTCAAAGGAAACTCATATCATAGTGGTATACTGCAATATTATCCAATTACACTTGGCGTAACAGCCTAATGCGATCGCCTGCCATCTAGCTAAAGGCTCCAATGGGTAAGGCAACCAAGATAGGGTGGAGAAGATGAGGAGGGAGGATATAGTAATATATCAGAAGAAAACATGTATTGGAAGTGGTGGTACATAGATCATGGTGTTAAGGTGGCCACTATTTTCCTTTATCGAACTGTCGTCAAGTTTGATCTCGCACGCTTCTAATGAAGTTGCCTGGAGCACTACCAGAAAAATCATCATCCGTCCCGCCTATATGCCTCGGTGCACTCAAGAACCGGTGCTAATGCAACATTAGCACCAGACATAAAATTGAAGTACCCCCGGGGACCCTTTAGCACCGGGTCGTAATACCACCCGGTGCTAAAGGGTCCTTTAGCACCGGTTCGTAAATACGATCCGGTGCTAATGTGGGTGTCACATGCTACTTCAAAAGGAGCGCATCTTTTATTCTATCCCATGTGCTGTGTAGGTGAGATGGTTAGGTGGGTGCATGCGCGCGAGCCAAGAGGTCTTGAGTTCGAATCCCGCAGCACGCAAATACCCCACCTTTTCGACCCGGTGCTAAAGGGTGCCAATGGCCTTTTCCAACCGGTGCTAATATGGATGATTCTGGTAGTGGAGTCTTTGTTGTCGCACACCCTAATTTGTGTTCCTTAAGCCTCGGACTTGAGATCCTTGTATCGGTAGTGGAAAGATGTGTTTCGTATATACCTCTCTTGAAAAGATTTCATTTTTAGCACTTAGATATATTGTCCCACACGGTAAGTTTATTTGGAGCTGTGTCCTAGAAATGCTATCTTGAAGTGAACAACTAGCCGGGGAAGCAAAGGCCACCATCCAATAAAAGCATTTGGGAATAAAAAGCAACACACCCGGCGCCTAAGTCATCTGTGCACGATACTGAATTATGCGGATCGTCTGAGAATTGGTACATAGTACGGAGTATCCTATTGTGCATCATTTCCGTTTTGCACACTATCAATTATTAGAGGACGATAAGATGTCTATATGTATGGGTAAGAATTATATGCTGTGACTCAGTACCACTCTAGCTGGATATACACCGGCCGGTATTCACATTCATACCAAACTTTGGTGTGGATGAAGATATGATCCTCACAACGTGAGTTTCATGCCAATTCATCTTCGATCTCCCATGCATGCCTGCCGTTTTTTTCCATGCTGGACGACGACGATCTTTGTATGTGCGTGGACGAAGCTTTTTCGTGCCTTGAATTATTGCAAGCTAGCTAGGAGCCCTATCATTAGCGCAAGCAGCTACGGATCGGAGTACCACACTGCAGGTGCACGGGGTAGCCGGGACCCTCCCTCGCCGGGGAGAAGAGAAGCGTACAAAGCCGCCGCTGTCGTTGGGCGGCGTGACGCCGCCCCGCCCGACCGGGACAGCAAGATTCCCCTACATTCTCCTCTCATCGAGTCACCATATCATCAGCTCCGCGCGCCGCCCATCCATGTTCATCGATGGATATACTGCAAAAGGCGTAGCGTGTAGCTAGCTTGTACTCGGACGCATGAACGTATATGGCCACGCCTCATCGGTCCCTTTCTCTATCCTTTGACTTCGGCCGGCGCGCGTCACTAATTCGCATGCAATTAACACGCATGCATTTCGTCGTTGCCGCGGCAGCTAGCTAGCGATGACTCGAGTCGAGTAGTCGAATCTCTCTGCCCACTGCACACACCACGCCGTAGTACGTCCATATTAGCTAGCTCTCCACGTGTTGGCGGTGAGTGCAGCGAGGCAATTGGCTATGGCTATCCTCTTATCCAAACGCCAAGCCTACCGACCGCCACTGATCGACAGGACAGCAATCTCCTTTTAATCTCTGCATGGTGATCGATCTACCTCTCGCCGCCAATCCGCCATGCATGATGGATGGACGCACAAGCATGCAGATGGATCGGCCACTCTCGATGACTCTTGACCTAACCGCATCTCAACAGGAAGGCGTGCGGGCCGGTCAGATACATACAGTACAGATACATCGATCGGCCGGTCCTATCTACTCGCCCCCAGCAGCATATATTCCAGATTCTAACATATCCGGCCGGCCGGCCGGTTAACTTAAATTAGTTACGCGTAGATTCGCGTATTCGATAAGCTTGAACATATACATCTCTTCGTGGTAGCCCGCAGCAGCTTCAATTCATTCCAATCTCAAGAGATCAACTACAGGTGTGCTGCGGCATCGATGCCCTGCCGTGGCTTTGTGCTTCGCTTTCCTTCCGCATCTATCGTCTACGCGGCACGCCGCTCCGCGCGATCCGCGGACGAGCGAGGAGCAGAGGCACGCCGAGTGGGGGTGGTGAGCTGACCGGTGAGTGAGTGGCGGTGGATATACAGGGGTGTGTACTGCAGTGTAAAGCGGCCGCGCTTTTCGGCTTTTAATTTGCCTGTCGCCGTTTCTGACTCGGCGGACGCGCGGGCGCCGGCAAAAGTGCGCCGGCGATCGGAGACGCGGTCGGGCGATCCGATCTCGTGGTTGCCGCACGTTGGATTTGTGTGTAGCGGATACGGTTCGCCGTCGCACTCCGCGTTTTGGTGGATGCATATATGGAATGTGTATCGGATACGGATCGTGCGTGGTTTGACGTTTTGGTGGTTGCCTTGAAAGGTCAGAATAGAATCATCCGGCGAGGCTGATCCATCATCATATCCTTTCTTCGAGGGGATAAATAAATCCGCAGGGAAACATAAAAACTATGCATTTTTCTTATAGAAAACATCGGAAAATATGAGAAAGCACGAGCGTACCGTACTACTCCGTCCAGTCAGTTATATGCTTGTTCAGACAGGAAAAACTAGTTTTTGAGCTTATACTTGATGTTCAGACAGGAGAAACTAGTTTTTTAGCTTGATTTCGACGTCTTCCAGTCGAATGCGTAGCGAAATGCCTAGTCTTGTGACAAGACGCAGGGGAAAAAAAGAGAGGAAAGGTCTTTCAAAGGAGAGGGACATAGAGCTTGAAAGAGAGAACCCAACGGGCTGACGACTCCATGTATGGGCCAGGTCACGTGAACATCTTTCCTTTCTGGGCCTGGCCCAGTAGTACACTTCGTCTACTGGTAAGCCCAGACACTTAAGTGGCCCATGTGCTGCTTTCCCTGATCCATTTTTTTTCCGACAAAGTATCCATCCACCAACAATCCTCCTTTTCTTCCTCCTTTTTCTTTGGGTGTATGCCTTCCAACATCATCAATACTATGACAAAAATGTTGCGTCAGAAACTACACGACCCTCACATGGGATGTAATTATGTAAAGACCTACGGAGTATATGAAAGACAACTAAGCAAAATGTTAACTTCCTAGAAGCAGTTGAAGTTGAGTGTGCGGACGAACATAGATACGTGCACAATCGGCCCATCACTGACAGGGGCTTGAGTCCCGGTTTTCCAATCGGGACAATGGGCATAGGAGTCCATGGACTAGGTGAACAACAGAAACTAAAAGGGGGCCTTTAATCCCGGTCCATAACACCAACCGGAAAAAAAATATTCAACCTAGGGGAGGCCACCGCACGCGCGCGCCGTCGCAAGTCGCGAGTCACGTGATTTTTCATCCAGAAATATGCGCGTGCGGTGTGGGACCTCTTGCCTCGAGCTTCCTCGTCATCTCACTTACAAAGCACATATAATACACTTCTGGATGTTTTTCTTTTAAATTAACTCGTGGAGAACTTTTAGTCACACTACAGGGTGATTTTTAGTCTCGGTTAGTGTTTTCACGCAGGACTAAAAGTCTCAGTCCTCTGGGACCTAAAAAATACGAATCGAAACTAAAAGGATATTTGTATCGGGTTAAAACGTAACCGGAACTAAAAATAAGAAATGAAAAGTCCTTTTTCCACTAGTGCATGCTTAGTTCAGCAAGCATACATAACCGTACAAGGTTCGCACCTGTCCTATTTTTAAAATAAAAATGGAAAGCAAACATTAACCCACAGACCAAGCAATAAAGTGTAAACCAAACATAGCACACAAGTCGTTAAATAAAATGAAAATTGAGCATATGTTGAGGTATTCACAGACCTTGCTACAAACGTAGAAATAACATGAAAATTATTGGTACATGGCAAATATTCCGTTGCAGAAATTGGGTCAACAGGCTAATAGTGGCTAACCTATCGATCTGAAATTGGCTCAATTGTGCATCAGCGGCAATTCTATTACCATGAGGATCTACCATTTCTTGCAGTGAATGCTGATTTTCCGGCAGATCATCTCCGACTTGACGATCTACGAAAAAATGGAAAGGGGATTTTCTCCCCTGGCTTGATATTACTTGCAGAGGGATCGCCAGGGGCCCAAGTTAGATCAGCATGAACACCTGGAGGACTGTAGCGGCACTCATACGACAGCAGCAGCTTCTGATGCACGTTGAATGTGATCCCCCAGTCCTCAAAACTCGACCAATCTTTCTCCGACGTTCGCGCGGGCAGCGACGCGACCGCGACACGACGAACCGCCCGCCAAACAGAAAAGGCCACGCGCACGCTGCCGCCGCCGACGCGCGGCACCGCACCGCGCTGACGCGAGCACCGTCCCGATCGCGCGACCGGCTCGGCTCCCACGCCCACCGCACCGCCCCCACCCTTTAGATCCCGATCCCAAATCCCCTTCCATTTCGGCACCCCACCCTGGCGGTTTGCCGAGCCACCACCCGCCGGACTCGCCATGGCGGACTGCCGCAGCCTCATCGAGTTCCTCCGCGCCTTCGAGCAGCACCGCCGCCGCGCCTCCTCCTCCTCGGACCCTTCCTCCCCGCGCCCCCGCCGCGCGTCGCTCTCCTCCTCGTCGTCGCGGTCGCGGGGCCGGGGCCGCCTCTTCCCCGCCCTCTGCGACCGCTCCCCGCTGGCCGTGGTCGACGCGCTCGCGCTCCTCGCGTCGCTCGCCGCGCTCGCCTTCCTCGCCGCGCCCTACGCGCGGATGCTGGCCGCCGAGGCGCGGGACGCGGTGGCCACCGTGGCGACGCGCCACCCGGCCGCGCCGCGCGTGCCGCTGGCCGCGGGCGTGGCGGCGGGGGCCGCCGTGCTGGCGGGGCACGCCGTGGGGTGCGCCATCGTCGTCAGCGCCGAGATCGTCACCGTCGGGTGGTACGGCGGCCGGGACCGCGGCAAGCTCCTCCTCAACTGCTTCTTCCGCACCGGCTGCGCCGCCGCGCAAATAATTACAGTTTCTACCTACATAATAGCATTACAGGTTCCCTGCTCATGTAGTATAATGAGCTTAAGGAGATGAATAAATGGGGAGGTAGATACAATGCCATCATCGAACATTCCTTGGGTTATGCAATAAGTGGCTGTTGCCTGTTGGGTATATAAATAAGTGCAGCAGAGACTAATCCTTTTTGGTTACTTCGAATCTCGTTAATGCCATCTGAGTGACCATACCTTAATATGCTGGTTTTTCTCTGTGTTGCTAGGCAATGACTACTAATGGTGGTGTCTGTTTGGAGAAATTGTTTTCATTCCTATCATATTTACATATGTGTTGGTTTCGTTCCCATTGTACTATTGTCTCATAAGATCTTGTGAATTTCTTTAATGGTTCACTGAGCTTGATTTGTTGGACTACTGGTCAAAATTCCATACTTGGCAGCCAAGTTGTCAACCCTTGGTCACCATCACCATCCCAACATCCATACCTAATTTGCGGAGGTGTGTGTGCATGATTTTTAGTACATCCAGATTGTAAGGGCTTCTCAAATGTATCGAAACACATTTTCTTTCCCTACAGCATGTCTTTTCCAGTGATCTAACACATGACCTGTGCAAGAGGTTCAATGTCATGTTACCAGCAGCAACACAGCCATATTGGTTACGAGAATTAACTGGTAAGAGCAACTCCAGCAGACCCTCCAAACAGGCCCCCAACCTAAATTTTGAGGGCCAAACAGAAAAGATGCACTCCAGCAGGCCCTCTACTTGACCCCCTATTTTGGGGAGGCCTCTAAATTTATCCCTCACCCTCCATTCCTGGGGAGTCTCTAGGGAGGCCTCCATTCTTAGAGACTATTGCTGGAGTTGGAACCAATTCTAAGGCCTTTAAAAAGTAGAGGCAGCCCCACTTAGTATTTAGAGGGCCTGATTTGGGGTCTATTGCTGGAGTTGCTCAGGATGATTTGATCCACACCATCTCATCATATTATTTTAACACAGAACCTCTGTTTTTCCTTGGATTTGGTTGCAAGCTCGTTCAGGCCATGGAGGGCTGCCAATCAGATCCATTGGACCTAATTGAGCGAATTAGGTCAAATAAGTTACACCTGCATTTACACCTCCAGTGAAATTTACCGCACAGAAACATATTAAACTATGAAATCAAGTAGGAATAGCCTCCTATCTATTTCCTCGGCCTCCAGCCCATCCTCAGGCATGCTAGTCAAGGACACATTCTAAAATCCAGTCTCTTACCCTTGTCAAAAACACACTTCAAATCAGACCCTAATAGAACTCCGTAATTTTACATCTACAGCCAATCTGAAAGAATACATTTTCATCCAAAAACACACATAAACAGATTGCAGAAATATATAAGGACAAAAATTATCAAATATTAACTTACTTCCTAGAGGCCAATGGTCCTTGCATCTGGATTTTTTTTTTTTTGATAAAGGCCTTCAGGCAAGCTTTATTGATCGAGGATAGTTACATCTTTAGCTAAAAGCAGAATAATAAAACTAGGAGGATCATCGTCCCAGATACAATTTTCTTTTGATATCATAGCTTGCCTAGCTAATTCATGCGCCACTTGATTTGCTTCCCTTCCTGTGTGCTCAATAGAAACCTTCGTGAGGCCGTCCCAAACCATGTTACACTCATCATAAATTGCAGCAGCTGAATTTGTTGTGAATCCCCCGTCCTTCATGATATCAACTACCTCCATACAGTCGGACTGAATTATAAGACGGTTACCTCCAATATATTGTACTAACATCAACCCTTCCTTCAGGGCAAACGCTTCCGCCATTTGTGCATCCACCAAGTTGGGTATGTAGGTGTTTGTTGCAGCAACCATCGCACCCGACCCATCCCTGACAATTGCACCTGTGCTTCCACTTCCATTATTCTCGTCATAAGACGCATCAATATTTAGCATCAGAAAACCTTCCGGCGGCTTCCTCCATCCTTGTCGTGGCTTTGATACCTTCCTCGCTGCTAGTTTATAGTTCATCGTCAAAGCAGTAATAGAGGGACTCGATCTTGATGGATGTTGGATATTTTCGCCATGTACAAATTGCCCCCTTTCCCACCATAGGAACCAAGCTCCCGTTAATATGAGTTCAGCCAGTCCCACGTCCATACCTTGAACTAGCTCTCCCCTTCGGATTATTTCTTCTAGGACAATAGACCCCGACCGATCCGTCTCCAACAGATGCCTGATCTTCTGCCAAACTCCTATGGAATTCCAAACCGCCCTAGCACGATCACACGTAAAAATCAGATGCTTGATGTCTTCAGCTCCTCTTTTGCAAACCGGACACCCTCCGTCAGATATAATATGCCTGTTAGCCAAAATTGTTTTGCACGCCAGCAAACCACGAAGTGCCCTCCAACCAAAGATCTTGATTTTCCCCGGAACTTGGAGATTCCATAGGTTTTTCCAAACCTGCAGATTACTAGTACTACTCATCAAGGCAGCATTTAGCCTTGCTCCATATTTCCTCTTCCATTGTCCATGATATGAGAACAAGCCGCTCCTATTATAGTGCCACGCAACACAATCTTCTCTCCCTGGTGTGATAGGGATCTGTAGTCTACGTGCTGCATCAAGACCCCAGAAAATAGAGCGAATTAGATCAGCATCCCAAGTGAAATCCACTGGATTAATTAACTCATCAACCCTTATTATCAGATTGTTCCCCCTTGGTGTTTGGATCTTCATATTATGGCTTCCAGGAATCCAATTATCCTCCCATATATTAATTTGGGTGCCATCCCCAACTCGCCAAATATATCCAAGCTTGAAACTTCCATGCGTCGGCCGCGCGCGTGCACGACTGCCGCCATCCGTCAGCCTCGAGAGGACTTCGCCAATGTTGTCTGCCGTCCTCGCGCGTGCACCGCCATCACATGGAACTTGAGCTCGGGTTGCCATTCTAGACCCGCCGCGCGTCCCACCCCTTAGGCGGAGCTGCCAATGCCGTATGCTGGATTCGTGCGTGCGTCGCGGCTGCCGTGCGCCGGCCTGTCCGCTCATGGATCTCGAGCTCAGCGCGGGGAGCCTCGTCAGTAGCCCCGCCACTGCAGCAGCTCGCCGGCGCGGCTCACCGGGTCAGTGTTGGGGAAATATACTTCGGGACCCTAACATGTTCTATACTTCGTGTCACTTGCGAAGGATACTTCGGGGCATTTTGTCAAAGTACCACTTTTGAAAGGAAGTTTGGCGCGGTGAAGGGTTTCAAACGGTCTGCATGGTGTTTTTTCGGCATTATATCCTTTAGCTTTATTTATGATTAATCTTCGTGAGCTCCGAATTTTTTCCTTTAGCGTGATAGCAGGTAGAGTTGGCAGCAAAGGAGTCATGACCAAGGTGGTCGCTTCCTTGGCCTAGCAAAGGGGTCACGACGAAGGGAGTTGCTCTTAGAGTCAGGGGCAAAGGAAGCAAGACAAGGGTCTTACTTCGGGGACAGGCGAAGTAGGCTATCGTCGAAAGCGAAGTAGAGTTCGCACCAGCATGAGCCGAAGAGTGAAGCAAGCCAGGTGTAAAGGTGAGGGCACGTGTAAAGGCTGAGTTGAGCACTGCCACTGTGTACATGTTGCACGGGCAGATGTATTGTTACTATAATGCCCTGGAATATACTTGGAATGTGACCATTATAATGGTAAAAAGATGTAATGATGCTCTTGAGTGACTGTTGGGATTCCTATAAATACCCCAGTCCATTGTAATAAAGGGGAGGGACTGAGAGCTACGAAGGCTCGGGTTGCTTGAGGTAATTGTGTTTTGGTCTTTTGAGTTTTGGGTTGGGTTAGAGGCAGCCTTCGGCCTCGACTCATTTTTGGTCTGTGAGGGTTTGGGTTGAGTGAAGTGAGAGGAAAATGCGTGAGTTATGACGGATTCCACTTCGAGGTCATTTCCCACCGACCCACGTTATTTCTTCAAGGCTGTTGTGATGGAGTCCATTTCGGGTTCGTTTCTCACCAACAGCCAGACCGCCGCTCTGTCGCCAGCCACCTCGCCAGTGAGCCCTAGAGGCCACCGCCCTCACGCGACATGGAGCCGCTGTGCAGAAGCCGAGGGAGAGTGCAGACACAGAGAGAAGATGGATGGATGGACTGCAGGTTGGGAAGAAGAAAGCAGACCGGAGGGGCTAAACCCTAGCCGTCGCCTACCCTCCTGTCCACGCCGCCGCTTGCCGTGCAGCCGCTCGAGCGGGCCGCCGGCAACCCGCGCGGCCCGCGGTGCCTGCGGGGTGGGGGGGCGGCGGTCGGCCGGGCCTTCGGGGCTGGGCGGCGGCTGTGGCCGGCCGCCTTTCCCGGGTGGGGCGGCGGCGGCCAACCCCCTACTAGGGACTTGCGGGTGGTGGCCTGACTGGATGGGTGGGCGCCAGGTGCCCTGATTGGGTTGATCTGGCGTCCCTTGCTCCATTTTGACCGGATCTGCTATTGGATGGTGCTCCCTTCTCCTCTTCCTCGACAGTTTTGCAGGATCAGATTCATCATGGTGGTGGAGGCCTGTGCTGGGTGTTCCTAGCACTGGGGTTTGCCTGCGGCATCATGGTGGCGCTTCAAGCTGCGCCGGGTCTCCTCTTCTACAAGGGTGCTGCGGAGGCGGCGGGGAGTGTGCTGCTGTCATTTGGTCGTGTGCGTGCTGCAAGTTTGGGGTTCAGCCAGGCGAAAGCCTTCATCGACACTCCTGCCGGTGGCAATGGTGACGGCGTTGTTGGAGCGTCGCTTCCCTGTGGGGGGCATCATTGTGGCCCCCCTGCTTCGCAGTACAAGGTTCTCAAGGTGAAAACCCTACCCTGTTGGGCGAGCGACGACGGTGCCATGGCGTCGCGTTCTCCTTGGAGGAGTCGTGGATGCCTTGTGTTGGCGCGCATGATGCTGTGGTGATCTCGGTGGCGGTTGGGATGAAGTGTTGCTCCCTTAATGGCTCCAGATATCTGAGTTCTTGACAGAGGAGTGTGAGGCGGTGGGTGAGGCGAGGACCCCATGCAGAGTGGCTTGGACTAGTGGTTTCCAGTGGTGTTGTGACGGGAGTGTTCGGCCGAAGCATCGCTGAAGCAGGGGATCGACGATCGTGTGCGTGTGGCTTCAGGGGGACAGACTCATGGTGGAGGAGTTCATGGGGCTGGTTGAGCTTGCAGTGGGCTACGGGAGTGGCACAATGTTGGTAACAACGACGCAGGTGGCGGCGGCTTGTTTCGTACTCGTCTCCCAAGCGGTTGGGGTGGTGGTGTGTTGTGATGGGTGCGTTTGTTCATGTTGAGTGGGTTTGTTCGTGTGGTGGTGTCCGCTTCGGCACGTTATGTATCATTGTTTTTTCTTCTTAAATGACATAACAGTGCTCCTGCTTTTATTTTAAAAAAAGGAAGCAGATGGATATGGCCCCATACGTTAGTGAGTAAGAGAGGTAGCAGGGACATTTTAGACCATACGAAAATATGATGATCACCATATTGGTTGAAGGAAGTCAAAGACGGATTTAAGAGCACCAAATATATACAAAATGACATATCTCGACTAAACATCAAATTATAATGACATATTTACGAATAAATAATTTTTAATACCATATCTCTAAATTGTGAAAATTGCTTCCTAAAGTATGGTAGATTCGTTGAGCATTGAGCTACGCCCCCCTCATCCATCCCCATTCGCGCAGCCGCAGCTGCCTCGCGCACGGTAGATTCGATTCGCGGAGAGTGGGAGGGAAAGAGAGGAGAGTGGGGAAGAGAAGAGGGCGGCGGCAGCACCTGGAATCCGGCGGCACGCCGCCTCCATCCAGCCACCGCTGCTCCTTCCACGCTGCCGATTCCAGGCCCCTGCTGCTCCACGGCCTCTGACCTCGACATCACTTCTTTCACCCCTCCTACTGGATCTCCGCATAGCCGATTCGCCCCTCGGATTGGACCTCCTCCCGTCGATCCGCGCCTCCGACAACCTCCCTGCTAGCGCCCTTCACGTCAGCTCACGGGTACAGATGCATCTCTTCTCTCCCCTCATTTGCTCTTCCTTCACCTTCTTCCTCTCCTGTGAATCTGTGGCCTATATCAATTCGTGCATGGGTCTTGGACTTGGATATACTCTTGTGATGTCGTGTGCTGAACTGCTGATTGTGCCTGTGCTTACTATTTCCCTGTAGCTGGTGGTGCTGGCTGTTTGTGCTAGCTTGCTAGGTGTGAACGGATTTGGTATTCATGTATTTTTCTTCCACTCTTGTTATTCCGTGAACAATGTTAGGTTATGTAATATTTACTGTTTGTGCTAATTTCTAATATAGGTGGATTTATTATTATTATTATTATTATTATTATTATTATTATTATTATTATTATTATTATTATTATTATTATTATTATTATTATTATTATTATTATTATTATTATTATTATTATTATTATTATTATTATTATTATTATTATTATTATTATTATTATTATTATTATTATTATTATTATTATTATTATTATTATTATTATTATTATTATTATTATTATTATTATTATATATATAGGACGAGTTTTATCTACCATCGCTTGTAGCTACCATCACCATTAGTATACTATCATGTGTATGTTCGCATACTCATTTATCAGTTTGAGTATGTTCGTATATTAATTCTAAGATACTCCAAAGCGAATTGCACGAAAAAATGCAGAAGCAACCCTATTTTTTAAATTTATTATGATTATACCATTATATTAGTATATAGAAATTAGTATGTCCACATACTCAAAGTATGCTTACATACTCAACCTACATACCACCCAGATAGTCTAGTATCATCGTATACTATATGTACATACTCTTCGTTGGGTCATATACGTCTTTTAACATGAGATACATGGGTGAAGGTAGCTACCAAAGATGTGTATAAGAGACAGCAATTAAGTTATCCCATACCATCACTTGTTTACTTTTATGTCATTTGTACCAACAATGAGCTCTCATTCTTCAACAAGTATGTTTCATGATTATCCATAAGAATAAGACCCTGCTCATATACTTAAACAAACAAGTTAAAATACAAATCATGTTGTCATCCAAAATCACCAAAACAATTAAGTGCCAGCAGCCAACACATTTTGGGTGGTGGTATGCTTTCTGCCCACAAATGCGGCTCTTGATCTCTCAGACACTCTAGCTAGCACATGGGGTCCATCAATGGCTCCAACACAGTCCTACATAAGGTTGCATTAATTAGTACTAGTAGATAGACAATTTTGGCTGGTGTATGATGGACAAATGGAATAGAACCAAACCTTGAAGTAAGGGCTCCACTTTCTTTTGTTTGTGATTTTAGTTGGAACTGCTGGTGACCGTGGAAGGATCAACTCAGACCTAAGTTCTCCAACAGGATACAACAACTCAGACGTAGGGTTTCTTTTTTTACATGCCTACGTAGGGTTTCAACAGACCTTAAAAGGGGCACGTGAACACATCTAAATTTTTGGTTGTGGCCAACAACATGAAGAAACATGGCAACTTGCTCTTCAATGTTGCGATGTATGCTATCTTTGAGCAGACCCTGTTACGGAACAGGTCATAAAGTTGCAATAAAGGGGCTCTCTTCATCCCAACGGTGTTCACACATTGGGTGCCATTTGATTGGTAGATAAAGGCTATATTTTTTTTTGCCTTTGTTCATCCCTAGGAAGCATTGGGCCATAGTTAATGGTTCGTCTAGCATGTGCCAGTCTCCTAAACCTAGCAGCAATCCAGGCAGATATCACACCCACAAGAGCTGCACCCCCAATTATGATCTCTCGGCGCCTTGCAACTTTGATCATCCATGGCATAAACCGATCAATCTATTAGAACATGTTACTGATGAACATCCTAGATTATTGTATCAATCAAAAAAAATCTAGCACGGCTGCGACATTTGAATATACGCCACCCAGTGCCATTGTGCATCATCGACCAACTTGCTACCGCTCAGCTATATAAAACAAAAATCCGATTACATGAGCTCAAGAAACAGTAGATTAGAAGAATCAATCGCAATATACACCAGATCTGGCCGCAAAGATAGTGAAAGGACCTTGATGTCACCTAGAGGGGGGGTGAATAGGTGAATCTGCAATTTACAAAACTTTTTCACACTGTCAGTACCAAACCGGTCAGACCGGTTTCCTGCAGAAACACACAAATATGTATATGACCCCCTCTACGAGTTCTAGCACAAACCAAACTTGTTTTGCAGCTCCTGCAGGTGATTTCTAGCAGGTTCACAAAGTCCCTGCACACAAGTAGAGATGTGTATAAGAGACAGGTGCATGTCTTTGCTGATGTAGAGCACTCCTCATGAGACATGGCCCTTTTTTGCACTTGATTGTCGCTTTTGGTGTTTGCAAATAATCTCTCTATTTGAGCCCAAATGAGATGAGCATCAAAGAGAGTTGCTGCATCTTCTAGGATTATTTCTCACACGAAGTCGACATCTTTCCTCACGGCGGTTAAGCTTGGATGTGAGGCCAAGCTCTGATACCAATTGAAAGGACCGTGATGTCACCTAGAGGGGGGGTGAATAGGTGAATCTGCAAATTACAAACTTTTTCACACAATCAGTACAACAGAAACCGGTCAGACCGGTTTCAAAACCGGTCAGACCGCTTAAAGCGGTCAGACCGCTTTGGAGAAGCAGTCAGACCGGTTTTCAACAGAGAAAACCGATTATGTGAATTAACCCCCTCTACGAGTTCTAGCACAAACCAAACTTGATGATGGGCTCTTGTAGATGATATCAAGCAGGTCCACTAAGTCCCTGCACACAATTAGAGCACACCCAAGTAGATCGAAGCGGAAGCGAATGTATATGCTAGAAATGAACTTGTGAAGGTAAACAAGAGACAAAGATATGTTTTCCCGAAGTTCGGACCTCACCGCTGCCACTAAGGCTGTCACAAAGACACGATGAGTCCTAGTCTCCGTTGAGGGCCTACGAAAGGCGGGCTTATCCACTCCAAGCCACTTTCCTCGGTATCACTAGCTTTTGACCCTTTTCCACGAAGGAGGCAAGGCCAGCCTTTACAACCAATCCGTGGCTTACCACACACAAAGGTAGCTCACCGGCGACGCCTAGCCGTCTAGGAGGATCACCTCCAAGAGTAACAAATGCTCCAATGGATGCTTGGCTTCACCGGAAGTGCTCAACACTAAGGATATGCTCACTATAGCTGATATGAACTATCAATTGCTATCTATTGCTCACAACCCATACATCCCTCAACCCAAATCCAATGATATGATCAAAATCAATCAACTCTCACAAAGAGAGGCTTGGGGNNNNAGGCGCATACCTTGCTCCTCGGCTCATAGGATGAGTACTACATTGGCAACTGCAGTTGTTTGGGCCAGAAGCAATTTCCAAATTTATACATCAGTGTAGTGTGTACTGGATAAGGCATGCTATATCAAAAAAAACTTTTGAGCTGATTCTAGCTTGCTAGTTCATTTGGCACAACAATTTGGTTTGTACATCTGTAACGGAATACTATTGTATCCATAAGAACCAATGTTTGCTTTACTTTGGGATTGGTACTGTGCATTTGTTCTAGATGAGCTTATTACATTTCTGATACAGGGCTGAAATCAGGCATGGTAGCACAAGTCAAAGGAGGCCACGTGAGATACAGGAATTTTTTATGCCCAATGTAGAAGGTGAATTAAAGCATGATCACTCTTAACGGTTTAAATTATTTAGTGTCTGGAAATTCATCTTCACCAGCTTTAGTCATTAATCATCACTTAAATATTCCTGTCCTGTAGTTTTGTTATGGCAGGGCTGGGCCTGTTATGGGCTGTAGAGCCCATAGGGAGGCCCGTGTACTGTTCACGCATGCGGGTGATTAGGTTAGTAGGGCACCTAGTCTATAAAGGCGGTCTGGGTCCTAGGGTTAGAGTCATTGAAGGAGAATAGAACCAGCCTTAGGCGGCCTGTTCTTCGGCGATCTGGCCGAGTTTCCTACCCGGCCAGGCGTTCCAATCTAATCCTCTCATGTTCTAGCTATTCCATAACAAGCTTTAGGTAAGTTTTGTGGTGCTCCCTCTATCCATAAAGTGTGTTTTTATTAGGGGTAGGAATAATAAACCTATTTTGCTTTGAAGTATGAAATACTGCATTTTTGGACAATAATATAAAAAGTGGACACTACCTGTGGAACTTATTGCTGTACTAACATATAATCTGTGCTAACTGGTTCATTACAAGGCTAAAAAAGACGCTAGGCACTAGAGCACTGCCTAGCGCCTAGCTTGACTCAATGTGGATTAAATAAGGTTAAGCGATTGTGTTTTATGCTGCTGGGAGCATGATCAGAAGGCATTTATCTAGCACTTGGTGGATTTGCATCACAATTCATATATTCCTATGTACGCTTGTCAGGTTCAGAGCACAATCACACGAGCAGTAATCAGGATTTGCATCACAATTCATATATTCCTATGTACGCTTGTCAGGTTCGGAGCACAATCACACGAGCAGTAATCAGATTCAGACGAAATTAGAAAGCACCAAGACAATTTTGTTAAGATTGGCCAAATCGCCCAAATCTGATGAATGCATTTAGCAGAGGTAGGACATATATCAATTCAATTTTGTGCAAAGAATTGAACTTATCTAAGTAGCAAAAAAACATAGGGAGGTGGGGAGGATGCGTGTGTGAGGGGAGGGGACTCGGGGCTGTGCTGATGGTTGGGTGGACAGTGGCAGGGAAGGGCGCATGAGGTCGAAGGCACGAGTTAGTACTGTACGGACAGCGGGAGGATATGCACATGGGGGTGGCACCGTGACGGGGTTCCCACGCACAGATGCAGTGGCGCGGTAATTCTTTTTTGTGTGCCAGTCAACTCTTTTCGGTTATCCATCGCCCGCGCCCCTGCACTCTTCTCTCCATGTCTCCTGCACTCTTTTTCCCTGCCTCTCCAGAACGTGTGCCTGTGCTTGTGCCTGCTTGCGCGATTAATTTACCGCCTAGAGTCTAAACAAAGCACCAGGCCTCTGTTTCACGCGTATTGTGCCTACACGCACACGAGTAATAACATTTTGTCGAAATTGGTTCATTGTAAATACATTGTTGTGTATGAGACAACAACAACAACAACATAGCCTTTTGTCCCAAGCTAGTTGGGGTAGGCTATTGTTGTGTATGAGAATCTACTGCTAATGCTCTTGATAGCGCATTCCATTGTTTAAGTTATGTTTATTCTTCTTTCCTTTTATATTTTATTAGGTAGCTCAAGTGGGGAGTGGGACAAGAATCAGGAGCTTTCCATATCCTCAAGTGAGGAGTGGGACAAGAATCAGGAGCTTTCCATATCCTCAAGTGGGGAGAGGAACAAGAATCAGGAGCTTTCCATATCCTCTACAAGTTATTCAGAAGGTGAGTTAAGCTGGGCTATATAAAATTCAACATTATTATATTATACTGTCATCTTATGCAGCAAAGATATGGATACTAATTTCCAGAAATATCCAAGACATATGTTTTGGTATTTTTTTTGAAATGTTAATACTAAAGCATAATATGAATAAAAAAATTAGCTTGTGATTAGGCCTTTTTTCTCTTTTGCAAAGCGTTCGTTTTAATGACCCAAAACAGCCAAGCGTCTCAAATTCACCAAAGGCCCCGTCGGGCCATGGCTACTGTTTCCCATACAAACTTTGGCGAAAGGGCATAGTAGCGAAAATTTGTCTGTGGACGGCTATGGCAAAGTGGGCAATGTGGCTGATGAGGCCATCCCTTGACATTTTGAATGCCTGCATTGAGATTTTTTTTTATCACTGCTCAAGCGAAGAACTTGTACTTGTTCTATCTCAAGAAATGGGGATGACTGGATGTACTCACTGATGAGTTGTGGCCGGTAGGTGGTTCAGCTAGCAGTAAGGGGAAGCGTGCGATGGTCTGGTCTGGCTTATGTACTCTGTCTTACTGTTTGTTAAGTTTTAGGTTGTGGCTAGGTGGGGCTTTATCCATGAAGTATCCACCAAGCAAGTGTCGAATATGTGTCAGCAATTAAAATCTTTGTTTTCCTGATACTTATGTATCTGTGATGTATCCACCATGTACCAGATACAGATACATGTCTTGATATGTGGCTTTTGGAGTTTGTGTGATGATGGTTACTTATTATCATTTCTAGTCATGGTCATTATGTCCACTTCTTCTGGTTAGTAGCCCATAGTCAATGTTGGACTGCTGAGTGCTGACTGCCTAGCACGGTGGGGACTACCACATCCAGAGCGTTGCCTGCTCTGTGACCAGGAAGATGGGATAATCCACTGCATCATAGTCTCCTGTATCTTCTCAAGAGAAGTTTGGTCACTCTTGCTTATACTGTTTGGTCTCCCCGACCTATCACCCCTACATCATGCAGTTCTTTGATTGGTGGTCTGAAGCTATTAAGTTAGTGGCAAGTTCTATGGAGGCTGGTTTGAACTCCTTGGGGGCTTGGATATTTTGGAAACATCGGGCATCACCACTTGCAAAGGGTTGTTCAGATTATTAAGGATGTTCAACTTTGAGTTATGGCTGGTCCCATTGTTGGCACAGCTCACCATAGTCGAGGAAACTTTAAAGGGAGAAGTCAGCTAGGGTATGGTCATTCATCGCTTCAACCATGTTGCTTGTTAAATTCTCCTTTAAAAAAAATCTTAGCTATCAGGATAGTGAAAGTAAAGGATCTATACCGTGACCGTGATGAATTCCTTGCTGAAGTTCGAGAACGCTTGCTGCAAGCTCAACAATATGCCAAGCGTTACTATGATGAGAATCACCGTGATTTGGAGTTCAATGTTGGTGATTGGGTGTGGCTTCGTTTACTCCACAAATAGGCGCTGTCCCTCTCTGATCGTCCGCGGGGCAAGCTTGGTCCCCGGTTAGCCGGACCATTTCAAGTCTTGGAGCGTATTGGTGCGGTGGCCTATCGTCTCCAGCTGCCGCCAGGAGCCAAGGTCCATGATGTCTTCCATGTTGGGACACTCAAGCCTTATCGTGGTGACCCCCCTGCTGCACTACCTGCCTTGCCGGAATTGGAACATGGGCGCTACAGGCCGGTCCCGGCTAAAGTCCTTCGCGCCAGTCTCCGACGTGGGGTTTGGCATGTGGAGGTGTATTCATGCTCTACATTCTGTTGCATTCATTTTTTTTTAAGTTGGAGGACATTTTACACTGAGCAATGATTAGGATGTTCAATCAGTAGTTATTTCCCTGTAATATTGACATTCAGGTTCAGATATCAGTATATTTCATTGCTTGTTCCCACATTTAATTTTGTAGATAATAAAAGCAACATGTACCCCTAGACAAAAGTTGAAGGTAAAAATGAATTGTAGTAGCTGATGACAACAGAGCAGTAGGTAGGTTGGTAATGGCTCCAGTTGAGGAAGGCCTCCTGGGCTCGAACCCAGCGAGTTTCCTGACCAGACAGGGTTCAGTACTCCTACCTTAAAATTGTAGTTGCTAATAACATAACATCTACCAAAGGAAAGTGAAAATTCAAGTTCAATGCAAATCCAGTACCTCATCATCACCTTTCACAAGAACAGAGTAATACTGTTTCTCCATTTTACCATTTGGTAATTGTACTTCCTTCTCATCAATGTAAGCAATGCGCAATGCCGGATATCTGCATGTTGTGCACATGAAACTAAAGGAAAACGTCTAAAAATAATTAAAACGAAAAAGAAAAAGGCTCCAGAACTTACGTCAGCATAAGGTTTAAGATATTCTCATAGAGACCTTTTTCTCGGGAATCCTTGGATGCCTTATGCATGCCATAGAGTTGACAGGAGACAACATAAGTAAACTTGATATCAGAAATAGCCTTGGACCTTGCAGCTTCCTCTCCACTCAAATCAGCTTTACCATAACAAGATAATTCAAAAAAAAAATGATTCAATACATCCGATCATAACCAAGTAATACGATTTTCAATTGTATCCACATAACAAAAATGGAAGACCCATGTGAGTGGCTAACCTTCATCATTTATCATATCCTCGTAGCATTGTAGTTCAAGAGCTCGTCTATAGTACATCATTCCCCTCACTATACATAACAAAATAGAAAGAATAAGATAAGCAGAGAAGACACATTTTTTATAGCTCAATAAAGGATAGGAAAAATCATATTACCAGTTCTGGCAAGTGTTTGACCACGGTAAGACGCCCATAAACGGATATCATCCATGTGCTCTTTTACTGATGCTTCATCATCTTGGTCAACTCCAATACGTTCTAGAAAGTTGCTCCATTCATCTAATGAAGTAGCAAGACA
>OAMR01000639.1:38989-69353 GCA_900205405.1 Echinochloa crus-galli | reverse complement strand
TAAGCATAAACTGATAGTGTTGCAACAGCATGCATCCGACGAACAGAAATGGAGATGCAACAAGACACCCAAACACATGTGACCAGCACAGAGCATGCCACACCCCCAGCAAAAACATGCCATCGTACCAAAAACTCGAGTCCAGCAGCGCTTGGTAAACCTGGATCAAAAGAGAATTTGGCAGATTAAAATCATATTAGCACACCTGCATGCATGATATGGAAAGGGTAGAAACTAGATTGAGCAGATGAAATTAAGTAGGGAATTAACAAGCAGGTGCATACCTTGCTCCTCGGCTCATCCGATGAATGTCTGCCTTGTGTTGCCGATCAAGTGGTAATCCCCAGGAGATGGCACATGCCGGGTTGGTGGCGCTTCAGTTGGTTCTTCAGTCGACCAATTCCCCGGATCTTCAAGGGAAATCAACCGATAATTGTAAGAACACAACACAAGGCATTATAGAGATTCGGATTTCTAGTGCAGCAATATCATAATGCTTAACCATTATTTGAATAGCCATAATTAACCAGCTAGTCTATGTGCAAGATATGTATCAGCTAGCCGCATGAAACGTTTCAAAGCAAATGTGTGACTAGGAAGATGCATTGGCTGCCTGATGAACTAGGATGTTACTGACATAAGTAAGGATTAAACATTTCTTCATATGTGCATACAGAGCACCGTGAGAGCACAATATTCTGCACAAACCAAAGTCTCCATTTCTGACCAAGAAATTAGTCTAGATAAAAAATTTGCAAGAACAAGCATTGGCCGCCAATCTCAACCAGATGATATATATGCTAAAGATGAAAACAAAATTATTCACGTATCAAGCACAATACGAAAGTATTCAAACAATGAGTCTCAACTTGTTGAAAAAAACATCAGTAATATGCCACTCTAATAGCACACTTCGGTGGTAACATATACTAGTATCTCAGAATCAATTTTTTGAAATAAAATGTCAGCATTTATGCAAACAAACCATACAATACAAAGCACAAAGGACAATATGCATTGGCAGTAATTGGTACTGGTAATCATCACGTGCTTCAAACAAGCCATGAACTATTATTTGCAAGTAAAATGCAGTAGCCGGCACAGGTGTGAGAAGCGCAGCTTGCCGGCGCTGACACCGACGCAGCGGAACTAGTCGAGCGCGCCCCATGCCTCCCTGTAGTCGAGCACGCAGCGCCGGGGCAGCGGCACGAATCGGAGCACGGGGTGGTCGGCGAAGGGGTCGGCGGTGATGATGCCCCAGGAGTAGTCGGCCCACCAGAGCCTGCCCTGGTGGGAGATGGTGCAGATCGGCGCCAGCGGCCGCGGCGGGAGCGGGTAGCGCACGCGCTTGTCGACCCACTCGCCGACGTCGGAGGAGTAGCAGCGGAGGTTGGCCTTGTCGCTCCCGATGAGCGGGAGGAGCTCGGCGACCATGAAGCCGCCGCCGCCGCCGCCGGGGCAGGGGACGAGGCCAACGAGCGCCTGGTGCAGGATGCTCTCATGCGGGGCGGGGTCCGGGAGGCGGACCGCGGCGCCTGTGGCGGCGTCGAGCACGTAGTAGCGCGGGTCGGTGTCCTCCCAGCAGACCGACTGGTGGCCGCCCGGGCGGTCGATCACGACGCGCCGCGGCGGGGTGGAGAGGATCGCCGAGAGGAGGAGCAGGCCCGACCGGTCCGCGGCGAGCACGAACGGGAAGCTCTGCGGCGTGGGGCGGCCCGGGAACACGCGCTCGGAGACGGTCAGGCGCGACACGCGCGGGGGCGGGGCCAGCGCCAGGGACGTGTCGGCGCCGGCCTCCTCGGCGTCGGCCCCGCCCGGCGGCGCGACGCGCGGGATGCTGCCGAGGATGACCCACGGTGACGTCCCCGGCGGGGTGCTGGGACCGTCGGTGGTGGTGGAGGTGCTGTGGCGACGCGTGGGGAGGAGGAGGTGGGTTTTGGTCGGGCTAGCACCGGCGAGCGACGAATAGGAGAGCGCCGCGCCGCCGGCAGCGGCGGCGGCGGCGAGCCAAGCGTAGCGAGCCGGAAATCTCATCGGAACTCCTTGGGGTTGGTTTGGGGGCTGTGGGGAGTCAGGACCAGGTCGAGACGGGGAAAGTGGTGGCGCGGCGACGGAGAAGGCTCCGGGAGGCGAGGCTTGCCAGGGCTCCAGGAGGCAGTCGCGGCCGCGGACGCTCTGTCCGTACGAGTTTGAATGCCCTCGGCCTCGGGCCTTGTCGCGTACTCACCGGCTGGTCCGCACCAACCCACCGGGTGCCAGCCTCCGAACCAGCCGGTTCGCGGCCGCGTCCACTGTGTGGTCGGTTCGTGCACGGTGCTACCCAGCCAGGCAACCCCCCATCGCCATGGGCAGAGGCGTCGGTCGCAGAGGTGGAGAGGGAGCGGCGCAGAGGATTGGGCAGTGTCCTCTCCTCGGGTACCGGGCGCCGGTGGGGGTGTGTGCCGTGCCCTGTGCGTACGGAGGTGGATAGAGGAACTACCCGCGGTACTATGGGCAAACCGGACCACACCCAGCAGGGCCACGAGGGAACACCATTTTTCCTGGTCTATGGAGCCGAGGTGGTATTGCCATCTGAACCGACCCTGGGAAGTCCCAAGGTAAGTGCCTACAATGAAGCGGATCAAAACCTGATGCGCCAAGAGGACGTTCTCTACTTGGAAGAAAAAGGGTATCGAGCCGTCCTTAGGGCGGCACGATACCAGCAAGCCATGAGGCGCCATCACCAACGATGCGTGAGACCCCGCGAGCTCTGAGTCGGTGACTTGGTGTTGAGGCGGTTCCAGTCCAGAGAAGGTAAAAACAAACTTTCACCCATGTGGAAGGGGCCATTCCAGGTGACGGAAGTCCGACGACCTGGAGCAGTCAAGCTGACGGACGCCGACGGCTTCCCAGTACCCAGCGTGTGGAATATCGAGCACCTCCGTAAGTTCTACCCGTGAAATAGTCGTGGGGGCCTCACGCCCAAGCAGGGAGGACAACTCACCCCGGGATGGTCATCCCTGGAGTAGGTTGCCTGGGGGCTCCCATTTGTGTAAACCGGGTACTTTATCCAATGTTATGCACTTTCTTCATTGACTACTTTTCAAAAAAAAAAAATACCACATCAAGTTGCACAAGGCTACGATGTGCACCACCTTCCGCTTGAGGGGATGCACAGCAGCATCTCTCTTAGAGGAAAGCTTTTAAACACTTAATGTGAAAATGGCAAAAGGGGTTGCACTGTTAAAAGCTTCCTCGGACTGGTCCCCAAACCCCGAGAACAAGCTAAACGCCGGCAAACACCACGGGCGGAGACCAGTCTCCCAGCCATGAGTAACAACGAGCACAAAAGCGAGTACAAAAAGAGAGCAAGTCCGGGGGAAACCACACTCTCTTATACGCACGACTGCATCCTCCACCACAAGAGGAAAGAGCCAGAAATGGAACTAAACAGTTGCCTCTTTTATTCCATAAAAGAAAAAAGATTGTAGGTACATGGCAGATCGCCAAAAAAGGAAAAAAAATACTTGGGATGAAGGGAGCTCTAGGGGCTCCAAGCTTGCCCCTGGGACTCGAAGGCAAGCGAGTGAAAATCAGGCCCGGCCCTGACAACAGCTGGAAGTGGGAAAGTGGCGTAAACTGCCGCCCCTCCCCGCCGGCTCTCCATCGCCGGTGCGCCGGACGGAAACCGTTATGCCCTGGATGAGGAAGCCCGAGCCCCAGTGCTAGTGCATCTCGCGCCGGGGGCTCGCCGGCTCACCTCGACCTTCCTCGATTTGAGGACTCTGAGTCCGATGTCGAGCAGCCTGCGGGCCATGTCGACAAGGACGTGTTGCCCATGCCGGTGGCACTTTAGAGAAGGCCGAGGAGGAGTGTCGAGAAGGAGGAAGCAATGCATCTTCCTCGGCTTCTCAACCGCCAGCCTGCTGGCGAGGGCCTGCAGCCTTGAGAGGAAGAAGGGCTTGTAGTCTTCCTCTCGGGAAGAAGGTGGCGTAGGTGCAACAACTACAACAATAGTTCCCTATCACAGATGATCAAGATGGGGAACCTCCCGGGTTCCCCCCCTTCTTGGAAGGGAAGCAACCTCGGAGACATTCTTGGAGATATGCCAGAAGTGTATCTCCAAGAACAAGCCGACGCCAAAGAAGCCAGCGGGGACAACAAAGCCAGGCTAAGAAGGGGTCAACACTGGGAGTGAAACCATTCCCTGGGGAAAAACACCCACAAAAGGAGCCCGGCCAAGCATCACCTCCCGCAGAAGCACTTTTCCGACTCGGTGGCGTTGCTGCCTGCTTACATTAGCGAACAGGACGAGAGGCCAACCGCTGCTCCATCATGCAACAAAGGCCTCTCACCCTAAATGCCCCCTCCTACGTCTCAGTCCTCCTACGGTGGGAAGACTGAGAAAGGGGAAGTGAGTAGGGAGGATATGGCAGAAGCCCTAATCTCTGCACCAGCGGATCACGCGCGACAACGATGCCCCCGCCTTCGCCCAGAAGGCTCCTCACCTTCCCCACTGTGAGGAGCCCAAACGTCTCAGCCCTCCTATGGTCGAGGCGGAACCCCTCTGGTCGCGGGAGCTCCGAGTAGTGGGACTATTGCTACGGGAGGACTACTTGGATGGGAACGAATCCCCCACCCTTGCAAAGGAACAAGCTTAACCCAAGCGCCATGGAGGTGGATGGGGAAAGCCTAGCAGCGCGGACGGCTATTTACGATTAAAAGCTGAGGTGTCCAGATAAGGATGGAACCTCTGCGTTCTGCTCTTCGGCCCAGAGCGGCTCTAGACCTAGCGGTCCAAAGAAAGCTCTGTCAGGAATCGACACCCGTCGAGGCTGACCGACAAGGCAATGAGTGGTGCCTGCCACTCACTGGTGCGGTGACAAGCAAACTCATCCCGTCGTTTTCCCTGGTGGACACAGTAGCACTGGCATGCAACAGGACCAGAGTGCGCGACGCACGGGGCGCTCCGATGATACATTACGGATCCAGGCGTCCAGACGAGGAAGCACAGAGTAACGAAGGAAACAAAGTTATTACGGATGACATCTGGCCGACAGAAGGATTGTTCAGTACAACCACGATGGGGAAAAACAAAATAAGATTACATGCAGCCTATGGGACCATAGCGGAAGGGGAGCTGGCCTCTTCTTCGAGGTTGACGGCGCCAACCTCCCCCTGAGCAACGTCTCCAGCATCGTCGGCCTCCGCAGCGTTGTCGCACCCCAATTTTTTTGAATTTTGGGATGTGATTCTGAACATTAATTAAATAAAGAATTTCTCATAATTTTAAATTTTTTCTCAACTTTATTTAATTTGCAGGGAATTTAGTATAGGAAATCTCTATTTTCTAAATTAAATTAAAACAATACAGGTTTAATATTGTGTGTGCATTCATGCTGGCTGCATTGAGTTTTGCTTATGTGTGGTTCAAATAAGAATTTAAATCTAATTCAAATTCAAGTTTGAATTGCTTTGTTTGGAGCTATAGAAAAGTTTCTTTAGTTGGAGTTCGGTTTTGGCCCCTGAACTTCTCTTCAGTCCAACTTCGCTCCCCCGGCTTTCCCCCTGCTCCGCCTAGCCCACCCTTCCTTTATTTTTCCCCGCTAGCCCAGCTCCCTCTCTTCCCCACCGGCGTGCCGCCGTGGTTGCCGCCGCCGCCGCGGGCTTTCCTTCCACGACGCCCGCGCCTCCCATTTAAACTCGAAGCCCGAGCCCCTCTCCACCCTGCTGCTCCACGCCACCACCCTCGCCCCCTCGCGCTGCGCAGTGCCAGCAGCCACCACGTCGAGCGCCGCCGCCTGCCATTGCCGCCAGCTCGCCATACTCCAAGCCCGCCGGAGGAATACGAGACCTCCTCGAGGTTCCCCGCGTTGAGCCGCACCTCCTCCACCTCTTCTCGCCGACGTTCGGCCGTCGGAGCCCCCTTTCATCTCGGTGCCGCCGCCATTGGAGCCGCTGTCGCCGACGGATCCTCGCCCCGGCGCCGCCACAGCCTAATTCAGCCACTGGAGCAACTTCACGCGTTGGTAAGCGACCTCTAGAACCATCCCGCTCGATTTGACGCCCTGTAGCACACACCCCGGCATTCGCCGGTGCTCATCGCCGCCGGTCAACGACGGCCGCCCCCTCCATAGTTCCCCCGCCGACTCGATCTACCCTAGTGAACTCGCCGTAGCCGCAGCTCCCTCCCTGTCCAACTCCCATCACAAACTGAGGCTCCTAGCGCCTCCTAGGCCCTGCTCCGGCGAGCCTCCGCCGCGGGGAGGGCGGTGCCGCCGTGTTCCCCGGGGTCGCCGGCGGCCTAATCCTCCCCAACGCTCAGCCGCCGTCCGATCTAGATCTGATGGCCCAGATCCGCCCCCGCCCTCGGTCAAACCCCCTGGTAACGGTCAGTGCTGCCTTTTTGCAAAAGAGACCCCCAGCTTTTCATAAATTAACCCATCGTCTACTACTCCCTCCGTCCCAAAATATAAGCATTTCTCGATTTCTGTGCATCACGTTTGATCGTATATTTTTATAAATTTTTTGAATAAGACGAGCGGTCAAACGTGGACAGAAAAAGTCAACAAATGTTTGTATTTCGGGACAGAGGGAGTACTGTTAAAAAATAATTAGATTTAGGTCCTGATTTTTTATGAAAAACCCCCTGAGCTTTTGAAAATTCGAACTCGCGGTCCTGTCTGTTGACTTTTACACGTTAGCCCTCGTAGTTATTTGTATAATTATGTTTAGGTCCCAGGTTTTTCGCAGGTAAGCTCCTTAAACTTTTAAAACTTTGCCAGCAAGTCCCCGGACCTTAGAAAAGCCGTATCTTCTCCGTTTTAACTCCATTTTTAGCGATTCTTGCGCTCACGTGTTCGTGGCGAGGCGTAGATTAGTTTTAAAGCCTCCTTTTGTACTATTTCTACTGTTTGGTGCATTGTTCTTAGTTATTCTTATTTTTTGCTTGTATGTTTGTGCCAATGATTGCTACGAGAAGAGGAGTGCCATCAAGAGATGTCAACAAGAAGAGTTTGAAGATCAAGAGCTGAAGACTGAGTAATAATACTGGATTTGAGGAAAGTATAGCACGGACAATCCTTGCTACCTACACACCCCTGCTTAAATACTCTAAATTCATATGCATGTGTCTAATTTATTGTACCCTAAGGATGTACCAAGTTTCTGTATCCTGTTCCCTTGATTATCCCAGGGTTTATGCATTTGGGTAGAATTTTGCTAGGCGCAACTACTGTCACCTTGGCGTAATTGTTAAACATGATGTAATGGTTTATTTCAATATGGTTGATAAAACTTGCTTTTTAGCAACATGGATCAGGGAGCTAGGGCGTTGGCTTCGTGCTTGGCTCTAGTGTCTCTCCCTAAGTACTGGTTCTTAAAGCGGCAACCTAGGAGCCTGTCGCCACCGCCAGGACTATAATGGCTCTGGTCTTGGACAAGTAGCATGTACGGCTCTAGCTTGACAGTAGTTACCGACGGGCCGGGCGTTATGGGAAGCATGCGTGAGAGTATGGTTTGATCCACCAAGGACGGAGGTACCGTCGGCTACGCCTCGTTAGGCACAGTCCCGTGTTGGGAGCTTCCGTTAGTGCGGGGGCTCCACACGTTGTGCTATTTATTTTGTTGTTGGTATTCTTACCGTGCTCTGGACGCCATTGACCCTCCTACGGGAGCGCCCTGAGAGTCAGTCGATCTCGGTGCCTTGGATCATGCTACCTGTGTTGTACCATAACGGCTAATGTTTTGTTAGGGTGTCTTGTGAAAAGCCTCGTAGCGTCCCTATGCGATCACACCTCGAAAGTGTGGTTTGTGAGGTCTGATCCACCTCCGCGTGGTTGGGTGCAAAGTTCCTTTGAACTTTTACGCGACTGGTGGGTAAAGGGCGAAACCTCTGCAGAGTGTAAATCTATCACGATAGCCTTGCTCAGGGTCACGAGCGGTCTGGATCCTTTTTTATTAGAAGATGGAGTTATTTATGTTATTGTTCACTTATACTTATTTAATTGGGTCTATCAATTGGGATTCATTTACTTGTAGTACCTTGGTGAATGATAAAATGAATCAACTAAAAGTGCTAATGCAGTTCAGCCGTGTCAAGCCTTATTTTTAGCCTTCATACACCATGTTATACTTGCTAAGTAAGACAATTACTTACGCTTGCCATTATTCAACAAAATCCCGGATGGGTACCAGATGGAATGAATGAGACAGCAACTGAGTTTCCTGAGGATTTTCATACTTCTGAGTTGAGGTCAACCAGTCGTCGTCCCTGTGGACTTGAGGCTCTACCTGTCAAGTTATTAAATAGACTTCCGCTGTGTATGTGCTAAACTCTGATGTAAACTCTTTTATTCGAGCATATGTACTCTGATTTCTATATTTGTAAGCTGTATGTGTTTAGTGGACTTCCTGGGCACACATATGGCAGCATCCGGGTTTCTGTGTAAATCCGGGTGTGACAAGCGTCCATGCCACTGTCGTCCCCATCCGGCTGAGGGGAGAAGCTGGCCACGATCTCCGTGGCCAGAACATGGACGGCGGCGAGAGCTTCCTCCTCTTTATCGGGGGCCGACCCTTCATGGAGGGTACTTGCAGGCAGCTCTGGGACGCAGGTCCTGACCCTCGCCAGGATGTGCTTGGCGACGATCACCTCCAGGTTGCGCGCCGACTCCAATGCGGCCTCCTCCATGGACTGGCGGAGCCCTCCCGCATACTCTGCCATATGGGAGAACGCAGGGATGAGGCCAACAGGTCCACGTCCGGGCTCGAACATCGGCACCGAGAACAGGGCACGACCGTTGTCAGAGAGGGCATCCCGAAGACGAAGGCCCACCTCATACTGAAGAGCGGTGGAGCTCCGACCGGGCGGCACTCAGATCGTCGAGGTAGGAGTCCCGCCATTCCTGCAGAGCCGATGAATGAGCCTCAGTGTTCTTCGCCCGCTCCAGGGAGGCGTCACGATCCTACTCCGCCTCCAGCAAGCGACGCTCAACGTCCTTTAAAGCCGCTCTAGAAGCGGTAGTAGCGCTCTTGATCTTGGCGACGATGCCCAGGCGCTCGGCTCGGATCACTTCGTCCCACTCCGCGCGGGCGGCGGCCACCAGTTCTTGGACGACAACCACCTCCATCACCTCCCGCCTCATCTCTCGCTCACGGCGGTCCAGCTATTGAGAGCGTGGGGGCAAGGGACTTCGACAGGGCCTCAAGCTAAGTCGCGCGGCAATCCGCCTCCTCTTGATGATGACGAAGGGCGTCCTTTGCCGCCGCCATGTTGGCACGGTGCGCATCCTCGAGGCAGCGCAGCTCCACGGGCGACTCCCGACGCATCGTCTCCACGGGCCAAAACCCTAGTCCGCTTCGGTGGAGGAGACCGAGGGGACGAGGTGCCCAACCTCACCACTACCGCCCCTGCGGAAGCACCTGCTCTGACGCCGCGAACTGCAGGTGGCGCCGAAGACCACCATAGCACTGGTCAGTCCCATGTTCTGGAGCTCAGAAATGCGCGCCAGCACAGGAGCCCACGCGCCTCCGAGGAATGGCGTGCACGTCCACCCATCGCCGTCGAAAGTTGTAAGGGTGCCGGGAAGCAAGAGCCGAGGGTGCATCAGCCCCGGCACCACAAGGAGCCACAGCTGCTTCCACTCCTCTCACTTGTGAGTGGAGAAGGGATGGCATCCCACGCTGCCGAAGCGACCTCGGAAGTAACATGCCCCAATCACCACCGCACCCGAGCGGACAGTAGGGCAAATCATGGTGTAGAAATTCTTGAAGAGCTAGTCTAGTGGTTGGAGCACCTAAGTAGCACCCAACAAACCCGGGTTCGACTCCCCGTGGGAGCGAAGTAACTGAGTTTGGAATAAAAAAATCTAAAAAAATAGGTAGGGGTTTCCCCTCCCGACTTCGGTCAAAAAAAATTCTTGAAGAGCTAGACCGAGGCATCACCCCCACGAACGCCTCGCAGAAGTTGGCGAACATGGCCAGAAAAAGCACGGCATTCAGCGTTAGGTGCGCCATGTGCACACCGTACTCCTCCAAGATCTGGAGGAAGAAGGCGGAGAAGGGGGGACGAGGCCGCACAGGATGAAGGAGGCGAAGATCACCACCTTGCACGGCTCACGCAAGTGGGCCTCCCCTCTCGGGACGCAAATGGCGCCCACAGGATCACCTCCGACAAAAGGGAGGAGCACCCGAAGCGGCTCGATCTCGTCCTCGAGCGTGTAGGCCAGTGGGGCAGAAGAGTAAGCCGCAGGTCCGGGGCGGATGTACGCTCGCCGGAGCGATCGAACCCGCCAGAAGACATGACTGGGTCAGAAACAAGAGGGCAGTGAAAGCTGAGGAAGCAAGAGGGAGGCGAGGAAGACGAAGCAGTGGCTTGCAGCTCCTCTCCCTAGGGCAGAAGTACCACCCGCCGCTTACGACGCTTCGGCTCCTGAAACCACCGCCGAATCTCTCGCGAGATATCGCGAGGAAGACGGGAGAATTTCCAGCCGCTTCCACTTGGATACACGACATGAACCGCCACTTCATCTCTCCTGAGAGTTGGGCCCTACTCCTGGCCAAGAATTCAGCCAGGAAGCAGGCACGGGAGCTGCTATCAGTGCCAAGAGATAGGTGGTCCCACGAGTCGAAGGCTAATGAGTTGGGTACATAGGACAAAAAATGTTGCAATATCTCTATAAAAACATTGGAAGTAAAGTGTTGAAATATTTCTGAAGAATGTTGACGATAAAATGTTGACGGAAAAATGTTGAAACATTTTTGTAAAATATTGACGGAAAAATGTTGAAACATTTTTGAAAATTGTTGACGGAAAAATGCTGAAATATTTTTAAAAATGTTGATAGAAAAATATTGGAACATTTCTAAAAAATGTTGAAGAAAAAATGTTGGTAACATTTCCAAAAAATGTTGACGGTAAAATGTTGGAACGTTTCTAAAAAATATTGACGAAAAAATGTTGAAACAATTCTGAAAAATATTGGCAAAACAATATTGGCAACATTTCCGAAAAATGTTAACGGTAAAATGTTGGCAACATTTCTGAAAATGTTGGACATATCTAAAAAATGTTGATGGAAAAATATTGGAAAAGTTTCTAAAAAATATTGATAGAAAAATGCTGGCAATATTTCTGAAAAATGTTGGAACATTTCTGAAAAATGTTGACGAAAAAAATGTTGGAACATTTCCAAAAAAATGTTGGTACATTTCCAAAAAAATGTTGGGACATTTCCGAAAAATGTTGACGGAAAAATGTTGGAACATTTCCAAAAAATGTTGACGAAAAAATGTTGGAAGATTTCAAAACAATATTGGTGGAAAAATGTTGGGAAAATTTCCAGAAATGTTGACGGAAAAAATACCAAAAAAAGTCAAAAAAAAGTCAGATAGAAGGTGGAAGTGGAGGTGGAATCCATAGCTAATCGGGCTTTATTGGGTTTTATAATTTCATTACTTAGGCACCTTCCACAAGATGCATATGAGCCCCCTCTTGGTCAACGTGCAAAAGAAGGAAAACACATACTACTAGAATGGAATGCAAATATAAATAACTTAGGAACAAATACATAAAATGGGATGAGAAATAAGAATCATATATTTAAAGTCCTAATTTTACGATGTCAATGTTAAAGCATCTCCAAGAGTCTTTCTAAATTTTACTCTCTAAACTGTCATTTACAAAATTTGTCAGGGGTATGGATCCTGGACAGATCTGCTAGGGTGTGACCCAAGCAATTCGTAGGTCAAAGGGCGATCAGGAACCAAAAGCGTAGGTGGTTGCACGAGGGTCGAGCACGGAACACGGCAAACTCAGCGAGAAACACGGGGACACGGCGGTTATACTGGTGCAGGCCTCCGGAGAGTAAAACCCTACGTCCAGTTGTTTGTGGTTTTGCGTGAGCAAAGAGCGTTATGCCCCAGGGGCGCCCCAAGGCCGCCTTATATTGCCCAGCGTGCCTTGGGTTACAAGTCGATGGACTCCGAGTCCAGGTCGGTTACAATAGGAAAGTCCTTCTATCCCATGATATTCGGGCTATCTGGAGCTACCAAACCGCGTTAAAGATCTTGTCTTGTCTGTCAAGGCGTCACGAGGATCCCGCAGTCCGACCCAGAGTCGGATAAGGTCGCCGGGATTGTCGGAGTTGCAGATAAGGTCTTTGGGCCCACTGACAGGTCGACGGGGCTTCTAGAAGGTCGGGTCCACCCGTCATCCACGTCTCTCAAGCCCCCGATCGACGTGTAGGCGTAGAGGCTAAGTCGGAGTTGTGTCGAGGCGAAGCACAGACGCAACACCGGCGAGGTCGCGTAGGGTGCACGGTGATCCAAAAAGAAAGAAAAATCTCCAAGTCTTGGACGAAGCTGAATATCGGGCTCCTGGAACAAGGTTCCAGAAGGTCGAAGTGAAGGCGAGAAAATCTTGAGAAGAACCGTCGACCTGACCTGGATCAGGGAAAAGTGCGCGCGACCTTCAGCAAGGCCGCAATGCTGACCGTAGGGAGGTCGAGCAGAGACATATCAGAAGCAGGCTTCCAATATGTTGATACGACAACAACTACTACAACTCGATCAGCTGCTGTCTAGGTTAGATCCCACACAAGGTCTTAATGATGTTTGGAGTTATGTCTGGGGTTCCTCTGATTTCTCTACAAAAAAGGCTTACATCCAACTCATAGGTCCTGTTGAATGCTCTCCCTTGTTCAATTGGCCGTGGAAGTCATGTGCTAGAGGAAAGCACAAGTTTTTCTTCTGGCTTTTGCTTCGGGATCGCTTAAACACGAGAGTTTTGCTGAGACGAAAGAATATGTAATTGCCGGACTATACCTGTGTTCTATGCTCTGCCCATGTGGAGGAGGACCTTATGCACCTGTTCTTTCTTTGTCCTTTTAGTCAAAGCTGTTGGGCTTATCTTGGAGTTTCTTGGGATGTTTCTCTCCCTCACCTGGATATGATTGTTCAAGCTCGCCTTGCTTTTGGTAGAGCGATCTTCAGAGAAGTTGTTTTGATTGCTGGTTGGTGCATCTGGTGTCATAGAAACAACATCATATTTGATAATGGCAGTTTGTCCCTCTCTGGTTGGAAGAACTTTTTCAAAGATGAATTGGCCTTAGCTATGCTAAAAGCCAAGCCCCTCAGGCTGTTATCCCTTCAAGCTTTTATGAGTAGTCTCCTTTAGCTTTGCTTTTTTCTCTTTGAGCTTGAAGGCTCTGTAATCCGCGTGTACATATTCGCCTTTTTATTAATATAAAAAAATAGGCAGGGGGCTCCCCTGCCGATCCGCTCAAAAAAATACGTTGATGCGACACAAAAGAAGAGGGCGGCGTAAGACGCACTCGTAGAGTAGCCCCCGAGCAGTAAAGCATCCAGTATGGCCGTTTTGATGCTCCAAAAGAGAGAAGAGAGAAATCTGTGTGGCCGTCGCGTGCCAAAAAAATGCTCCATCCATAGAGGAAAAATCCAAATTCCAGAGAATCTTGAAGTACAGCACCAGACTCAAAGCCTGACCTGAGTCACGAGTATCCCACTGACGTCCCTAGCAATACTGTAGAATCATGGGATTCCTGGCTGCTAGCAAACGATGAAGGAAGAGGACAAAACCTCGTGAAGCACGTGAATAAAGGACCGTCACGGGTGAGGGCCGAACACCAAGCCATTGAGGCTATAAATAGGCGTCTTCATGCTGGATGAAAAACGCACCCATAGAGCCTTGGGGACTTTGCATAGTAATTTTACCACCTCAAAGGCGTGCATTCGTCCCCCAGAGCTAGAGGGCGAAGCTAAAGATGCTTGAAGCTAGAAGAATGCTTGCGAAGTGTGAAGAACTCCCTCGACCTTTGCATCCGAGCCCAGCAAGGAATCCAGAAGGTTCTCGCGATGAAGCGGCCACTACCATGGGGCATTCTCTATACAATCCGGGGGAAGTGGTCTTCTCAGTCCTGAAGCTAGAAGAAAACATGCGATGCAGTATGGTAAGATAGATTGCATCGCAAGCCATGCCGGAGGCAATGTGGGACCATAAATATCTTTGTATCTTGTAATCAGCCAAGGGCTGAAGGCCTTTGTAACTTTCGAAGCTTACTGTCATAGCGCAATGTATCATTGGATAGCCTGTAGGCCATGTCGTCCCAAGGGGCAATATCATAGCCTAAGTGGCGTAAATACCGAAGTTTCGTAGCAGGCTAGAGCCATGAAACCCGAGACGAAGGTCTTAAAGACCTAGAAATCGTAATGGCAACAGGGCCAAAAAAATGAACCCAAAGGTCTTGGCGACCTAGGTTATCCAACAGGCCGGAACCATTAAGCCGGAGCTGTTAGAAAAAGCCAGCACCACAGCCTTAGCGGCACAGGGCCTCAATTAACCCAAAGACCTTAGTAGATCTAGGTCATCCAACGGGCCAAAGCCATTAAGACAGAGCCGTTAGGAATAGAGGTCATCACGACCTAATGGCAGCAGGGCCTAGTTTTAACCCAAAGATCTTGGCGATCTAGGTTGTCTAACGAGCCGGAGCTATTAAGCCGGAGCCGTCAGGAATAAAGGTCATTTCGACCTAAGCGGCAGCAGGGCCTGTATTAACCCAGAGGCCTTGGTGACCTAGGTCGTCTAACGGGCCGGAGCCATTAAGCCGGAGCCGCTAGGAATAAAGGTCATCACGACCTTAGCGGCAGCAGGGCCAAGATTAACCCAGAGACCGTAGTAGATCTAGGTCATCCAACGGGCCGGAGCCATTAAGCCGGAGCCGTTGGGAATAAGGGTCATCACGACCTTAGCGGCAGCAGGGCCAAGATTAACCCAGAGATCTTGGCGATCTAGGTCGTCCAATGGGCCGGAGCCGTTAGGAATAGGGGTCATCACGACCTTAAAGGCAGCAGGGCCAAGAGCAAACGAATGTTGGGTGCGAGAGATAAATTTAAAACGGGTCCATGGACACTGGGCCGTTGATAATAAGATCAACGGGCATAGATTCCCGTATGGCATGAGCCATAACTCGGCGCAAAGCCGTTATACAAAGGAAAGAGTACGGTTAAAGGGTTACTTGTAGAGCCGTTGGCCGTATTGACCAGTCAACGCGGAGAGACGTTAAGGGAGCCGGGGGCCCGCCCTTAAAAAGGCCGATCCGAGGGGAGTGCGAGCCCACTCAACACCATTTGTGCAAAGAGCTAGGGTTCTCTATCACCGCGCCGCCGTCGCCAATCCACATCGCTGCGCCCAGATTCCGGCTGGCCAGAAGCCGCCAGGCTTAGGAGTAGCTGCACCGCCCATCAGCGCATTCGCATCAAGACCTTGGTGGTAGATCGCACCAGATCAATCGGATTCCTTGAAGAGGAGATGGCGGCGCAACTGATCCCCAATCCGCGGTCTGTGTGGGAGCCTTCCGTGGTGACGGAGGCAATGCTACAAGGGCTCGTGGAGCACGGCCTGCTCAAGCCGAAGGTGGAGGTGGGATGGAGGGCAGCCTTCGGCGAAGAGTTCCCCTCTGAGGGCACCGACGAGACGGTGACCTTCATCGCACACATCGAGCGAGGATTTGGAGTGCTTACGGGAGACTTCTTCTGCGGCCTGCTCCACCATTACCGCATCGAAGCGGTAAATCTTGCACCGAACTCCATCACTGCGATCTCAGATTTTATTTATCTTTGTGAGGCATACTTGGGAATTTCGGCCCACATGCTGCTCTGGCGGTATTTCTTCGAGTTGAAGAAAACTGGGAAGAGCAACGTTGTTGGCTCTCTGAGCTTCACCCTTCGGAAGGGAATGAAGGATGTATTCATAGAGATGCAGATGCCTGACAACACCCAAGGGTGGAGGCGAGGGTGGTTTTACATCGACAACCACGCATCAGCGCTAGCAAGAACGGGCGCGGCACCAGTGCCGGCCCCAGAGTGGACAAGCGAGATCTCGTCAAAGGAGGTCGAGTCAATTCAGCTGCTGATCAATGAGGTCGCCAGGCTGAAGGCCGAGGGCCTGACCGGTGGTGTTGTGGCCATCAATTTCACCCGACGGCTTCTGCAACCGATCCAGAATCGGGTGCATCCGGCGTACGAGTACTGGGGGCAGATCGACCCAACTCGAGTGCTGCGCTGCAAGGTCTCCAAGCCGGAGATGGTAGCCCGCGTAGAGCAGCTCTTCCGCGGGTGCATCAGGGACAAGAAGTGTCCCAAGGCATTCAACCTAGTTCGTCCTCCACCACCGGTAAGGCCTTATGGTGTGAACTTTGAGATGATAGGTCGTATGGATTCCTTTTTGACTTTGCTCAGCTGTCATTTTGATATACAGGACCGGGAGGCGATCTACTGGTTCTCAGCCTTGCCATCAACTGAGGGAACGCCGCTCTTCAAAGTGCGAGCTGCCGCAGATATCACGGAGCCGCCAAGAGCACAGCTGCTGGAAGCCGGCGGGTACATCTCGGACTCGTCGGTCGGAGAAAGTGAAGATGACGCTCCAGCGGCACAAGCACAAGTCGCAGCATTGACTCGGCGACGTACCCACACCGTGACAGGCAAGATCCCGGCATCAAAGGTCGCAGCGCAGACAGCCGCTACCCAAGGTGCCGAGAAGAAGGCAATAGCCAGCAAGCGGAAGGCCGCTGCAGCAGCATCGAACACTGAGGCGGATGTTGACGTCGAGGTTATAAACCCCGGCGAAGAAGACACCTGATCCTCCAGCCCAAAGGTCGATCGAGGCAAGGAGAAGGTCTCCAAGGTCGATGTGGGCGATGTATCGTAGCAAGGCGCGGACGACACCAACGAGGCCGGCTCACGGACCAAGGCGAAGAGGGCGCCACCCAAGCCTTTGAAGCCAGTCTTTAAATCATTCAACAGGTGAATCATCAGCTTATCCTTGACATCTTGTATTCGCTCTTTTATCAACAAGCACTAACTGATAGTGCCTTTCTTGCGCATAGGTCGATGGGAGCCAGCGCTGGCACCGGCAAGAATGTCACCGGGCAGGAGGCCCTCGGACACAAGTCGGCGGTGGAAACAACTCCGCAACCCTCTTGTGGGTCGTCAGGAGGTACGGCGCCTCAAACAGCATCGGTCGTGGAGACATCATCCCTGAGGGCAGCAGAGCAGCCGAAGGTCGCCACCAGCAGCGAGATTCTCGTGCCACCACACCAGCTGACGGTAGAGGCGGAAGCAGAAGCCCTGAAGGTGGTGGACACCCACAAGGAGCTACTGGAAGCGGACAAGCGAGATATTACGGAGCTCGAGTCCGCGCAGCAAGCCATTGCCCGCATACTTTCGGTAAGTGTACCCACCTTTTATCGCTTGAACCCTCGATTGCATTTGGTGCTTGACGGTCTCTTTTTTTTCCAGTCAACTTGGAGGCAGGGCCCAAGTAAGGGCTGACGCTGTAAAGTTGGGTATTGAGGCCCAGCTGGAGGCCATCAAAATGCTGAACGCGCTTCACCAGGCCAAGGTCGACGCCGCCACAAAACTCCAGGAAGTCAAGGCGACCTTGCTAGAGCAGGCTCAGAAGCAATCCGAAGCCTTGAGGCAAGAACTGGTTGCCGCCAAGTCAAGGGCTGAGGAAGCGGCGCGCGACCTTGGGGGTAATCCTGAGCCAATCTCGACCTGATCTGGAGGTCTCGAAGGTTTCGAGATGATTGTCGTGACAAATCTTCTACTTGATTGTGCAGATGCGATGACCTGAGAGGCCGCACTCAAGAAGGAACTAAGGACTCTCAAGGAGAGCGCAAAGAAAGCCCAGGAGGGTGAGTATTACGCCATTCGACGAGCCGTGTACGAACGCATCGCGTGACAAGACCTAGAGGTCAGTCTTGTAGCGGCCATGAAGAGCCTTGTTAACCCTGGCGCCATTGTTGCAGAGAAGCAAAGGCAGCTGGACGAGCTAGCGGAGCCCGCCGAATACCTGATGGACATCTACATCCCTCAGGAGAACGTCGAGGAGCCCAAGGGGCTAGTGGCACACTTGGAGGAAGTGCCTGAGCGTCTAAAGGAGCTCGTGAAGGATACCAGCAAGGTCGCCCTAACAGCTGCATTGGCATCGGTGAAGCACCACGCTCCAGACTTCGACCTAATGAAGGTCGCCGATAAAGTCGACCTTGAAGAGCTTATGGAATCTTAAGATGTCAAGGCCGCGACCGAGGAGGTCATGAAGAAGATCGACCTGTAAAACAATTGGTGTATCAAACTGCTATAATGTGGCCAAGGGCCTTTTGTTATGTAAATATGATGAACTTAAATGTTATATGCACTCTTGGCAAGGTTTGCACATTGCTCGAGGAGTATAAGTGAGCCTTGTAGTTATAGGGCCTACCTCGCGACACCTCAACTGGGAGGGCGACTATCCATCCGTGCGACCTAGCGGTTGAGGCTTAGGCACGAATAGCACGTAGAGGAAGGTCTTGGACCCACGGTCCTATAACCATGCAGCTTACAAACACGCCACGCTCAGTACGCAAACTTAGCAAAGAGAAAAGAAAGCATCCCCAGGTCGAGACGACGCTTAAGTTGGCGAAGCCAAGCCCCCGAGCATGTCCGGGGCCGGGTTAAAGCCAAGCCCCCGAGCACGTCCGGGGACAAGTCGAAGCCAAGCCCCCGAGCATGTCGAGGGGCAGGATTAACACGAAGATGCAATATGATGACACTTTATATTAATCATAACTGAAGTACAAAAGGAGAGGTACATAGCTTTTGTCTCTCGGTACATAGCTCATAAGGGTAGAAGCGGCGCAAGTGCTCGATGTTCCAGACGTTTGGGACGCCTTGGCCATCTGCCCACTGAAGGCGGTAGGTCGCGGGGCCTATTACTTTCTTGACGATGAAGGGGCCTTCCCAAGGAGCCGCAAGTTTGTGCAACTTCTTGGGATCCTGGATCCGACGGAGGACCAGGTCGCTGACACTGAAGGATCGCTCCTTAACGTTGCGGTCATGATACCGCCGCAGTTGCTGCTCGTGACGAGCATGGCGCATTAGAGCAATAAACCGATTCTCCTCGAGGCTGTCGAGGTCGACCTTGCGAGTCTGCTCCGCCTCGCCCTCATCGTAGTGCTGGATACGAGGGGCACCAAAGGCTACGTCGATGGGGAGGATAGCCTCCGACCCATAAACCAGGAAGAAGGGTGAGAACCCTGTGGCAGAGCTGACCTGAGTCCTGAGACCCCAGATCACATGAGGGAGCTCTGCAAGCCACCTGGAAGCGTATTGGGACGCGTCGTCGAAGATGCGATCTTTCACGCCCTGGAGGACCATACCATTGGCGCGTTCGACCTGACCGTTGCATCGAGGGTAAGCCACCGATGAATAGTACACATCTATGAGGGTGTCCTAACAGAAATCCCAGAATTCAGCGCCGGTGAAGGCTGTTCCTAGGTCGGTGACGATCCTGTTGGGCACCCCAAAACGGTGCGTGATTTCCTGGATGAACTTAGCCGCCTCCTTAGACGTGACACTGGTCACGGCCTTAACCTTAATCCACTTGGTGAACTTGTCCACCGCGACAAGTATGTGCTTGTAGCCACCAGGAGCAGCCTTGAAGGGGCCCACAGAGTCGAGACCCCAGACGGCGAAGGGTCAGGACGGAGGGATAGTACGTAGGGCATGAGCCGGGAGGTGCTGTTGCTTGGCGAAGAACTGGCACCCCTTGCATCGACGTACTAGGTCTTGAGCATCGTTCATGGCCGAGGGCCAATAGAACCCTGATCGAAGGCCTTGCCAACAAGGTTGGCAGAGGCAGCGTGATTGCCACATTCACCGCCATGGATGTCAGCGAGGAGCCGCAGCCCTTCAGAGCGCAAGATGCACTTCATGAGTACCACCGTTGAGGCGGATCTTCTGTACAGCTTGTCGCCGATCACGACGTAGTTGGCACTACGTCGTGTTATTTTCTCGCGCTCGGCCTTTTCCTCAGTGACGCGTCCCTGAAGCAGGAACGCCAGGAAGTCTTCACGCCATTCGTCTTCGGCCTCAGCCATCAGAACATCGCGATTTTCGGAGGGAGCCTCCTCGACCTCCTGCGGGTCGTCTTCGAGTCTGATGGAGAGCTTGCGCAAGTCTTGCACGAATACGCCGGCTGGTACTAGGGCACGCCTGGACCCTAGCTTGGAGAGGACGTCAGCCGCCACATTATTGTTGCGGGACACATGATGGAACTCGATTCCTTCGAAGTGGCCTTCGAGCTTGCACACCTCTGCACAGTAGGCGCTCATGGTGTCTTTCTTGGCGTCGTAACTCTTATTGACCTGACTGATGACGACATCAGAGTCGCCATAGGCAATGAGGCGCTTGATCCCCAGGGAGGCCGCGATGCGCAGGCCGTGGATGAGAGCCTCGTACTCGGCGCCATTGTTAGACGCTTTGTAGTATATCTGGAGGGCGTACTTGCGCAAGTCGCCCTGGGGCGAGATGAACAAGACACCCGTACCGGCTCCTTCTAGGTTCAAGGAACCGTCAAAGTACATGGTCCAGTGCTCAGGTTTCTCTAGGGGTGGAGGCTGCTGGAGCTCTGTCCACTCTGAGACGAAGTCAGCGAGGACTTGCGACTTGATAGCCTGCCGAGGACAGAACTCAAGGTCGAACTCGCCTAGTTCGATGGCCCACTTGATGATGCACCTGGCTGTGTCGCGGCTGCGCAAGATTTCGCCCAACGGGAAGGCCGAGACGACCTTTATTTTGTGCGCCTGGAAGTAGTGTCGAAGCTTGCGTGACGTGACCAGCAGAGAGTAAAGCATTTTCTGTGGTTGCGAGTAGCGGGTCTTGCTGTCGGATAGGACCTCACTGACGTAATAAACAGGTCACTGTACGGGGTACTGTGACCCCTCTTCGGACCTTTCAGCTACGAGGACAGAGCTGACCACTTGGGTGGTCGAGGAGATGTAGAGGAGCAAGGTCTCTTGGGGCACGGGCGCCACCATCACCGGGGGTGTGGTTAGGAACTCCTTCAGCTTTTCTAGTGCCTCGTCGGCTTCACTGGTCCAGACGAATTTGTCAGACTTTTTCAGCAGCTTGAAGAAGGGCAGGCCTTTTTCTCCGAGCTTGTTGATGAATCGACCTAGGGACGCCATCATCCCTGTGAGCTTCATGACGTCTTTCTTCTTCGTAGGGCGCTTCATCGCGCGGATGGCCTCGACCTTGGTGGGGTTGGCTTCAATGCCGCGACTGCTCACCATGAAGCCAAGGAGCTTGCCGGATGGGACACCGAAGACACACTTCTCTGGGTTGAGCTTCCAATGATACTTGCGGAGGTTGTCGAAGGTCTCCGCTAGGTCAGCAAAGAGCTGATCTTCGACGGTGGTCTTGACAACCACATCGTCGACGTAGGCTTGCATGTTTTGGCCTATTTGGGGCTCTAAGCACCTCTGGATTGCCTTCTGGTAGGTCGCTCCAGCGTTTTTGAGGCCGAAGGTCATGGCCATGTAGCAGTAGATGTCGTGCGGCGTTATGAACCCCGTCTTGTCTTGGTCAGAGACCTTCAGGGGTATTTGATGATACCTCGAGTAGCAGTCCAGGAAGCATAGCAGGATGCTCCCGGCCGTGGAATCGACAACTTGGTCGATGCGAGGAAGAGGGAAGGGGTCTTTAGGGTAGTGCCTGTTGAGATCAGTGTAATCGATACACATTCTCCATTGATCAGTTTTTTTAGGTACAAGGACCGGGTTGGAGAGCCAAACCGGATTTTTACACTCGCGGATAAAACCAGCAGCTAGGAGCTTTATTACTTCTACCCTAATGGCCTCCTTGCGATCTTCAGCGAAGCGGCGCAGCTTTTGCTTGACGGGTCTGGCCTTGCTTACATCCAAGGAGTGCTCAGCCAGCTCCCTGGGGACACCCGGCATATCTGATGGAGGCCATGCAAATATGTCCGCGTTATCCCGGAGGAAACTGGTGAGCGCGAGTTCATATTTGTCACCGAGGTTGTCCCTGATGATCACCGTCTTGGACTTGTTGGGTAGGTCGAGGCAGATCTTCTTCATCGACGGAGCGGGGTCGATGGCAGCCTCGGAAGGCTTCTGCTCGGGGATCTTCAAGGTCGCGGTGTCGACCTTCTTAGCCTCTGCGAGAAGGACCGTGGAGGCGGCCCTGGAGGCTGAGGTTTCGGCAAGCTCGACGGCCTGGACGTCGCATCTTGAGCACTAGGTACGTGTAGTGCGGGATGGCCATGAATCTGGCCAGCATCGGGCGACCTAGGATCACGTGGTAGGATGACTTGAAGTTGGCGACTTCGAAGTTGAGGTACTCGGTGCGGAAGTTCTCCTCGGTGCCAAATGCCACGGGGAGTGAGACCCGACCCATGGGGTAGGCCGCTTTGCCTGGCACGATGCCGTAGAATGGCTCGTCGGTCTTGGTGAGCTTGGTGAAGTCGAAGTTCATCTCCTGCAACGTCTCAACGAAGATGATGTTGAGGCCGCTGCCGCCATCTATGAGGGTCTGGGGGAGCAGGGCTCCGTCGACCGTGGGCTCGACGACCAACGGGTAGGACCCGGGGTCAGGGATGTGCATCCAATGATCCGTCCTAGAGAACGTGATCGCCTGATCAGACCACCGCAGGGGGGTCACCGGCTTTGTGTGGATGTGAAGGATCTCGTGCTCGTCCCTCTTTTGGCGCCTCTTGCTGGTGTGGGCTTTGATCCCACCAACAATCATGTTGACCGTTCTGTCGGGCCTTTGGAAAGGTCCGTTGGGATTGCCCGTCGCCGGGGGCGGAGGCAGGTCGACTTCCCGGGGGTCTTCCCGAGGTCGGTTGTCATCGCGACGGTCCCTGTCATCGCGGCGGTCCCTGTCGTCGTGACGGTCCCTATCGTCACGATCGTCGCGGCGATCGCGCCAGCGGTTGTTGTTGTTGTTGTTGTTGTAGCGTCGGGAGCGGTCACCGTCGCCCTTGGAGCGCTTTGAGTCCGCCGGAGCGTAGACCCGCCTCATCTGCGTACACTCGCGGAGAGTGTGTGTGGCGCCTTCATGGAAGACACAGGGGCTGTCAAGCGTTTGGTCAAACTCGGCCTGGTTGAAGGTCAAGGCGCGGTGTCCATCAGTAGCTAGGACCTCTGTTGTAGGTCACTTGCGCAACTTAGAGGCGGGCTCTACAATTGCAGTCGTGCCAGCAATGTTGAGCTTGCTAGCCTCGAACTGGTTGAAGAGGGCGTCCTTTGTGTCGATGAGCTTGTTGACGTCGTCCATGAGAGTGGCGACCGTGGTGGCGCCAGACTCATGAATCTTCTCGTAGATTTTGGGATTCGTGATCCCTGCCTTGAAGCTTTCGACGATCTGGTCCTCTCTGACACCGACGCAAGTGTTTCGGTTCGTGAAGAACCGGTCAGTGTAGGTCTTGAGTTTCTCATTGGGCAGCATGATGACCCTTTTGAGATTGAAGGCGTTTCCAGGCCGACTGTAGGTCACCTGGAAGTTGGTGGTGAACTCCCTGGAGAGGTCAGCCCACGAGTTGATGGTCCCAGGAGTCAGGTTGTTGAGCCATAGCAAGGGCGCGTCACCCATGACCAAGGGGAAGTAGGCCGCCATGTCGTCGTAGTTGCCACCAGCAGCTTTGACAGCGACGGTGTACGTCTTAAGCCAAATGTGAGGGTCGGAGCGACCGTCGTACTTGTGGATCTTTGGTTTGAAGCCGTTGGGGAAGATGATCATCCTGAAAGGATCTGCCAACGCAGGGAAAGAAGTGACGGCTACTGCGTCAGTGGTGGTGCCTGGGGTCTCGACACAGGGTTGGGACGGGCGGTGAGCCTCCGGGGTGACGTATGGATCCTCCGGTGGGCCGTGCTGTTGCTCGTAGTCAGCACGATGTTGAAGCTCGCGCTGATGGCGCTCACAATCTTCCTTCTCCTGGGCACGATGGATCGGGCCAGGTCGACTGTAGGCACGGCCGTACTCCGCTCGTCTGCGCAGTTCCGCCTCGTCGCGCTCGCCGTGGCGCCTGTTGATGTCGAGGTTCTCACGATGGTCGTGAGGATTGTTCTGGTCGACCTCCTCTGCAATGGGCGCGAGAGGGGGCTGCTGAACTGCGCGAGGTCGATTGGATCGACTGCGCGAGTGCTGGGTCATGGAGGCCATGGCGGATCTTGAGGTGGAGCTCTTTTCTTCCACCAAGGCGTTAGTGACCCGGAGGTAGGCTAGCAGCGCCGCATTCTCCGGAGTCTGTGGTGCGTCCTCGAGGCGGGCGATGGCGCACCCAGGTTGGCCTGGGGGTTGTTGAACGTCCGGATCCCGGCTTCCTCGAACTCGACCCGGAGATCGCGAGCATAGGGGAGGACGGCCCGACGTTGTTCTTCTTGTCGGCGTCGGGTACGGTCAGCCTTGTGGTGGACACGTTCCGCTTCCTAGGAGTTTGTGGCGCCAACCTGCGGCGGGTCGTCCTGCGAGACGACGAGGACCTCTCGACCTGGAGAGGCTTGGTTGTTGGGGGTGAGGCGCACCCAAGGCTTCTGAAACTCCCCACAGTCCAAAAACTGGGAGGTTCTTGCATCGCAGCGAGGCTGCACCTGGGCGACCCGTTTGCGCAGTAGACAGTTGCACAAGGTGTGCTTCGCACCTACGTGGTAGGTGCAAGGCACATTGAGGAGGTCATGTCTGGCACCAGGAGCCGGCGGAACAGCGCTGGAGGAACGTTTCCTAGATTGGGTCTGGGACTTCTTGTGGGCAGGCGCAGGGCGTAGGTCGCCAGGCGCACGTCGTCCAAATGGGATCTGGGCGGTCTCGAGTTTAGCGGGCGCCGGGCAAAGGTCGCCAGTCGTACGTCGTCCAGATGGGATCTAGGTGATCTTGGCCATTCTGTCAGAGTAGACAGCTGCCGAAGGTTCTATGCCGAAGGGAAACACGAGAAGGCGCGGAGCCTACCGTGCTGAGCGCTTAGCCCGCTCGCAGATCTAAAGGGTTTCCCTCAGCATGTCGCTGACCCGGTCCATCCCCTAGAGGATGTCATAGGTCGTGGGTGGGTGGGTCTCCGAAACTAGGTCGGAAACTGGTGAGGCGGCGAAGGTCGCCGGAGTTGCTGCGTCAGCCGGGGCTGGGGATGCTGCAGTAGCTGAAGTTCGGGGCACTGCGGCAAAGGTGCCGAAGTTAATCTCCTCGCCGCGGGCGAGGGCGAAGGCCAATCTTGCCGGGAAGATGACGCCGAGTCGGGCCACCATGTTGCACGAACGGGCTCCTGATCCACCCCTACCTGGCACGCCAACTGTCAGGGGTAAGGATCCTGGACAGATCTGCTAGGGCATGACCCAAGCAGTTCGTAAGTCAAAGGGCGATCAGGAACCAAAAGCGTAGGTGGTTGCACAAGGGTCGAGCACGGAACACGGCAAACTTAGCGAGAAACACGGGGGCACGGCGGTTTATACTGGTTCAGGCCTCCGGAGAGTAAAACCTACGTCCAGTTGTTTGTGGTATTGCGTGAGCAAAGAGCGTTATGCCCCAAGGGTGCCCCAAGGCCGCCTTATATTTCCCGGCGTGCCTTGGGTTACAAGTCGATGAACTCAGAGTCCAGGTCGGTTACAATAGGAAAGTCCAGGTCGGTTACAATAGGAATGTCCTAGTACAAGTCTATCCCATGATATTCGGGCTATCTGGAGTTACCAAACCGCGTTGAAGATCTTGTCTTGTCCGTCAAGGCGTCGCGAGGATCTCGCAGTCCGACCCAGAGTCGGATAAGATAGCCGGGATTGTCGGAGTTGCATATAAGGTCTTTGGGCCCACTGACAGGTCGACGGGGCTTCTAGAAGGTCGGGTCCACCCGTTAGGGACTTGCAGGCCACTGCCATGTGGGACCCACAGGTGTCCACGTCTCTCAAAGTTATTTGCATATAAAGGCATTTTCTACATCTTTCATTTTTTAACCATTTTTCTATATCTTAGAAGCACTCTAGTGAATCACTCTTGTCTTCTATATTTGACTAGCAAAAAATCGAAATACTCTCTCCGTTCTAAATTATAAGTCGTTTGACTTTTTTTACCACAAATTTAATTGCTCGTCTTATTTAAAAAATTTGTGCAATAGTCAAATTTAAGTAATTATTGAAGTAGTTATATTAATAAAGCAAGTCATAGTAAAAAAATATGATATTTGCAACAATTTTTTTGAATAAGACGAGTAGTTAAAGTTAAGATTGAAAAATTCAAATAACCTATAACTTAGAACGGAAGGAGTAGAAGATAGTTGTATTTGAATGACCATTTAGATAAGTTGTTGGAGGGTAATTTTTCTCCAAAATATTTATTTTTTAAGTATTTAGAAAGGATATATAGAGTCTCTTTAAGATGCTCTTATAAATGGCAAAATTGTGAAGTACCAACAATTAGAGTCCCATTTTTATATTTTCTCGTGCATTTTTGAACAATAAAACAAAGAAGAAAAAGAAAAAGAAATGGCAGCACTCCACCCAGAGTCGACATGCCGGGGGTTATCCAACGACATCACCGTCCCCTCCTCCCCTTCCCGCCATGGCCACCGTCAGCTCCACCCTCCCCGCCAATCTCCCACCGCTACCTCCTTCTTCACCTCCCACCAGCACCGCCACCTCTCCTCGGCACTGCAAGCCCCTCACCACGACCCCCGCCGAGCACGCCGCGCTCCAGCCTTCCGAAGCGGCGTCGCTCCTCACGGCCGCCGTGCGCGCCCGCGACCTCCGCCTGGGCCGCGCCCCGCCGGCGCTCGCCGCAGGTGATGATCGTCTGCCTCTTTTTACTCTTCTCTCAAGATGCCAGCCCAGGAGGTCCAAGACAGAGAGGCGGTGCTGGGGAGGGCCGGCCTTGGGCCAGGCCCGTTCGGCCGAACCGACCCCAGGCCGGCACCGCCTCCCCAAGGCTCATCCAGACCGTCCAAGCAAGATCAATGGTTCGGCCGAAGTCGGTAGTTCGGCTCACCCAGAGTCGACATGCCGGGGGTTATCCAACGACATCACCGTCCCCTCCTCCCCTTCCCGCCATGGCCACCGTCAGCTCCACCCTCCCCGCCAATCTCCCACCGCTACCTCCTTCTTCACCTCCCACCAGCACCGCCTCCTCTCCTCGGCACTGCAAGCCCCTCACCACGACCCCCGCCAAGCACGCCGCGCTCCAGCCTTCCGAAGCGGCATCGCTCCTCACGGCCACCGTACGCGCACGCGACCTCCGCCTGGGCCGCGCCCTCCATGCCCGCCTGCTCCGCACGGGGACCCTCCTCGAGTCCGACACCGTCGCCGCCAACTCCCTCCTCACGTTGTACTCCAAGTGCGGCGCCGTGGCGGCCGCGCGCAGCATGTTCGACGGAATACCCGCCGGCCTGCGGGACCTCGTCTCGTGGACGGCCATGGCGTCCTACCTCGCGCGGAACGGCGCGGAGGCCGAGGCTCTCCGGCTGCTCGGCGAGACGCTCGAGGCGGGGCTCCAGCCGAACCCGTTCACTCTCTGCGCCGCCGCCCAGGCCTGTTTCGTCGGTGAGCTCTTCCACTCGGCTGGTGGCGCGGTTCTTGGTATGGTGTTCAAGATGGGTTTCTGGGGCACCGACGTGTCGGTGGGCTGCGCTTTGATTGACATGTTTGCGAAGAACGGGGATCTTGGGGCGGCACGCCAGGTGTTTGATAGATTGGTCGAGAGGACGGTTGTCGTCTGGACATTGTTGATTACGCGGTATGCACAGGAGAGCTACCCAGAAGAGGCTGTAGAGTTGTTTCTTGACATGCTGGAGAACGGGTTTCAGCCAGATCAGTATACCATGAGCAGTATGTTATCAGCTTGTTCAGAGTTGGGATCATTCAGGTTGGGGCAGCAACTGCACTCTCTAGCGCTCAGGCTTGGACTGGAATCAGACAGTTGCGTGAGCTGTGGGCTTGTGGACATGTATGCAAAGTCTCACACCGGACATTCCATGCACAATGCAAGGAAAGTCTTCAATCGGATGCCCAAGCATAATGTGATGTCATGGACTGCACTTCTGTCAGGGTATGTGCAACGTGGATCACAGGACAGCAAAGTGTTGATGCTGTTGTGCGAGATGTTAAATGAAGGCATCAGACCTAACCATATCACTTATTCTAGTTTGCTTAAGGCGTGTGCAAACATTGGTGATCCAGATTCAGGCAGGCAAATTCATGCCCATTGCATCAAATCCAGCCTAGTTGATGTAAATGTTGTTGGGAATGCTCTAGTAAGCATGTATGCTGAATCTGGTTGCATGGCGGAGGCTACACAGGCGTTCGACCAGCTATATGAAAAGAACATGGTGTCATTCATTTGCGATTTTGATGGAGATGGGAGGAACCAAGATTGTCATATTCATAGAATGGATGTAGGAATCAGCACTTTCACATTTGCTAGTCTGATCAGTGCCGCCGCCAGTGTAGGTTTGCTAACCAAAGGTCAGCAACTGCATGCCCTCTCGCTGAAGGCTGGATTTGGGTCAGATAGAGGCATAGGAAACTCTCTTGTGTCTATGTATTCTAGGTGTGGATACCTAGAAGATGCTTGCCGAGCCTTTGACGAAATGAATGACCATAATGTGATCTCATGGACTTCAATGATTAGTGGTTTGGCGAAACATGGATATGCAGAGCGAGCTCTGGAACTGTTTCATGGTATGATTTTGGCTGGTGTGAAACCAAACGATGTCACATACATTGCTGTTTTATCTGCTTGTAGCCATGCCGGTCTAGTTGATGAAGGGAAAGAGCACTTTAGAATGATGCAGAAGGATCATGGGCTCATACCAAGGATGGAGCATTATGCTTGCATGGTCGATCTGCTTGGGCGATCAGGCCTTGTTGAAGAAGCACTACATTTCATCAATGAAATGCCTTCTAAAGCAGACGCATTGGTCTGGAAGACGCTCCTGGGTGCCTGTAAGACCCACAACAACATGGATATCGGCGAGATTGCTGCTAATCATGTCATAGAGCTCGAACCACAAGATCCAGCCCCCTATGTCCTGCTCTCCAACTTGTATGCAGATGCTAGTTTGTGGGATCAAGTTGCGAGGATAAGGAGTGCAATGAGGAACAAGAATTTGATGAAAGAAACAGGGTTGAGCTGGATGCATGTTGAGAACACCATTCATGAGTTTCGAGCTGGTGATACCAGCCATCCGCAAGCAAAAAAGATCTATACAAAGTTGGACACTTTAATCAGGGAAATCAAAGGAATGGGCTATGTACCAGACACAAGCATAGTGCTGCATGACATGCCTGATGAGCTCAAGGAGCAGTGTCTGCTTCAGCACAGCGAGAAGATTGCTGTCGCGTTTGGTTTGATCAGCTGTACATCAGCAACAAAGCCAATAAGAATATTTAAGAACCTCCGTGTATGCGCTGATTGTCATTCGGCACTCAAGTATGTCTCTAAGGCCACCGGGAGGGAGATAATATTGAGAGATAGCAACAGATTCCACATGATGAAGGATGGGGAATGTTCATGCGGGGAATACTGGTAACTGAAGAGCTAACTACACCCGCATTGCTGACAGTAGCTTCTATCTAAATTATTAGAAAATTAATTTAATAATTACGAAGATTTAGAAAAATTAAAAAATAATTTGCTTATTTAATGGTTTTTATTCACGTCCCAAAATAAAGATGACAGTGAGTTTTCAAACCATCGGTCGGCGATGGAGACTGCCTCCTATCCATCTCGAGACGTTCAGCCTCCAGACACGGCCTCGTTGAGGAGCATCGGCGGTGGATTGAACTTCTGTTTTACAGTCCAATACATGCTTGGATATCCAATTTTCTTTGTCCATACGTAATCGAGAATATTGGATTTTGTATTGCCAAAATCCATTCCCTCGTCTAGGTACGTACATGAAATGGGCCGATGTAGCGACTTTTCTATAAAGAATGTTGCAGAAAATTGCTTAGAAATACAAATAGCACATGAAGCAAGGGAAAATTGCTTAGATAAGAAGTGCATATTTAGAAATTTTGCACTATTCTATTTCCACAAATTTGCCACACATGCATCACATATGAACACGGGAACCATCTTCTATTAAAGCAGCCAGAGGTGTGCTAGAAATACCACTTGTTGCTCCAGCGCATAAGCATTCAAAGTGAAAGCATTGCATTTTCATGCCAAAGAACACCATGCTACAAATGGACCTGGGGAACCTGAAACACTAGTTGCAATTATCAAGATCTATTAGTTTTCTGTTTTCCCGAGATCCGGAAAAGTGCAAGAACACCCATGATTGAATTTCAGATAGCAAAACAGGAAAAATATGGAATCACCTTTCCTTAAAAAAATGGGAATAATCAAGGCCAAGCTAACCTTGCTTGTTGGTACTGCACCTAGCAAGCAACCTTGGCCCTACTAGACTGCAGCTGAAGTATGAAATCAGTGGTTTCTTTTTTATGCTGCAATATCCTTCTTTTTTTTGAGAGAGAGAAGCTGCAATATCCTTCTCACTTATACACATCTAGATGTGTATAAGAGACAGATAGGAACGTGATGTCTAGAT
>OAMR01000397.1:1240225-1262776 GCA_900205405.1 Echinochloa crus-galli | reverse complement strand
CGCTTAGCACGGCGAGGTGTGTGCTGATCTAAAAATATTGCATCCCTAACGTCGTACGTACATAATAAATATTCCAGTAGAGTTGATCTCAATAAATTCCTCCACTGTATTCCAGCACAAACGTCCTCGGCACCTCGAGTACAAATTCCTCGAGTTAGATTCCACAACAATAATTCCTCATCACTTGCATCAATATTTATTTCCACATTGAGGTGCATAAACAATGACCATAATATATGTTATATAAATAAATGTTGAAAGCCACACATAAAATTTCAACAGTCATCGGCGACGGCGACGACGGCCGCGACATGAGGATCTGCGACTTCGGGCTCGCCAAGTACGTGGGCGAGCAGTACCCACCCTGCGGCATCGGCGGGACGATCGAGTACATGTCGCCGGAGGAGCTGGTGGAGAACGAAGACCACGGCACGCCGGTGGACTGCTGGTCGCTCGGCGTCGTCATGGTGGAGCTCCTTTATGATCTCTAGCAATATGCGATGTAGAGCCAGAATCGACAACCCAACTATTTGGAAAAGTAGTAGCAAATAAAGATTCAGTGCATACAAAAATATGATGCATACCTCCCTTTGAAGGGTTGCCTTTAGGATCATCGTGCTGGTTTTCCTGCTTCCTTTTCTCATTGTTATGCTGCTGCTTTTTCTTCTTCCTGCAGTCAGCTCTGAAATGCCCTTGCTGACCACAGTTGTGACAAGCGAAATCCTTTTTATTCTTGTCATTCCTTTGAGAAGAGTAATAATTTTGATGATCATCACGGCTACGTTTCTTGTTGAGCTTATCTCTTAAATCACCTTTGAAGTTCCTCTTTTGCCAATTCTTTTTATTTGCACTATATTTTTCCTCTCCAAGGTGCAACTCAGAATTATTTGAGTTTCTGTCCTTTCCCTGAGAGAGCTTCCTGTCTTCTTCCATAAGCAAGTGATGCCTCAAATTACGCATATTAAGTACGCGTTCAGAATGACAAAAGGACATCTTAAACTACTCACATGAATCTGGCAAAGAGTTTAGCACAATCATGACCAGCACTTCTTCTTGAAAGGGATAACCAGCAATTTTTAATTCTTCTGCTAAAACACTGAGTTTGTTGATATGCTCATTGACAGAAACACCTTCATTCATCTTGGCAGAAAGAAAACGACTAACAAGACTAAGCACTTTGATGAGAGATATATCACCAAAATCCTTTTCCAGTTTGCCCAATATTTTCCGGGCATTCTGTTCACTCTCGTACTCAGCAGCTAAAGAATCAGTCATAGATCCCAACATAAATATACGAGCCCTTTTATTATCTTTAGCCCAAGCTTCATATTCTACCATATAATCTTTCTTTTCCTCAGCGCTAGCATCATCTTTTGGTTTTTCCGGTTCAGGTAAATCAATGACATAATCAATATTTTTAACAGTAAGCAAAAACATGATTTTTTGTTTCCAAACCGTAAAGTTAGAACCATCTAACTTGTAGGATTTAAGCAGCTCCGAGAAAACACTATTGGATGTCATAGCGAGAGATGATACTGAGTTACCAGAAAAAAATCTCCGTTGGTGGAATCAAAACACCTTCTGTTGCTTCCTCGATCCAAGTGCAAATCAGCAATGGACTTTTAACGTATGAGCTCTTCCTCCTTGATCTACGTGTAGTTGATGAGCACAATAGCCCCCCACGTACACAGATGAGACACGGCACAGGAGTACACGACGGCAGACTTCCTTGATCCACGTGCGAACAACAGGCTAGTAAAACCTTCGTGGCACACGCAAATCAAATTCAGGCGACGATGGTGATTTGCGGCGGATGAATAGCAGAGACGCTCAGACGCCTCGGCGGCGGCAGAGTTTGTTTTCGGCTAGGGTTGCAGCGGAATTTTTGGTAGTTGCGATCGTATCTGCTTTGATACTGTAAGGAATTTGTAGGCTATAAGGTCTACCTCTATTCCTCTGCCTTTTCCGTGGTGCCGCTCACAATACAAAATGAGGCTAGAGGGTAGAGACCTATTTATAGACTCCACTTTCAGGCGTTAAAATTATTCCACCTGTGTTCCGGAAAATCCGTGTGACTCCTGAACTATGTCGCCAACCACGATCAGACATGTCAGTTTAATGAGTCTAAAATATATTAGTCCCTAACACACATGTGTGAGTCATGTGCCATGGCCAATTGTTTATATGAGATTAATTCCAATATGATCATGTGGGTTAACAGCCCGTAGAGCCGATCCTACAAAACAAACCCAGTTCTTCCGTTGTGCTGTACCCGGGTCAAACATGTACGTACATAAGTAAATATTCCAGTAGAGTTGATCTCAATAAATTCCTCCACTGTATTCCAGCACAAAGAGTTGATCTCACTCGAGTACAAATTCCTCGAGTTAGATTCCATAACAATAATTCCCCATTACTTTCATCAATATTTATTTCCATATTGAGGTGCATAAACAATGACCATAATATATGTTATATAAATAAATGTTGAAAACCACACATAAAATTCCAACAAGCTTCGCCTGCCACTCATAGATGAACGCCCACTGCTGGTCCGCCTCGTGCTGCTTGTCCGCCGCCGTGATCGTCTCCACCGGCGGCGGCGGGATGCTCATCTGCGGCAGGTTGGCGGATGAGAGGCTGTCCGCCAGCAGGAAGTCCCGCATCGCTTCGTCGTCGCGGTCTGCCTCCGGCTCCGGCTCCTTCCTCCGCTTCGTGCCAGCAGCAGCAGCAGCAGGCTTGGGCGCATCGGGTGCGGCGGCGGCCATGGTTTGTTTGGTTCCTGCTGGAGCTTGCGAGCTATTGAATCTGGATGCAAGCTATCCTGCAGGCCGGGCTCTCTATTTATGGACCTGCAGAGCCATAGGTACGTACGTACGCAGCCGATTGATCAGATCGAGTCCGACACGAGTACGTGACACGGCGTCCACGAGAGTACGTCTCGATCCACGGCCTCCGTCCAGCTCGGACCAGCGTACGTCAAGGCCTGATGAACACGGAGCAGTTCGATACGGAGTACGTACGTACGTTCTTGGAGCAGCATACACGTACAGCCCAAACACCGTCCGTGTGCGCGCCGTGCCTGCACGTACTACCCGGCCTGTCTGCTCTGTCTGTACGTTTTTCGTTTGACACACAGTCGGTTCGGTTCCTTCCAGACGCGCTACTAGTTCAAGCGATACCAGACGCAGATGGTAAGCCAGAAATTTCGGCGCGTTCCGTTACGATTTTTGGCGCTGCAGAGCTTGCACGTGTACACATTTTCTTTACAAAAGGCGAGGACGGCGCCGCCCGGCCGCTAATATAAACCCTAGATAGATCGACCATCTCCACCATCATCAGCCGCCGGGTCCGGCGATCTCGTCGCAGCAGCTCCTCGTTTCTTATCGTCCAATCACAGGTGGATCGAGATCGATCGATGGAGATCATCCGTTCTCAGGGTTTGTTTTGCATCTACTCCCTCCACTCCCATGCCACCATAAATGCGTACGATTTATCTATTTGATTGGTTGATTGTGCCGCGTCTCTTGTGAATAATTCCAGATCGATCTGCCAACCTGCTCATCTCCTATTTGTGTATCAATTTGCATTCGGCTGGCTTTTTCTTCACTCGCATGAGTTTGTAATTGTAAGAAAAGCTCGATTTCACTATCAATTTGAAATTTGACTGTTACTTTGTATCTATCCCCGATTTATTTTGTTTGATGTGCATTTGCACATAATCATGTTGTCATATGTTATTGCAAAGATCTTCTTGTTCGGTTCATCCTCGATCGGGAGGGATTGACCTAGGCTCCCAATCCCTTTGTGGAGAGAACTAACCGGTCTTATGTCATGACTGATACATGATGCATTGGCCTCTAGAACAAACAATCCACGGCATATATAATTCTATATGTTTTTATTGGACCACTACAAGGTAGCTGAAAGAGATGACATCTGCCCGTATATATCTTGAAACAGGTGATACCACAATATTTTTTTTAGCTCGATCATCAGTAGGTAGATGATCCAACATTTGTTGTTTATGCCGCATGATTTCTACATGTTTGAGCGGCATATATACTATATGCTTAGGAATTAGACTTCACTATCTATATTTTCATCCCGCATTTCTTCCCCTGATCTGCAACAGAGTTTTCAGAAGATTTTCAGGATGATATGCTCTCATTACAAACCTAGTGTAGCCAGCCATTACATCAAGCTCAGGTCCTCATTTTGGGTTAGTTCTTATCATTCAATCTCTCTTTGAATAGATACGCTGAAAGATTGGTTTATAACGCATGTGGATGGCTACTGACCAGCTTATACGGAGTAACATTAATTGACTTCGGCTTTGGATAATTGGATGTTATATATGTTTCCTTTCCCATGGACTCTGTATTTCCCTTTCAGTGTAGTGACGAAAAAGGAGCAATTTATGGATTATTTTTCAGCGAGGGTTAATATAAGGCAAGTGTTCAGTTTGGATAATGTTGTGAGCCCTGGATGGAGAATAATAAAGATAAAACTCCTCCGGTGTGTGACCACATGTTGCGCGTTGAAATTTCAGTCTGTTGCATTAACTACCTGTTTGACACTAAATTTTTGTATTGAAATTAATTAGTAGTGCTCTTGGCAAGTGCGGATTGACATTAATTAACCTTTTGTCCATAGTGACCGTTTGAGCTGTGTATATCCGTGTTTTTGTAACTACTTTACAAATTTGCAGCGGAATACTATTTTTTACAGATAGCCCAACATACCAATCTGCATTAAATTTTTGGATAAAGAAATCAGTTTATAACATGACTTTGGGCACTGAAATTGCCAAGTGTCGATCGCACACAAAACCGCCTTCCCCCGGCCCAGCCGACACCACCCGTCTCGCCGCCTCGTCTCGTCCCGTCTCCATCTCCAACTCGCCCCGGCCGCCGCCGCCTCCAACTCGCCTCTCGCCGCCACCCTCTCGCTCCGCCGCACCGGCGCGGCGCGATCCGCCGGACTCCCCCTCTCGCCGCCGTCTCCCTAGTTCGTCGCTCCTCGGTAAGGCTTCGCTTCGCTGCATCTCGTAGGGGGTAGGGTTTAAACGTCTCCTCCGCGACGCAACACGCTCACCCTATCTGCGGGCATTTCGGCGCGGACCTCAGGATCGGAATGGCGGGGGCCGGCGCTGGAGTCGCTGGGGTGCCGGACGTCGGTGGTGAGGGCGCCGGGGTTGTCGGTGGTGAGGGCGCTGGAGTCGCTCGGGTGTTGGGCGGCGGGCCCGGTGAGATGTCTCCGCTGCGGCAGCTCCTGCGACTGCATCAAGTCGTGCAGCAAGCTGAGAGGGATCCCTACATCGAGTCGCTGGCTCGCTCTGCATACCGCGGCTACGCCTTTACTTCTACCACTCTGGTATGAGCTATGAATTCCCCCCCTGTTCGATCCGAATTACTTTGGCCCTCTGTTTGGCCCCTGTTCAATCCGAGAAATGGAATAATTGATTTCCCCCCTGTTCAATCCGAATTACTTTGGCCCTCTGTTTGGCTCCTGTTCAATCCGAGAAATGGAATAATGCAGTTCACCAAAAGCAATGTACAGAGTATGACTTTAGCTGGTCCATCGATCTATATATTTGGTGTCTGTGACTGCAAAGCCATTGCCCCTAGTGATGTGATCCGAGTAGCCTCGAGATGTAATTTGATTCTAGTATCCTACGAATAGTTTGCGCTGTGTAGTCCTTTTTTGGGTTTAATGCTTTTCAGCCTTTTCTGGTTGCTAAATTTTACTATTTCAGTAGCTAGTGGTGCTCTGTTGTGATTTTCCAGTGAGTTGTAGACTTGTAGGGCTACGTGTTGTGATCGATTGTGCTGGCCTCCACCTTAGTTGTATGGTTTTCAGGCCCATACTTCCCTTATAAATTGGTTCTCATTGTTTTCTTCTTTTACACACACATCAAAGTTCCTGCCATTCTTTATAGGAAAAAAATCCCCTATAAATTATTTTCTTGTTACTTGTAATATATATATACAGCGATAGATTCATTTCTTCTCTATAGCTTGCCACAGAATAACTACTTCTGTAGCCAGCCCAATGCGCGGACCGCCCCTGGGTCGATCGAATCGCAGCCCCGAACCCACCACGCGCGCACCCCGCCCCGCACGCCTCTACCGGCTGTCGCGGTTCTTTCCGGCTCCCGAGCCTCGGCTTTGCGGCTACCGGCGCACCAATTAATGAGGCTATCAAAATGGAAGACCAGAAATTAGTCTCGTTCCCCTATCCACCTCGCAGGAACAGCACAGAAACATCCATCTCGATCTGGAAACATCGTCATCGACAGGGAGGTGCAGTGCCGCTAGCCATAACAGGCTGAAGGCGGCTTGCTAGTGCGGCAACTTCCGCTGCCCCTCCCCAACCCTCCGGCATGCTTCCAAGGCGACCCGATCTGCCACGGCGCAGAACAGCTGGCCTCCTCCGTGGGTGTCGGCACCGGATCCGCATCTCCAAATCGCAGTTAATCCATGCCCATCAGTGCACCGCTCGCAGCTATTCGATTCGCCGGCAGTAGTCCATGGTAAGTGATTGTTTTGTTCTTGGATTTCCCGTGATTCGGTTGGGTTTGGTGCTGTTTCTCGTGGTACTGATTTAGGGGCACTCGATTTCCTTGTGCACAGGCGCTGAGGAGGGGAAAGTGAAGGTTGAAAGAGTGACTGCCCAGGAGGAGGAGAGGCGTTCGTGCAGCAGGCGGCGGCACAGGCGCTGGGGCCGCTGGCCGCGGTGTACGCTCGAACACAGATTTAACCATCCAACCCAATTAGGCTCGAAAGTTGTTCTGGTAAATCTAATATATGCCGTGTTTATTTCGTCCGATTTGGTTGTGTAGTAGGAAGCTAAAGTCAGATTTAAGATTTCACGAGTTAAAATCCCCTCTCTCGATGCAAGCAGATCGTCAGATCTAAAATCCCCAATTGTTAAACAGCTAACGATCTAATCTGGATATGAGCAGCAGCGAAAATTCACCTTACACAAAGATTCCCTTTGGATTTAGGAGCCAAATCCCTTGTTATTAGATTTACTGCTTTATCATACATCCATTTGTTTACTATTTCTCTTTTGATCTGATTACCAGCAAGGACATTGGAAAGTTTGATTCTAGTTCTAGGTACCCGCATGCAGATTGCACCCAGGCATCATTTCTTGTTTTATTTGTGAGTTTGCATTTTCTCATATGAATACTTAGTAAATGCCTATTATATTCGTTAATTATCATATATTTTGTTTTCCATAAATCATACACAAAATTATATGAAAAAATCACTATTCATAGAAATCAGACACAATACTATATGGAAACCACGGTAAATTTGTCTACTACTATTTTGTTCAGAACTATATGAAATCATGGTTGCCCTACGGTAAATTTGTCTGATAAATCGGTCACTTATAATTGGCCATTGTAGATCCTTGAACCTTGTATTAGTGCCTGAGAGAATTTCCTTCTAGTACACAAAAACATCTCTGACGGTTACGTTATTAGCAAGCTAAATTAATTTCTTTGTTAGCTATTTTTTTGTCTAGGACCTATCTATTTCATTATTCCTTCTAATTTATTTCACTACAATTCAAACTATGTCAGAGCTGTGCCTCTATGTGCTTTACAACCCATTGAACATGATCATTAGGAAGCTTCTTGCCGGACTTGGGTATTTCTTATGAAAGTGCCACCTGCTATTGTAGTAAATTGAATATGCCATTGTGATAACTCAATAGTGTTATTTGTTCACAGATATTGTAGTAAAGCGAATATGCCATTGTGATAACTCACATACTATATTGTTAAATTGAATATGCAATTGTGATAACTCAATTGTGGTATTTGTTCACAGATATTGTAGTAACAAATCATATAATTACTAATTGCTTGGTCTGCCATACATATTGTCTTGCTGCATGCACTTTGATACCAAGTACTATAATTTCATATTTTTTCCCTTGGTAAGTTCTCAATTTCTGAGAGTGGCATTTTCTGCTGCTGAGCCTTAAATTCCATTTTTTTTTCAGATCCTTATATCGTCTGCAACAGTGCAGGAAGCCAACTCTAGTGAGGATGAATGAATGAATGTATCGAAATGTGCCTCAGTTTTAGGTCCTCCGAGCTGCTCTTTCTACATGCGTACTTCTGACTAAACACGATCAAGGAGGCTCCTGTACTTGAGGCACACTAACCTCAATCTTGATCTTCAGGGCTCATATTCAGTGTCAAAATAAATAGAGGCCCATTTTTTATTTTGCTGTATGTTTTTTTTTTGGATTGATTCAACCAACATTCATACTTTTGTAACTACATCTTGGTAAACTTGTCTCCTAATGGGTTTCTCGAAGCAGCTTGGCATCAAATTATTGTAACTCTACATCAACTTACCGTTCGAGCCATCTGAATTCCAGTAACTACTTCCTGGTAATGGTAATTATGTCCAGTCATAAAAGTAACTCCCTGTTCCAATATGGCCAAAGCTACGAGTCGCCTACGGTGAGTCCTTGCGGTGATTTGAATCGAATAAATCAGGAACTATATCACTAGTTATCGTAACTCGTATGTGTATGCGTTCTCGTAACTCATACGTGTATGCGGTAATTTGCATGCCCTAGTTCTGGTAACTCGTACGTGTACACTAAACCAGGTTACTATACCCTATTATCGTAAACCTGGCCATGCGCAGTGAACTGCTAGCATATGCACGCCGCAACATGAATTTGAATTCCTGAAATCACGTTGTCAGCTAGTCAAGGTAAATTAAATGGCTACATTAATTATAGTAATTACTCCCTCCGTCCCAGAAAGGATGCAACTCTCACATCCTAGGGAGTCAAACGACTCCAACTTTGACCAAATTTATAAAAAAAGTATTAACATTTGTGTCTTTAAATAAATTTAGTATAAAAATATATTAGATAATCAATCTAATGATATTTATTTTATATCATAAATGTTAATAGTTTATTGTATAAATTTGGTCAAATTTGGGATTGTTTGACTCCTCGAGATGCGAGAGTTGCATCCTTTCTGGGACGGAGGGAGTACTGGGTTGCACCGGCTTGTCTGGGCTCGCCCGCAATTACTACCAGGGCGGCGGTGTTTAGTTTGGGAAAAGGAAGTGTGAAGTTTGATGAAAATGTCACATCGTGCACTGTAGCGTACTGTAGCATGTTTCGTTTGTTTGTGATAATCGTTGTCCTACCATGATCTAACTAGGCTTAAAAGATTCGTCTCGTCGTGTACATCAAAACCATGTAACTAGTTTTTTTATTTACCCACGTTTAGTACTCCATACATAAGGAGAGAGATTTGATGTGATAGATGAACAGTGAAGTTTGGAGAGAGAATTTTTAAAAGTTTGATGATTTTTAAGGAACTAAACAGGGCCCAGGAGGAAGCTGCGCGGTGGGAGAGGTGGAAGCACAGGTCTGGTTTGGTGGGTGGGTCAGCTGGCCTGGCCACAGAATTCTTTATTCTATAGCTGGCTACAGATTATACCATCTCTACAGCAAAGCTTCCTAAAAGTATTGGAATGTGCGCATGCTTCCTTGCTTATTGAACTTTGTGTAATAGTAATTACTGCATATTCCTACACACTAACCAGGTTATTGTCTTCTAATGCTGATATCTCTTGCACAGATCATTAAGGCCTTGTTGGAGAAGGAAGACGACATGATATCTTTAAAGAATTACCATGCTCGACATCGTGTTGATTTAGCACGTCAAGAATTGCATCTACAAAATATCATCGATGCTCTGCTGCCTCACCAAGCAGGTCCAGTCATTGCAGCGAAGATGCGCGCTAACCGTTCACGCGTTTACCATGAGACAGAAATGAGATTTGAGATGAGAGAATTGGAAAAAATCTCATTTCATCTTGAAGCAGCCTACAGCTCACTCGAAGGTGAGATTTATATTGAGTAAATGCTTTTGTAAATTCTGTTTTCATACTAGACAAATGAGTATGTGAAAAACAGATTTGGCATGGTCTGTAATTAGCAGCAACTTCTAGCAAACTGCAGTAGCAAAATTTGAGTGCACAGACAAGAATGCAGAAAACGTATTTCATTTTGATACATTGTAATAAGCCCAATTTTGTAGTGATGCACTATGCACAGGCCTGCACAACTTGCTTGTTCTTCCCACTTTGTCTATTGTTCTATATATGCTACTAACATTTTGTATTTTGGTGGTGCATGTTTCTGTGCAAGTAGAAATGCAGGACAAGGAGGAACTGGCAGCGGAAATCCACGACGAAGAGGTGCAGTAAGTAGGAGAATGCATTTGATTTCCGGTCTCAGCTCAGAGGAAAAGGCTATGGCGGACATGAATGAACATGATCGATGGCGGTTCTCAGCCATGAGAAAACTTAACTTCGTCAGGACAACAAACTGCTTCCCGTTTTGCTTGTTCTAGACGCTTTTCTTGGGGATGTATATCTAGGCGTGTTTAGTTCCATGGAAAGAGGTAAAAAGTAGGGTGAAAAAGTCGCATCGGACACTGTAGCGCACTGTAGCACTTTTCGTTTGTTTGTGGTAAACATTGCCCTACCATGATCTAACTAGGCTCAAAAGATTCGTCTCGTCGTGTACATCAAAACCATACAATTAGTTTTTTTATTTACCCACGTTTAGTGCTCCATGTATGAGGAGAGTGATTTGATGTGATAGGTGAAAAGTGAAGTTTGGAGAGAGAATTTTTAGAAGTTTAGTGATAGGTGTTTAGTTCCCCATCCCATCACCAAAATTTCCAAAATTCTCTCTCCAAACATCACTATCCACCTATCACATCAAATCTCTCTCCTCATACATGGAAGACTACGCATGTGTAAATAAAAAAACTAATTGCATGGTTTTGATGTACACGACGAGACGAATCTTTTGAGCCTAGTTAGGTTATGATAGGACAATGTTTACCAAAAAAAACGAAAGGTGATACAGAACGCTACAGTATCCGATGTGATATTTTTTCCAAACTTTCTCCAACGCTTTTTAGAACTAAACACAGCCGTTGAAAGCTCGGGTGATGGATGGGTTGGCAGCATCTTGTCTGCGAATCTTTTTTTTCTCTCTCCTGCATCCCGGCATGCTTTCTTCGAGATGTTTACAAGAGTTGAGGCTTAACGTGATGTTTGGATGGACTAATCGCAAGATCTTTGTCTGCCTCAATCTGCTGCAAATTTCTCAGTTCTCCTGCATCTTTGGCACTCTGTTCTCACTTGTCACCTACGGTCTCACTGAAATTTTCGTCCTGGCACTCTATCGCCAGGTGGGGAAGGGTGGCTAGAGGGGAGGCCATGGCGGTGGTGGTGGGCCACGGCCTACGAGTCGCCGGTCGGCCGGCTGGGAGGGTGGGCCAGATCACTGGCTCATCGCCCTTGAATCAACCAGTGAACCAGCAGCACAGGCCGAGCCGCCGGCGTGAAGGACAACAGCAGATGGAATTCCACAGCAGATTGATTGAATAGCCCGGCCCGAGCGCGTAGCCTTGCAGCGGGGTCCACGGCCCATTTTGGGCCCAAAGAAGTGGCGATCGTTTCTTTTGCGTGAGGCTTTAAAAAGCCCAGAAATTCTCTGTAGTACCCAAGGACGTGTAGTATGTGGGTGGCACTCTCTCCACTTAGCACGCCACGTGGACTTGGAAGCGGAAGCAGGTGGCGCACTGAAGACAAGACGGAATCAGAGCAAGCCAAACCGTGACTCGAAAACCAGGCACCTAACAAAGTCAGCTTAAACAAACTTTCAAATGTGTGGACACCAGTATGTATATTTGTCAAAAAGAGAGACATCGGGTGTGTTTAGTTCCCCGAAATTTCAAACTTTCCGTGACATCAAAAATATTAAATATAGCAAATGATGCATGTATGTAGCATTAAATGTATGTAGATAAAAAACTAATTGCATATTTTGATGTACACGATGAAACTAATCCTTTAAATCTAGTTAGGTTATGATAGGACAATAATTACTACAAACAAACGAAAAGTGCTACAGTGTGTTACAGTATCCGATGTCTTTTCAATTAACTTTTTCAAAGATCAACACACGCATCGATGCAAACCTCCAACCACCAAATGCCGTGTTTTGTAATTATCACTGCGCAAAAGTCAGATGATCACCCACGGCTTGACGTCGTATGGTGCACGTTAACATATGACATAAGCAGCGTGCTAGGCTTCTAGAGCTGTTCGGAGTCTCAGCCCATATTTGCTCTTCTTTCCTGCCTTGAAACGAAGACGATTACTAAGAAAAACATAATAAAATTAGTATATGCTCTCAAGCCACAAAGCCACACCCATGTGTTTCCATCTTCTACAAAAAAGTTGGGCCAGACAAAAAAAAAACTAATTAAGCTAACTCGATGTCTCATTGCAAAGTTGGTGTGATTACGCTCATTTTAAATTTTAAAATCAAAGTTAATTGATTCCGGATGAAAGTCAACTTCGGCTTGACCCAATTAATAAACCCATCCAAAGTTTTCAATTATACTGAAGCAAGATATGAATTTCAGTACAAAAATACACTCGTTCCAGTTGGGTCTCAATTAATAGATGAAAGTATAATAAATATCTATACATAAATTTAAAAAATCTCCAGAAAAAAACCTGCTGAACCAGTTCACTATCCACCCATAATAGAAACCATGGTTTATATATAGCCAACGGAAGCCAAATTACTTGAATAAAAAAGGAAAGATGCGATAATAAACCGTACTACTAGTGCCAGCATCTAGATTTGGAGAACAATTCTAACCTTTTTCAAGAAAGCCAAAAGATTCCAACGGGATCGGGTGTTCCGTACGTGCGTGCACGTAACATTTACTACTCCTCTCGCTAATGACTTGTTCTCCGCGAGTGGATAATCATGTACACTCACTCCTCACCAGCAAACGCCTTTCCTTCGTGGGTGCCGAGATGACCGCGACAACTAATCTTCTCTAACCAATCACAATCAACAACAAAACCATCGTCTTCTCTTCCCCTCCCTCTCCCGCTCCGAAGCTTCCTCCACCGTCGTTGTCCCTGACGGGGGCGAGGCCGCGGGGGTCAGAGCAGAGGCCCCGGCGAACAAGAAACCTCCCCGCTTCGGCCCGCTTGCCGCTGCCGCGGCATTGCATTGCCTCATGGTGGAGCAATTGACTTGACTTCCCCTTCCCCCGTGAGGGATATGGGGTCTTGGCTTTGCCTCCGGTTATTATTGTAATCGAGTGCGCCCCGGCGTGACACTGCCCCTCTCCTCCTCGCTGTCTCGCGCTTCGCTTCATCCGGTGGGCAGGCGGCCCCGCCCACCTCACTCCCGACTCCCGTCGTCGTCGTCTTCCTCCTCCTCGCCCTCGTCGCGGAGCGCGGGCGGCGCGTTCTTGGAAGGGACAAGAGCGGAGGTGAGTGAGCCCCACGTGGTTTGCTGATTCGGTGGTCGGAATCCGTGCGGCGGTGTAGCTAGCTGCTCCTCTGCTTTTCTTGGTCCAGTCACGATTTCTCACACCAATTCCGCCCTCATCTATCAAATTCCCCTCCCACTTCTGGCATCTCTTCTTTCTGTTCTTGGTGAGTCAGGGCGCCGAATTCTCGGCTGGGTTAGGAGGTGTTTGGATCAAATACAGTCAGGTGAGTTTGGCCAGTGTTTTCCTGAGTATTTTAGGTTTCTGCTATGCGCAAATCTAGTTTCGTCCCTTCGGTGTGGCGATGCTTGTAGTGGAGCTGGCGCATGTTTGGTCGGTTTTTGCCGTGGAAAATTTGCAGCAGAAAAATATTCGGCCATGGAAAGGGAATGGGGGAGCGATGCTGTCGATGTTGCAGGGTAGGAATTAGGAAATATCGCTATTATTGGCATTGGGAATCCCAACCCTGAAGTAGGCATCCTTCAAAAGGTTTCCATGTAAAACGATGGATCAAGAAGTTCCACCGGAAGTTCTTGAATCTTGGCTCTTGGGGCATGTCATAATAGGATATGCTTTATTCGAGTTAGTTATGAGTATATGACAGAGTAGTGAGTGACTGAGTGTATTGATGTTTTTCTTGAATCTTGAGACATGTCATAATAGGATATGCTTTATTCCAGTTAGTTATTACAGAGTAGCGAGTGACCGAGTGTATTGATGTTTTTCTTCCATGTAATAGGGAACCTTTATCTGGGTGTTGGGGTCATCCAGAGGCACAGGCTGAACAATGGGGCAAAAAGACTCCAAGCCTTCATATGGGTACTCTTCATATGGGTCTTCATATGATTACGGGAATCCTTCATCAGGGTACAACCCAAGCTATACTGGACAATCGTCCTCAAGTTATAGCCCGAGGTATGCCCCTTCGTCGCAGAACAATGTGCAGCCAGAGACACACGCCAGGTTGCAGAGGAAGTATTCCAGGATTGGTGATGACTATCGTTCATTGAGTCAGGTATGTCTTGATGGCATGGCTGCATATTTTGCTAATTATCTTATCTGCTGCACTTGCTACTTGTGGTTTCCACTGGCCCTGTAGAATTGTGCTATTCTCCTTTTTCTTCAATCATGCTTGGTGAACTTTGGAAGAAACTATTTTGATAGGATTGTTCTCTCAAAAGGATTCAAAATGGAGCTATTTTTTCAATTCTCTTCACTAGTGTCTTGTCATTAAACAGTGCGCAGTTTGTATACTTGTCAGTTGCAACATACTCAAATTCATATCTTGCTTCAGTTCCTGAAGTGGCATACTCACATAGGGCATGTACCAGAGTCGTGCTCGTGCACAATATTCCTCTTTTAGTTATGGTTCTGTTACTTGTACAGGTGACTGAAGCTTTGGCCCAAGCAGGTCTTGAATCTTCAAATCTTATTGTAGGCATTGATTTTACAAAGAGTAATGAATGGACAGGTTAGGAGATGATATTTTCCCTCTTTGACTTTGGATGCATACTTGTGCCTCTTTACTTTTGCTCTGTGCTGCACAACTGCTCATTACAAGGCTATTTCTTTTTTGAAACAAGAGCTACCAGACTTCCCTTTTGATTTGACAGGTTTTATGACATAACTTCCTTTCAGATCTAGCTGCCCATATTGCAAAGCTTGTGGTTTATTGTTATTGATGAAACCTGTTTCACCAGTAATGCCAGTGACATGTTAATCTCTATTCTGTTGTTAAAAGGGAAACCTTGTTAGGGAAGTAATCTCTCTAAAGAAAAGGATAAGCTAACAATTAGTAAAGTTCCACTGTAGAAAGGATGCCTCCCAAAATCCATGCTGATTTTATCTGACATTTTGCATTGAATTTGCAAAAGAGCTTTCATTTAACTGGCAGATGTTTTTTTTGTGTTAGGTAAAATGTCCTTTAATCGCCGCTGCCTGCATGATATTGGAAGCACTCCAAACCCGTATGAGCAAGCCATTTCTATTATTGGAAGGACACTTTCAGCTTTTGATGAAGATAATTTGATTCCCTGCTTTGGGTTTGGTGATGGTAATCATTTAGTTTCCTTTTTTCTTTTGATCACTCGATCGGTTTTCTATAACATGTTTAAAGCACAGTGTTGATCTAGCGCTTTTGTTCTCTGCTGAGCAGCATCAACACATGACCAGGAGGTATTCAGCTTTTACCCAGAGAACCGCCCATGCAACGGATTTGAAGAGGCGCTAGAAAGATACAGAGAAATTGTTCCAACTCTTCGATTAGCTGGTTTGTTTAGTAAAGATTTAATGTAGACAGTTTTTCTATCTTTTGTTCTGAACCAAATTGTTCTTTCTTTTATAAAGTGAGAAAAGAAGTAGAAATACTATAAGTTATAGATAGCTATATATTAAATGGTAATACAGTACTAAAGTAGGAACTTAGCCTAGATCAGTTGGATGAGGATGTGGATATATGCCCAGACCACCCAAGTTCAAGTCCTTACCAAGGCGAATTTGGGTGCCTATTTCTTATTAAAATATAAAGCAACCTATTTCCTTCTAGGTCTATCTAATGGTACTAAAGCATGACAATTAAAATTTTAGTAGTTTATCAGGGGAGGTGCATACTAAAATGTGTGCTGTTATTTTTCTAACAGGACCCACATCTTTTGCTCCGATAATTGAGACAGCAGTTGGAATTGTTGACAGCACTGGTGGTCAATACCATGTTCTTCTGATAATTGCTGATGGACAGGTTGGTCTACATATTATCAATTTTTGGCCTTTGTTTTAGCTACCTGTTCTTTCTGATCATTAAATGGTTGTCAGCAAAGCTCTTATCTAGTAGAGCTTTTGTTTGTGTGGATCCTCTTTTCACTTGGTTAAAACTTCTGGTTATATAGGTTACCCGAAGTGTTGATACACAATCTGGACAATTAAGTCCACAGGAGCGTGATACAATTGATGCAATAGTAAGAGCAAGGTACTCTATCTGACTGAGGTTTCGAAAGTAAATAAGTAATACCCTCATGTCCTGCGAAATCTAATGTTTCAATAAAGTTGACACAGTATAATATATCTCCTATCACCCGCAAAAAAAAATAATATCTCTCTTTTAAAAAAACATTCCAGCCACTTCCCTCTGTCAATTGTTCTTGTGGGGGTTGGTGATGGACCATGGGACATGATGCACCAGTTTGATGACAATATACCTGCTCGCTCATTTGATAATTTCCAGGTGATTGTACTACAGATTATGTCTAATATTCAGCTGAATATTCTGGTTCGAAATAACATAGGTGTGAAAAAGTTATTCATTTTATGCAGTTTGTGAATTTCACGGAGATTATGTCAAAGAGCATAGCTGCTGATAGAAAGGAGGCAGAATTTGCTTTGTCAGCACTTATGGAAATTCCTGAACAGTACAAAGCAACACTTGATCTCCAACTCTTAGGGTATCTACTATGGTTTCTGAGACCATACTGAGTCAATTAGAACTATAACTTTAGCTTTGGGAAATAATATGCCAATTTGATCACTTTCTCTTTTTTTTCCCTACTATTTCAGCCGCCGCCAGAGAATAACTCCAAGAGTTGCTCTACCACCACCAATGAGGAATGCTTATTCACGGTCAACTAGCTTTAGTCAGCATTCTGGTGTTTATTCACGATCTAGTAGCCTTGACCAACAAACGAGTGGCTATCAGCCACGTCCGGAGAGCGTCAAACAGCAGCAGCCTCCCGCCACACGGAGACCTGACACTTATGATGCAGCAGAAAGTGCTTTGGAGGACAGACTTGTATGTATATCTTTCTTATTTTCACCATCCCCAACTATTTCATGCCCAAATCGAAAGCCAAAGTGAGACACTGGAACTTTGATTTTACCAGTGCATTCACATGTTATTAGGCATGGTCATATTGGGCCTTGCATGTTTTTGCTTTAACTTCCTTGCAGATCACAATACCTAGTCTACTTTGACTATTTCTCAATTCACTTGTACCTTCTTATGTTCCATTTGATCTGATGAATATTCCATGTGTTAGGTTTCTATCTACTGTTAAAACTTCTGTTCTCTCTGCACAACAAACTAAGAGCCTTGACACTTTTTACCTGCAGCTGTGCCCCATTTGCATGTATAAATCCAAGGACCTCGCATTTGGATGTGGACATCAGGTGCTGAAAACCTTTAGCCGACTATAGTCAATGTTTTCTCTACACAATTCCTGTTCTGCATTCTAGGTTGCTAACATACATGTATAATGTATTGGCAGACTTGCTACGAGTGTGGGAAAAATTTGGAGCGCTGCCCTCTATGCCAGCAGAACATAACCACAAGGATCAGGCTCTACTGATTTGAAGCCTATGGAATGACAAATGTTTGGAAAGAGTAGAGACTCCTGCGCAAAATGTTCAGATCCAGCTTTTTTGCTACCGCGCTTCATCAGCTTGTAATTGGTGTGTTAGTCTTACTGCATAATAAGAAGTCGTGATGTAGATAGTGGTGATGTCACTGTCCCATGGGTGCACAATCTGTAGTTTAGCTACTGTAGTTGCTGTTGAAAAAAAAACGCACCAAAAAAATAATGCATTTGTTTTCCACCCTTTCTTTCCCTTCATATCTCTTTAGAATTTAGTAAATATAAGTCGAACAGCTGAAAAGTTCTGTATATTAGATAACGATGATGAATATTGTGAAGCAAATATATTGCCATTTCTGAGCTCTGAAATATGTTGTCTGCAAAGGCCCCATGAATCAAAAGCTTTTACTAAAATGATCACATCCATGTATTACACTTGTATATCTTCGACTAGTATTAGTGTGTAATTGTAAACTGCAAAGAAATCAACATTTTTGACACGTTTTTTTGGTTAATAAAAGAGGACCCGGAGGAGGGAAGAGACAATTTTTCTACACCACACAGTACAGATGAAGCACGTATATCCGGACAAATAATCCCGACGCGGTCCGAACGCCGCCACGTGGACCCCTACGATTGGACCGCTTAGTACTTGTACCCCTTGACGTACAAGCTCTCGGAGGCGGCGGCGTCGTCGGTGCCGGCGTACGTGCCGAGCGCGGCCTCGGAGTTGGCCTTGCACCTGGCGAGGAAGGTGGCCTGCGCGGCGGCGACGTTCTCCGGCTTGCCGAGCCACTTCTTGAGCGTGCTCTGCTGCAGCGCGCGGCCGAAGGAGAAGGACAGCGTCCATGGCTTGAGCACCTCGAGCTTGTTCATGGCGTTCAGGTTCTGCGTCGCCTCCTCCTCGCTCTGCCCGCCCGACAGGAACACCACCCCCGGCACCGCCGGCGGCACCGTGCGCCGCAGCGCCGCCACCGTGTACTCCCCGATCACCTCCGCGCCAACCTGCACGTGCACACATCGCCACCCGGGCATGAATAATCTTAATCTTGCATGCATCGGCTGTGCATGAATTGATGCATGAATGAAAAAGAAAAGATTATTGGAAGAAGGTTAATTAATTAGTTGGAGCATGGAGAATTGAAGAAGACACGTGCCTTGGGGCTGTCGGAGCCAGGGGTGACCATGTTGGTCTTGAGGAGCGTGGCCTCGAGGAGCACCTTGTGGTCGTTGAGCGACTTGTAGACGGCGGCGAGGACGCGCTCGGTGACGGCGGCGCAGGTCTTGATGTCGTGGTCGCCGTCGGTGAGGATCTCGGGCTCGACGATGGGGACGAGCCCGTTCTCCTGGCAGAGCAGCGCGTACCGCGCGAGGCCCTCGGCGTTCTGCTTCACGGCGAGCTCCGACGGCTCCCCGGCGGCGCCGATCTTGAGCACGGCGCGCCACTTGGCGAACCGCGCGCCGGCCTCGTAGTACTTGGCGCAGCGGGCGCCGAGGGAGTCGATCCCCTGGGTGGTGGTCTCGCCGTTGGTGCCGGCGATCTCGACGGTGCCCTTGTCGACCTTGATCCCGGGGACCACGCCGGCGGCGGCGAGGAGGTCCAACCTCCGCGCCAACCTGCACGTGCACACATCATATCGCCGCCCGGCCATGAATAATCATAATCTTAATCTTGCGCATGAATTGAGCATGAATAATTGACGCGCATGAACGAAAAACAAAAGATTATTGGAAGAAGATGGTTAATTAGTTGGAGAGAATTGAAGAAGACACGTGCCTTGGGGCTGTCGGAGCCAGGGGTGACCATGTTGGTCTTGAGGAGCGTGGCGTCGAGGAGCACCTTGTGGTCATTGAGCGACTTGAAGACGGCGGCGAGGACGCGCTCGGTGGCGGCGGCGCAGGTGTTGATGTCGTGGCCGCCGTCGGTGAGGATCTCGGGCTCGACGATGGGGACGAGCCCGTTCTCCTGGCAGATCAGCGCGTACCGGGCGAGGCCCTCGGCGTTCTGCCTCACGGCGAGCTCCGACGGCTCCCCGGCGAAGCCGACCTTGAGCACGGCGCGCCACTTGGCGAACCGCGCGCCGGCCTCGTAGTACCTGGCGCAGCGGGCGCCGAGGGAGTCGTGGCCCTGGGTGACGGTCTCGCCGTCGGTGCCGGCGATCTCCACGGTGCCCTTGTCCACCTTGATCCCGGGGACCACGCCGCCGGCGACGAGGAGGTCCACGAACGGCGTCCCGTCGGAGGCCTTCTGGTACAGGGTCTCCTCGAAGAGGATGACGCCGGAGAGGTAGCCGAACACGCCGGGCGCCGTGAAGAGGAGCTCGCGGAGGGCCTGCCGGTTGGACTCGACGTTCTCGAGGTTGATGCTGGAGAGGCGCTTGCCGATGGTGCCCGTGGACTCGTCGGAGGCCAGGATGCCCTTGCCCGGCGTCGCCAGGTACTTGGCGGTCTTGATCAGCTCATCTGCAGACAAAAGCGTACAGGTGCGTGCGTAAAGCACAAGAATGTTTAGCTAGTAGTACCGTAGCACAAAACTATAGCTTTTGGTTTCCTCCACTACTCGATCGTCTACAAGAATTTCCTTTTGAAAATCAGTGAGGTTAACTTCAAACCAGCTATATCAAAGATGAAACTACTGGGTTTTTCAACTTTAAAATTTGTTTGATAAAACGCAACAATTAAACATGATTTTTTGGTAAAATAATATCAGAAATAAGTGTGGCGCCACTGCACTGCTTTATACATTCTGCTTAGCAATTTTGAACTTACTTTGCAATTGCACTACTAGAACTGCACGCAGGATTTTTTTTTTTTAAAAGGAACACTAACAACTGTGAGGTACATGTATACAAACAAGTTTCAACTTTGCAAGGGCATGGGAAAGTAGACTCGGATATAGAGCAACAAGAACCTGCATATTTTCCCACAAAGGCAGACATGGTGACCCTGTCAGGTGGAAGAGGCTTTCAGTGAGGAGAATAAAGGGAGCAGGAGCAAAATCCAAACGCGTGTGGCCACAGAGCTATATAGGAGCAGGAGCTTTTTCAGCGGCCGCCCTTTATAAACCATCCATAGCGTGGGGATATACCAAATACCCACAACGAATACAGTGATTCTTGGCCGCATGGACCCTTGGAAACCCCCATCACCCGTTTCCGGATAGGGGAGCAACACTGAGCCACCCAAATTCAAATTCCTAACGGCCAAACCATATATTTTTATAGATGGCCATACAGACCGCCCCATACTAGCACGGCACTAGCACTATCAGATACGGCACTATTCGGCACCGCACTATTAAGCACGATGCCCTTGTCGTGTCATGCCGTGCCGTGGCAGCACTGCATGCCGAACTCCCAGCCTAAGACCCTTTGATAATACCATGCCGGCACTGACACGGTCGACACTACCATGCTAGTGTCGGCCCAGGCACTATAAGATCTAGGCCAGCTCCAGCCGCGTGGATCATTGCGGCGGTGACACGGATTCAGACCGTCCCTAATGACGCCGGCGTGGATCTTGGCTGAAGATCTAGGCCGGGGCCACCCGACAGCGGCGGCGGCCGTGTGGAGCTCCTGGACGCAGCCCCCGGGAGCTGGCGTGCGGAGGCAGCCGCTCGGGTAGTGGTGGTAAAGGGCCTGAATTTTGTAATAGAAATTTTAAGGATCCGGTCCATGCCAAAATACTACTACACTAAAATTTGCTAGGACCAAATTGGATTGTGAAAGAGATAACGGATCCATTTCCACACCTACGCGCGGGGCTGCCGACCGCGGCCTCCGGGAGCGGGCGAGCGGCGGCTGCCGCGGCCCCCTGGAGCGGCGCCGCGAGAAGGTAAGGGCAAGGGAGGAGGTGACTGCTCGGGGGAGAGGAGAGAAATGAGGAAACAAACTAGGGTTTTTCATATTTATATAGGATTTATGGGTAAGGGCGCTCAAAGGCTTTTGTTGGGTTACATTATGTCGGTCCAAAAATCGTGTCGTGCTTTGGCCGGCACTACGAGCCGAGAATGGCGGCCCGACACTACACGATGCATAGTGGGCGGCCCGACACTACACGATGCATAGTGGGCGGCCCGACACTACACGATGCATAGTGGGCGGCCCGACACTACACGATGCATAGTGTCAGACCAACACGGGCACTATGCAACATGGGCCGGGCTGTGCTACTATTGGGTCTCAAGCTGCTCATTTATCTTGGTCCATTTGGCCATTTATATATATATTCTTTCTTTCCCATCACAAGTTTAATTTTTATCTATCTATCTATCTATATAAAAGGATCCTAGAGAATTGAAAACACTTCTCACCCAATATACCCACCCCCGCCCCTCATAGAGGGCCCACCCGTCGGGTTGTAGGGCGTGGGAAAATGTGGAAAAACAGTGTAAAATGTGAAACTTTTTTCACCTAAGACTCTACCCATACCCACGCGGACCCACCTGCTCATAATATACCCACATTTGCAACCACGTCTATACACGATTATCCCGTGTTGCTAATAAACAATAGATTGGAGAGTCTTTTTCATATAAATAAAGACCAACTATCTCAAAGATGATGTGCATCTACATTTGAGAATATCTAAAGCTCTCTATACATAAGAGAGCGAATATAAAGTATTTTTAAAAACGCTTCGCATGACTGGTCTGTTTACCATGTGAAAGGACCTTGATGTCACCTAGAGGGGGGGTGAATAGGTGAATCTGCAATTTACAAAACTTTTTCACACTGTCAGTACCAAAACCAGTCAGACCGGTTTCCCAAACCGGTCAGACCGGTTTGGGGTCAGGAACTCAACACAGTACAAAACCGGTCAGACCGGTTT
>OAMR01000397.1:1200692-1214409 GCA_900205405.1 Echinochloa crus-galli | reverse complement strand
TGCTTGTCCTTTTCAAATTTGACAGAAAAGACATGGAAATATTTATCTTTTTATGAGATCTTTTGGAAAAAATATTACAATGTTGTATGCCCATTCTTCAGATTTCATGAATTTTGAAGGTTATTTGGTTGTTTTTTATTTTTCTCCTGATTCGCTGTTGGTTAGCAGTTCTTAAACTTTCTATTGGCTTTGGTTGCAGACAGTTAATCTAGTGCGAACATTCGGCGGTGCACCCGAGCTTCCGATAAAAAGTTTTCTTAAGTTTTTTTAGTTGTATTGATATGATGCTTGAGTTTGAGTTTTCTTGATAAAAAGCTAGTACGTCCAGCCTTTTTCTGAGTTTGAGTTGACCTAGGACACCTTTTCAATAAGCTGTCCCTTTTGTGGACAACAAGCTAGTTCAGCTTCAAATGAGCCTGACGAGCCGAGCTTGAGTTGACCTTCAATCAATCAGAATCAGCTAATGTTTATTTCAAAAGAAAACGTGAGTATAATTAGGGCAATTTTGAAACGAGCCAGTGAGCCTAAAACATCATGCGAGCACTAGTTGAGTTTATTTTGTTCATTTTCTGTGTTCTGCACATTAATTTAAGGGTTAATTGGATATATGCCATTACAATTTTCATTTTTCGGACATATGCCATTACAATTCACGTATTCGTAAATATGCCATTACAATTCGATGTTTGCTTGAGATATGCCATTTTGTATGTATTTGATGCTTTTGGACCCACGTGTAAGCTCTAATATTTTTGTATGGACCAAAATGCCCTCACCTCATCTCTAACGTTTAGTCACTGACTCGTGGGCCCGCACCATCCCCTTCATTCTCTTTCTTCCCCACGGGGCACCGGCCCAGGCACGGCAGCAGCGGCGGCGCGACGCCGTGGCTCGGACACAGAGGTGTGGGCCTCCTCAGCGTTCCCCCGCGCCTTCGCCACGCCGCCCGTACCCCTTTCCCGTCCCCCGCAAAACCCTAGCGCCACCGCTCGAGCTCGCTCCGCCGCCCCCTTCACCCGAGCTCGCGCTCCGCCGTCGATCCGTCGCCTCGTCGCCGCTCCGCCCCGTTCGACCTCGCCAGGACCTTCGCCGCGCGGCAAGGGTGTCTCCGAGCCACTTCCCGTCCGATCTCGCGCGCGGTAGCGCCGCCACCGCTGTCGCACGTCCTCGCCGGAGCGACACTGTCGTCGCCAGCCGTCGTTGCTGTGTCACCGTCGTCGAGGCCTAGACAGTCGCACTCGCCGAGCTCCCCCCTTCGTCCCTGTCCTAGGCGCGCCATGAATTCGAGGCCTCTGGCGCGACTTCACGTTTCTCCGGCGAACCCACCGCCGCGTTCCAACTCCCGCCGGTGACCCGAGCGCAGCCGTCCGTGCTTCCTGGGCGGGCGTCGTACGGAGGGGATGGCCGGCAGCGGGGTACACGGAGCTCGCACGGCCGCCCCCTCGCCACCGCTTGCTCCGCGTGGGCGGAATTCGCCGGGCCAGCCACCGCGTCCGGTCGGTGCTTGGCCTCCCCGGACGGCTGGACGACTGGAGCTTGAAGATAAGATGACGTCCGTGTCCCACACGTCAGAGACCGGAGAGAAGAGAGATAGAAAGGGTATTTTGGACGATACAAAAATACGTAGACCTCCGGGTGGGTTCAAAGGAATCAAAGACGAATTAAGAGCATCAAATACATACAAAATGGCATATCTCAAGCAAATATCGAATTGTAATGGCATATTTACGAATACGTGAATTATAATGATATATGTCTGAAAAATAAAAATTGTAATGGCATATATCCAATTAACCCTAGATATAACCGGCCCATCGTGTCATCCAACGCCTATTCTTTCTGGTGAGTGGAGAGTGGAGACCTGCGGAGATAAAGGACCCCCAAAAAAATTTCCCTCCCAAAACCCCGCATCGCTCGTTGCTCGTCGCTCGCGGTTTTCCCCAAAATTTCGAACGCCAAACCCTAGCTCTGGTTCTCAATCCCAGTTCCCAAAGCTTCGTCTCCATGGACATCGGCGGAAGCGGAGGTGGCGGCGGCGGCGGCATCATCACATCACCGGTGACGGAGGACGACAAGTTTGCGCGGCGCCGCTCCCGCCGCGTGAGCTTCGCGGACACCACCGCGGTGCACGTGTTCGACCGCGACGAGGACTTCGAGACGCCCCCCGAGCCCGGCTCCGCGTCCCCGTCCCCGGGGAGGTCGTCGGCGGAGCGGGAGGATGGGGACGTCACGGAGGAGTTGCACCACCCCCCGGTCATATTCCTGCAGGACGTCGACTCATCGTCCCCTGGAAGCGCCGCCGGATCCGTCGCCTCCGCTGATGGTGAAACCTCCTTCCTTCGTTTCCAAATGAAAAGCTCTGTTAACTGTCTGCCACGTTTGATTTTGTTACGACCACTACATTGTTAGCTTCCTGCAGTCGATGGGAAATTAGGTTGTTTGTTTGAAACTTATTACTTCTGATGCTCGGATTATTGCATTTTTCAATTCAATTATGTTAAGGTTCGCTGCTTGGAGGTTCCTTACTCTCGTTCATCGTTGGATCCAAATGATCAATGTCAGGTGTGCCATGGCTTGTTATTTATATTTGATATAATTGGCAAATTTGCTGCCCTGAGTACTGAATTGCGAGTATAGATGCAAATGGGGATATAAAACGAACGTGCATTTCTGTAGTGCTTGCTCAGTAAGATACTAAAACCAAGCGTTGTTAATGGACTTGAAGAGGCTGGTGGTCCTTTTGGATTCAGAAGTTACAAGTTAAACATTACTTCATGTAACATGGGGTGTCTTGCTTTTGTGTCCGTGCATCTAGTGCGAGTGTGTGAACCTTCCATTCTTTTTGCTATCCATAGTGTCATACTACTTTGGGAAAATCTTCTTGTCTTCTCATGATGGCCATTCCTCTGACAGATGATAATTTCTTTGGGCCTGTATCAACAAGCTTTATTCAAACAGGAAGACCGTCAGATTGTGGAATGTCAGAGGATGACAACCATGATATAACTATGGATTCCAGGACATTCTCTTTGCATTTTCGCAATATTGCTCCACCAGATGACTGTACAGCCAACTCAGCTGCCAGTCTAATGACACCTGATACAGCATCTAAGGGGCCGCTGAAGGAATTAACTGTATCTGATCCTGGAAAAACATTGAGCTGCGGTCGGACTGACATGAGTTTGTTGACTGCTAACCCCAGAAGTTACGACTATGGTAAGCTATCACCCACATTGAACAGTATAGTGCAGAAGGTAAATGGGAGCCAACAAACAGAGTCTCCAAAAGCTGGCACTGTTGATGCAACTCCCGTTCATGTATCCTTTCCTGCATCTGAGGAAGAAAATTTATGCATTGGCAATGGTATATCTTCTGATGAACTGGGCACTGTTAATACAATGGTGGAGCACATTTCAATGACTAATCCAGTTTCAACCAGCACGTCTTTAATACAAGAAGATAATGAAATGATAATTGATGGCCATGATAATTCACAGGTTAGGTACTTGATCCCTATCTTTTACTGTTTTTGTTTAGCTCAGCAGCCTATGTATTATTATTCGTAGCCAATAATGTATAATTTTGTATCAATTTCCTTAATGCTTTTTAGCTATACATTAGAACCTGTAAGTAACTGGAGCACCTGCCACCTAGCACCTGGACGCTTTCTGATATATTGATGCTCCAGCAAAAGTTTGAGTGGCATGTTGGATGGATACTAGGATAACTTGTATTTGGAATAGGAGGGACTAACATCCTTCATAGTTATAGTCAAGCACAGTTGTCTCACTCACGGTTGCATTTGCCATGGTTCTTGACTGGGTTTTTCTTATTCTTGTTTCCCATGGTTCTATGATCATTTGGTTATTTGATTTATCGGACATCCATTGCTTTGGTGCTTATCTGTGTACTGTAATCATTTTACTATTTTGCAGAACTGCGATCATGACCACATGGTTGTTGACACTGGTCTCAATAATACTGTAGAACATCATGCAAAGCTTTCTCCAGCATATAAATCCTTTGTGGATAATGTTGACTTGCAGTCCAATATCTTGCATCAACCATCTGTATCAAATTGCACTACAAATGTTTCCTCTATATGTAATGTTGACTTGGAACCCCATCTCTTGGATCGATCACCTGGAACAAATAACATTGCAGATGCTTCCCAATCGTCAAGTGCAGCTCCTGTCATTTTGCTGATGGATACTGAGCAGCTGCACCAGCAGAAAGAAGTGATGGATACAGAAATCATCCACTGTACTCCGATAACTGTAGGCCAGCAGTTGCAAGTTCCACAAGGCTCAATATCCTCCCTGCGCTTGAAAAGGCAGAAACTCTTCAGTGCTACTCCTTTATCCAATAGTAAAGTGGCAAGCCAGTTGGGTAGCGAGTTTGTTGAACATGACAATAGAATTTTTGCTCTGAAGAGTGCACTGAAGACCAGGTCTCAAGAATCTCTTGCAGCTTCCCGGTTACCATTGGTCGAAAAGAATAAACTTAGTCATCAAGCAAATGACATGTTCAGCACTCCAAGACAGGGGCTAAATGCAGCCGCTAAGGTTCAGGATACTTCATGTCATGTCCTTACTTTGGATAGCAAACCTATTCATGGATGCAATCTCCCCCTGGATTTAGATGGTGTTGGAAGAAAGAGAACTGCTAAAGAAAATGGTCATGCAGTGCAAGAGCCTGAGGAAATATCTAAGGCAGCAAGAAGCCCTAGAAAATCAAGAAAAGAGCTTTCTTGTGTATCTCAGTCTTCTCCTATTATTGAAGAAAAACAGAATGGTTCTCATGATAATGAGCAGTTAGTGAATGTTGATTGGAACAAGGTAAAAGTGACAATTTTGTATATGTATGCAAACTTTCAGTACTACACAACGTTTTTCATTGTTGAAGTGATTAGCTTGTTTAAAAAAAACAGGACTTCTTTCTTTCATACAGGTACTATGTACCATCTCTAATGCAACAGAGCAAGTTTTGTCAGCATCAACAAGTAAGCTTGATTTAAAACAGGTATACTTTTATCTTGTCACTGTAGTAAAGTAACATACATTTTTTGAAAAAGGGCCTTTAGCGTTCTTGCCCTTGTTTTATGTGTCAATAGTGATTTTACCCTTGTTTTTTACCTTGTGCGATTTTACCCTTGTTTTTTGAAAATGAAGCTCCGGTTTGCCCTTGTTCCGTTAACAGGAGCTAACAGTGTTAAATCTGTAGTAAAAAGACAAATAACCCTTTGTGATTTTGCCCCTCCTTTTGTGTTAAGCACTCTTAACGTGTATTCTACTCTTGTTTTGATTTTTTTTCCAATAGTTTTCACATATTTCAGCAGAAATTTGACAACAGTTCAGCCACAAAGATATATGTACTCGAGTTCAGAATTGTTAGCTAGATTAAATAATCTAGTAATCTTAGTCGCACACAGGAAGAAGCACTCACACAGCCACCCGCACAGCTCGAGTTCAGAAGCACACACAGCCGGCCGCACCACGCGCACCAGCACCTGCACGCCCACGGTGCCTCACCCGAGGTTGCAGCAGCGTGCGCCCCCGCCCTCCGCACGACCGCACCTGGCCGGCCGCCCCCACCCTCGTGCACGCTTCCTTCGCCGCCGGCCGCAGATTCGAGCAATTCCCCCCGGCCGCAGCAGCTCCCTCCGCCGCAGCAGCTCACTCCGCAGCTGCAGCCCGGCGCCGCCCTCCGCCCGGCCGCCGAATGCGCCCTCCATCCGCCGCCGCACACGCACTACAGCCGCCCGCTGCTGCAGCCCGGCGCCGCCCACACGCTGCCGCCGCCTCCGCCCGGCACCGCACGTCGGAGCGCCATCGGAGAAAAGGGGAAACAACCGAACAAGAGGGAGTCAGCGCTGTCTGGATGAAAACCATAAGGTCAAGGGTAGCTTAGTCCTTTTACACTGCTTTGAAAAATTTTGCTATTTGTTTTCATTTTTTTAATACACCTTCAGCTAACAGAGTTAAAAATAGGGGCAAACGGTTGCTTCATTTTGGAAAAAGTAGGGGTAAAATCGCAGAGTTGAAAAAATGAGGGTAAAATCACCATTGTACTTCAAAATAGGGGTATGAACGCAAAAATCCCTTTGAAAAAAGGGTGTACTTCAACTGTTGTCCTATTAAAATTTCAATACATTGACTTGCAGCATTGCCTCTGGCTAGTATAGTATCGTATCAGAATGTAAACTTTTGTCTTCAGTAGATGAACTTAATAAAGTAATTTTCAATGTACTGTATTGTGCCCTAAATTATCATAAAAATAGTTTAGTGCATAACTCATATCCAAAACTACACTTGTGGTCGTGGAGACTACTGTAATGGTTCGGGCCTAACAGGAACTATTAATACAGGTGCCAACTGATATTCAGAATCTTCAGTTGACTTGTCTGCAAATTTCTCTCTTCAGAAAACTAATTATTTTTTTCATATGGCATATCACATATACTCTGTATGATTTTAAATATATGATGTTTAGGACAAGCTAATTAGCACTTAAGGTGTTCTATAAAAATATTTGTGGCATTCAATTGTCATACTTAATGTTGTTTTCTGTTTCTCTTTTGAATGAAGCTTGATATGCTAAGTGATAAGCTGAATGAGACTCATATGGCTAGAAAATATAAAAGGCTTTCTACTGCTGTGGTAAGCTCTCATCTTTTATCTGTTACTTTAAAAGCTATTTCCTATTGGGAATATTTTTTTCCAGATATCTAGGTGACATGTTTGTTCTTTGTACCCAGAGGATCAAAGATCGCTGTGGTGATAAGCAAAGGAGGTACTTATCAATTGACATATATATTTCACTTGTTGCTGACAGCTTTAAGATTAAATCCAATGTATAACTCTACGTGCTTCCCCAGATTAGAGGAGGCAAGATCTCTCCATGAGAAGCTTTTCTATGCAAAGGCAAAGCTACAAATAAATAATATGAAGCTAGCTAAACTCCAAGTAGGAATTTCTTCATCTTTTTTCAAAACTTTTATGGCCTGTAAGTTGCAATTGGATGCTAACTTACTCCTTTCTTACCATTTTGGTACAGAATAAGGCTAAGCTATATCAAGATAGAATTCAAGAGTGCTGCTTTCTGAAATCTAAGATTTTGAGTGCCACGCCAATGAAGGATGCTTTTCCTCCTGCAGCAACTAAAATCAATGCCAGTGATAGACAGGTAATGATATAATGCAAGGCTTTCTGCCCTTTTTTAATAGCGCTGCATAACACAATCCACATTGCTTGGGTAGCTAGCAAGCCTCTATCTGTAGCCAGCTATAAGGTTGCCGACAACTAAGCAATTCTTACCTCTCATGGATGGCTTTCATTCTTTGAATTGGATTATGATTTTAAACATTTCTTTTTGTGTGCCCTTGTGGTGCTTTTTAAGCACTAGCATCTACATGTAATAATTGTGTACCGATTCAGTGATTCCTCTTCATCGAAGAGGATGAAACTGGAACTTCTATTTGTTGCGGTGATTTATACTTCTTGTGTTTACCCAGGAAGAGCTTGCTATTTTGACTGAAAAGCGGCTTGAACTCAACAATATTCAACAGAAGGTGGAGAACTTAAGGAATTCCCTTGAATGTTTACGCAATATTGAAGGTGATGTTAGTTGTGATAGTGTTATGAGGCATGCTGAGGAGCAGTTAAGGGCAAGAAATCAGTGGCACTTCATCCACCAGCAAGCAGGGGTACTGGTCAATGATTTAGTTTTGAATCTACTGTGCATACTTTTCTATCTGCAATTCCGTCACAATCACCACTTACAGTTTTTTTTTAATTCATCTCTGCGAACTGAATGACTTAATTAAAAGGGACAACAAGCGTGAGCTGATCCTCAACTATCGCAATTTGTTGTTCCAAAGGTGATCATTCTTCCTACTTTAGAAATGGAACTGTTACATCATTGGTTCTTGGTTTAAACAAACTGCTGCTTTTAACTGTCTCAGTTTCAAGTTTCTCATAGAAAGGAAGTCCATTTGCTACCCTGAATGATCTTTTTGTCTGTCTGAACCCCTGAACAAAATGGCAGCTCAACTTACACCAGAAACTGTTTCCCTTCATCCAATCTACCCCTAATCATATTTTTCTTTTTTTTTTGTTTCTCCAAGTGTTTTAAGTTCAAGTTTTGTGGAATGATTGAGGATATCATATGCCAGATGTTAAAAAATATTTTAAGGATTTTTTTATGGTTACATTCATAGGCTTGGAGCATTTTATAATAAATTAACCCTGGAGATACAGAATTGCATGAAATTTAATGATGAAAATACAAGGATATCATGTCCTTATCGTACCACAAAACTTGAACTTAAAACTTAACTTACACATGGAGAAAGAAAAGACAATCTTAAGGGTAGATCGGATCAATTGAAATAATTCGGGGGAGAATTGAGCTAAAAATTTGTTTAGGGGGTCAAGCGGACAGAGTGGATTTTTGGGGGTAGTGAAATGGACTATAGAAAACTAGTTGATTTCTTTGATTCTGGTGAACTTGCTTGAACTTGACAAACAGCAACCATTTATGTTCACTGTTTTTGAGAGAATATTCTATACAGTAATAATGCACAAATTGTTATAAGCCAAACATTTTTAGCAGCCAATGAAATCCATGTTCTTCTGTCTCTTTTTTTCTTCTTATTTCCAAGTGAAACTATGGTACTGGGCTCCTTGTTGGTAAAGCCTGCTGCAATTATCTTAGCTTCTGTAAATCATTGTAGCAAGGTAATAAATAAATACACTTTACTTCATCATTTGAAGAGCCTTATTTTGTTTCCTACCATTCCTCTGACAGGATCATCTTAAACATCAGTGATAGGTCTAGCATATTTGTGAATAATTCACTGAATGGAACCAAAATAGGACAGGTGAGATGATCAAACTGTTTTCGTTCTTCTGTATGCAATCAATTTCATGACACTACACTCTTGGTCAGACATTCCCAAATTTGGATGCATCTGTGGCATTCAATTTTGTTTTCAAAGCCGAGGAGAACCACCAGGTTCGTGATTTACAATCCTTGCAGCAGAAGACGATGGTGAGTTTATCTTTGAATTTTTAATTCTAGATGTGCAGCAACTCTAGATGTCCATCTTCTAGATGAGCTGTTGGTAATATGCTACTTATTCTTGGAGTGAACATCTGTGGACATGATCCTTTTATCATATTACTACCTCTGGTCATCTTTAGATGACGTTTTGGATAGCTAAATTGGCTTGATCACAGTTCATTTTTGCTATCTGACACGTCATATATAAATGACCGGAGGTAGTATATAATAATACTGCAGCTCATCAGTAGCCAGCTATATCTGTCTGACCATAGTTATTACACTAGAAGTTTTGAAATGGCTGTCATGTGTTTGTAGACCTAGAGAAGTTCTGTTCACTAACACATATCATTTATTTTTGCAGGAAACAAGTTTGCTTCTGGGTAATCTTATTGATGTTTTAGAAGAAACCGAGGCAGCTAAAATGGAATTACTAAATCTTACTTCAGCTGCTTTTGTTTTGGAGCCTGAGACATGTGTGCTCCCTCCGTCCTCTCTCTCTTCTACCTTTTATCTTAAAAGTACTGGTGTTATTTTGACATGAAGCAGTCATATGGAAATGTTTATTAGCATAGTATATCACTCATAGAATGTTAGGTTCACATCCATAACTGCGACAGTGGGGTGCAATACATAAACTGTTGTTTCTTATGTTACTTGAGGGGAGGTAGATGATGTGCAGTAGCTATCGAGTAAAACGTCTCAAAATGCAGAAATGGAGATTCTCCAAATTTTTTAGACCTCAGTACGTCTGGAAGAATGAGAGAAAGAACATTTGATTGAAAGTTGAGACTGATGGTTGCAGGTTATAGCAATTAGCAATATGCAGCATGTTTTAGTGATGAAATTGAGGAAGGCATATTAGATATTAGTAAAACATAGTTCTGTGCTTTAAATTGTGAGTTTACCAGGAGAGCTCCAACAACCAAGCTGGCTTTATATTAAGTTCAGTGATGTGAATATCTAAGAAGCATAAAAATTGCATTCAGGTCCTGTCTAGCCTGCAGTACACTACATTTCCTAACCAGGAACTAAATAGCCACTATAATGTTTACGCTGTTTTATGTGCTAGGTCAACTTGGCCTCCGCCTGTGCTTCATGAGCTTCAAGAGCTGCAAGAAGATTGCTTTCATCATTGACATGACAGACTTGAACCGGTTCGTCTAGTACAACTAAACCTTCTTTCTGTGTTGCTATACAGACTACTCATTGCTAAACCTTGTTTGACTTGGAACAGGTCGGTCTACCCTTCTGACCCATCTGAGCTGCCAATCAAGGTTTGCGAAGCGCAGACAACGCTAGCACAGCCAAGCGTAGACGAGACCATGGCTTCTATAAGGAACCTGCAACCTGGTCGCACGGTGATACTACGGCTGTGTCAGATGGTATCCCAGCTGATTCATTAGTTGTCAGGCTGACCTCATCTGCAGTACAGCATGTAGTAAAGTAGGCATTAGCAGGATGTGTGGGCAGTAGGCACTATCAGTGTTGGTTCTGTATGTATGGGTGCAGCCTTTGATAGCTGCTGGCATCCATAAATGATAAATCAGCCCTTTGGGGGCCTTACAAGTGTCAAGAGTCGTAAATAGGGTCGATTTGAGAAACCTTCATGAACATCGAGTGGGTTTCTTACTGCAAGTGGTGTGACATCTTTAACCAAGTGGTTTTGGTTACTGCAAATCCTTGTACTTCCGTTGTATTGAAGCAGCACTAGTTAGTTCATAGCCTTTCTACGTTTTGTTTTAAGCGTGGTGTCGTGCGTGTCTACTTTGGTTAACGGGCAATTGTAACTGTCATTGTATTGAAGCAGCTCTAAGGAGTCGATGAACTTTCTAACTTTGCGTCTGTGGTGTTGTAGTTAAAAAAAAAACTAGCTTTCCTTATAATACAGTTAACGTGAAAAGTTGTAGTTTTGCAAATGTTTATTTATTATAAAAGTTAAAATTCGGTACTAGCAACATTTATCACAACAGTTGAGATGGCCGAGTTGGTCTAAGGCGCCAGATTAAGGTTCTGGTCCGAAAGGGCGTGGGTTCAAATCCCACTCTCAACATTTATTTTTTTTCTTTTTCAATACAGGTGGGCTTTTTAATTTTTTCCTTTTTCAATACAGATGGGCTTTTTCCACTCTCAAACAGCTCTTTTCCTTTTCAAACTCAAACGGACCTATTTTTTTCTTTTTCAATAAAGGTGGGCTTTTTTCCACTCTGAACAAGGTGGCCTTTTTTCACTCTCAACAGCTCTTTTCCTTTTCAAACTCAAACGGACCTAATTTTCTCAACAGTGTAAAAACTCAAACGGGCCTAATTTTCAAACAATGCAGACCTGCGCAGGCAGATTTTTTTTTCAAGCTAGTAGACGTGATTTAGTCCTAATTTTTTTCACCTTTTCCTTTTTTTTCAAATGGGGCTTAATTTTGTCAACAGTGCAGACGAACGCAGAAAGATGAGCGTGGGTCAGTGGGTGCAAGCAATGAAATAATCCTCTCTCAATAGCTGAGTAGTATGTGCTGTTTCGATCAATTTTCCGCATTACTTGTACATGACGAAATTAACACGCGTGTGTGCAAAGTTCTTACACGGAAAGAGGCACAGAAGCACAAAAAGAAAATGTCCTCTCCTTCCCCTGCATATACAACGAAAAAAAAATGTGGACAAAAGGGCAAACTAAAATAGCTGGCCATGTAAAATACGCTCATCTCGTAGCGTATTTTTGCATTCGCGGTGCGACCTCGTCGCCACCCGCGCCGCATCGTCGTCATACGCCGCCGGGCTTCTTGCTGATCTCGTGGAGGCCGGAGCCCACGGAGCCGCCGCCGGCGCCGCCGATGCCGCGGTGGAGCCTGCACCGGAACGAGCCGGCGTGCAGGGTCGGCGAGCAGAGGCACGCGCGGGGGCTCCCCGGCAGGTTCTGATGCTGCTTCGTGGCCGTCCGCGGCGTGACGCTCACGGCGGGCGCCTCGTGCGGGGAGGCGGCGCCGTGGACGTGGAACAGGGCCTTCGTCTTCTCCGGCACCGCGATCTTCTCGATCGATGCCGGCCTGCCGTGAAGCTGCAGGTGATCCGCCATGGCCGATCCCAACACGCACGCGAGCGGCGACGTTCTTGATCAACCGATGCCTTTGAACAAAAAAAAAATCAATCAAGCCAAGAACCGGTGCAAATTGAAATGCAATGAGCACGTTATACCCTATAAAAGCAAAAGAAATCACGAAGAAAAAACAAGGAAGAAGAGGTATGTAGTGTAGATATAAGATTTACCCGTATATGTTGAAATCAACCGAGCAATGTATGGAGTTAATTAACCTACTAGGTCTACTAAATTATCTCTATGGGATATATGTTGTCGTAGTAGTAATGAAATGGATATCGAGGGGATTAAAGAGTGAATCAGCCATGCATAAGCCTATTTAAAGGTTACAAAACGACTATTTTTATCGTGCACAATTCTAGTGGATCAGATATCCATGCATGTGTGCATGACCAGGCCAGCTGCTGAAGATGAACTGGAGCCACTATTTTGGGCTCAGCTTATATTTGGATTCTGCAAAGCTAATATGTTTTGTTGAGCGAAAACTTAGTCGTGTTGTGGAAAATGTGTGACTCGGATCTATTTTCAAGTTTGCTAAATTCATAATTTAGTCGGGAATGAAAGGGTGTGGTGTCATAATGCCAATTTTGAATTTTGCAACCTGCTATGCCCTATTTGAGACAAGCGGCCGAGAATCACAAAAATGAGAAAACAGAAGTGATCGAGAGTGGGCAGCATGCGGGCCCTCGAAGAATCGACTAGTGATCCGGTCGAAAACAGATAAACGGGGTAAGAGGACATCTTTCGAGCAACACAGCGGCCCATGTCTAACCAAGGCCAATGTGCACCACTCCCTATGCACCCTCATGATGGTTCATTCAAATCCAACCATGGATAGCATGTTACACTACAAACACTCTTAGGATGGCTCACACTGCAGACCGAGACTAGTGTGGCCTAGTCCAGAGCATCCATAGGATGGCCCACAATCGACCATGACTAGGTGTGGTAAACTCCTCAACCCCCCTGACATGGCCCACATTTGACCGCAACCAATATGCCCCTCTCGACCACCTTTGAGAGTTAGGGTGTGATTGGTTGCCTGGTTCCAGCCGGACCAGGCTTTCTGCATGCAACCTGTGATGGTCGGGCCTGTCCTGCACGGTGCCAAATTCGCTCCTCAGCCAGGCTCCACTGGTGCAGGAAAATTCCTCGTTTAATTCTGTCGGGTCTGGCTGGCGTGAGGATGGGAGCTGCATGAGACCAGAGAGTAGTGGTGCGGGATAAACACATCAGCAGGGCAACCAATCACTTTCTTGCCGTGTCCAAGCTACAAGCTAAGAGGTAACCAATCAAAAGGACTTTGCATCAATCGAGCCTGGCTTGCGAGCCAGGATAAGTTGGACCAAGAAACCAATCAGACCCTTAGAGCATGAGCAGGACCATCGGCCCCATCTCAAGGATGAGGACCCCATAGTAAGAGCGGCGAGCCTACAACATATATAGCTCTGCATTCCTGTCATTCGCACTGAGCAAAGTCAGGCCCGACATGTGAGGCATTAAGGCCTAGTACTATCCTACCAACTACCAATCCTCGAGCCACGTAACAATACTACAACAGAGC
>OAMR01000397.1:1166414-1199921 GCA_900205405.1 Echinochloa crus-galli | reverse complement strand
CGCCGTGGACGTGGAACAGGGCCTTCGTCTTCTCCGGCACCGCGATCTTCTCGATCGATGCCGGCCTGCCGTGAAGCTGCACGTGATCCGCCATGGCCGATCCCAACACGCACGCGAGCGGCGACGTTCTTGATCAACCGATGCCTTTGAACAAAAAAAAAATCAATCAAGCCAAGAACCGGTGCAAATTGAAATGCAATGAGCACGTTACACCCTATAAAAGCAAAATAAATAACGAAGAAAAAAGAAAGAATAGGTTTGTAATGTAGATATAGGATTTATTACCCGTAAATATTGAAATCAACCGAGCAATGTATGGAGTTAATTAACCTACTAGGTCTACTAAATTATCTCTATGGGATATATGTTGTCGTAGTAGTAATGAAATGGATATCGAGGGGATTAAAGAGTGAATCAGCCATGCATAAGCCTATTTAAAGGTTACAAAACGACTATTTTTATCGTGCACATTTCTAGTGGATCAGATATCCATGCATGCGTGCATGACCAGGCCAGCTGCTGAAGATGAACTGGAGCCACTATTTTGGGATCAGCTTATATTTGGATTCCGCAAAGCTAACATGTTTTGTTGAGCGAAAACTTAGTCGTGTTGTGGAAAATGTGTGACTCGGATGTATTTTCAAGTTTGCTAAATTCATAATTTGGTCGGGAATGGCAGGGTGCGGTGTCGTAATGCCAATTTTGAAGTTTGCAACCTTCTATGCCCTATTTGAGACAAACGGCCGCCAATCGCAAGAATGAGGAAACAGAAATGGTCCAGAGTGGGCAGCATGCGGGACCTAGTAGAGCCAACTTGTGATCTGGTCAAAAACAGATAAACAGGGTAAGAGGACGTCCTTCAAGCAACGCAGTTTGCACCACTCTATAGCACCCTCATGATGGTTCAAACCCAACCATGGATAGCGTGCTCACTCCAAACACTCTTAGGATGTCTCACACTCGACCATGACCAGACAAGTGTGGCCCACTCCATAGCATCCTTAGGATGGCCCACAATTGACCATGACTAGGTGTGGTAAACTCCTTAATACCCCTGACATGGCCCACATTTGACCACAACCAATATACCCCTCTCGGCCACCTTTGGGAGTTGGAGCATAAGCAGAACCATCAGCCCCATTTCATAATAGGGCCTTTTTTATGGGTTATTTGGATTGGTACCATTACAATTCTTTAAAGTTGGAGATATAACACTACAATTCACCTATTTAGAAACTTACCATTGCAATTCTTGCATACTTTAAACCATACCATTATATACGTCTTTGATTCCATTGAACCAGTCTTTGATTCCTTTGGACCCACAGGAGACCTCCGTATTTTCGTATTGCCAAGAATACCCCTGATACCTCTCCTTTCCCCACTCGCTGACGTGTGGGACCCGGACGTCAGGTTTCTTCCTCCTCCTGCCGTCCAAGGAGTCTGGTGCCACGGTGGCTGCCGGCGAGGACGAGCACGCGCAAGGCTGAGCTCGCCCGCGGTGGTTGCGCGCGCGGTGGACACGCGCGAGGCAGAGCTCGCCGCCGCGGCTGCATGTGCAACGAAGCTCCCCTGCGGCGTGCACGCACGAGGCAGAGCTCGCCGCCGCGGCTGCGCGTGCAGCAAAGCTCCCCCGCGGCGCGCACGCGCGAGGCAGAGCTCGCCCGCGGCGGATGCCAGGCCGCCGCCGCCATCCCATCCCCCGCCTACCGCTCCCCCTCACTCCCTCCCTCCTCCCGTCATCCCCTTCCTCAACTTCCCTCCTCCCCCGTTCTGGCCATCGTGGCCACCCTACGACGATGACATCATGTCCCTGAGCTTCCCCGGTGCTAACCACACCTATCCCAAGGGTTCTTGACCCATCTCGCGCGGTGGAGCACTGGCCACGCCATCAATGGCGGCCCGTCGGTCCGGTGGGCGGTGGCGCCGGCGATGGAGCTGCAACGGCGGTCTTGGAGCGAGCGTGCAGACATCCGCGGCTTGCGGGGAGTCTACCTGTGCAGCGGGATCGAGGGAAGGCGGCGCGAGCGAGGTGGTCGACTATGGCGGTCATGCGCTGGCCATGGCGGACGGCGGCGACGGTCGGAGAGGCGAAGGCGTCTCCCCTTCCTCCTCCCGTCATCCCCTTCCTCAACTTCCCTCCTCCCCCGTTCTGGCCATCGTGGCCACCCTACGACGATGACATCATGTCCCTGAGCTTCCCCGGTGCTAACCACACCTATCCCAAGGGTTCTTGACCCATCTCGCGCGGTGGAGCACTGGCCACGCCATCAATGGCGGCCCAGCGGTCCAGTGGGCGGTGGCGCCTGTGATGGAGCTGCAACGGCGGTCTTGGAGCGATCGTGCAGACATCCGCGGCTTGCGGGGAGTCTACCTGTGCAGTGGGATCGAGGGAAGGCGGCGCGAGCGAGGTGGTCGACTATGGCGGTCATGCACCGGCCATGGCGGACGGCGGCGACGGCCGGAGAGGCGAAGGCGTCTCGAGTGAGAGGGCGAGGAGGTGGAAAATGTAGCGGCGGTGGTGCTGAGCCGATTTGGCCGGGCGGGACGGTGAGCTGTAGGGAGGAGCGGTGGATCGACGGCGAGCGGCGGCGTTCGGGCGGCGAGCGAGAGGTAGAGAGAGAGCGCCGAGAGAGAGAGAGAGAGAGAGAGAGAGAGAGATTGAGAGACAGAGGGAGCTGTATTTGTATACGCCTGCAGCTGGGCCCAAAGTGTCTTCATACGTATATAATGGTACGGTTCAAAGTATGCAAGAATTGTAATGGTAAGTTTCTAAATAGATGAATTGTAGTGTTATATCTCCAATTTTCAAAAATTGTAACTACCGCTCCCCCTCACTCCCTTCCTCCTCCCGTCATCCCCTTCCTCAACTTCTCTCCTCCTCCGTTCCGGCCATCGTGGCCACCCTACGACGACGACATCATGTCCCAGAGCTTCCCCGGTGCTAACCACACCTATCCCAAGGGTTCTTGACCCATCTCGCGCGGTGGAGCACTGGCCACGCCATCAATGGCGGCCCGTCGGTCCGGTGGGCGGTGGCGCCGGCGATGGAGCTGCAACGGCGGTCTTGGAGCGAGCGTGCAGACATCCGCGGATTGCGGGGAGTCTACCTGTGCAGCGGGATCGAGGGAAGGCGGCGCGAGCGAGGTGGTCGACTATGGCGGTCATGCGCTGGCCATGGCGGACGGCGGCGACGGTCGGAGAGGCGAAGGCGTCTCGAGTGAGAGAGCGAGGAGGTGGAAAATGTAGCGGCAGTGGTGCTGAGCCGATTTGGCCGGGCGGGACGGTGAGCTGCAGGGAGGAGCGGTGGATCGACGGCGAGCGGCGGCGTTCGCGCGGCGAGCGAGAGGTAGAGAGAGAGCGCCGCGCGAGAGAGAGAGAGTGAGAGTGAGAGACAGAGGGAGTTGTATTTGTATACGCCTGCAGCTGGGCCCAAAGTGTCTTCATACGTATATAATGGTACGGTTCAAAGTATGCAAAAATTGTAATGGTAAGTTTCTAAATAGATGAATTGTAGTGTTATATCTCCAACTTTCAAAAATTGTAATGGTACCGATCCAAATAACCCTTTTTTTATAGAGCTTCATCTGTTTCTGATTCTCTGTAGGAGTTGATTCTCTGAGAGAAGTGGTTCTTTAGTTGAAAGTGATTTTCTTTGATTCTCTAGTATAAACTTTCAAAATCAGGAGGTAGAATCAATTCACATAATCAGTAAAATCTACTTTTTTTCAGCTCCCAGCTTCATAGTTCATTTCAGAGAATCACTTCACAGAATCAGCAAAGAACCACTTTTCTCTGAAAAACTGTCTGGCAGGGCTCCTGCTGAATTCACCATAGAATCAGCTCTCAGAGCTCTGCCAAACAGGACGGATGAGGACCCCATAGTAAAAACAACCAAACAGGGAGCCTACAACATAATAGCTTTGCCTTCCTCTTATTCTGTTGAGCAAAATCAGGCCCAACATGTGAGGCATGGAGGCCTAGTACGTACTATCCTACGAACTACCAAGGCCCGAGCCACACAATAATACTCCAACGGAGCGCCTTCAGCCCTTACAGGTGTTTGTGTATTACCAAAGAGTCCAACTATTCGACAAGACATTAGCTTCCTGTTACAATAGCCAGCTCCTGGGCCCAATGTATATAGTACTCCAGATGGTAGGCCAATGGTAGGACGGTCCAGTGGGACGCTACCCACCAGGATTCAAATCCTGGTGCTCGCACCTTTTCCTAGGATTTTCCTAAGATTTACCGGTGCTATGTGTTAAGCGGTGTTCTCGTCGACAACGAGGCGCCAATGATGACTCCGGATGCTCAGTCCTTCGAAGGTGCTCATAGGGATAAGGTTTGCGTACGTGTATTCATAGGGGTGATGTGCGTACGTGTGTGAGCGTCTGCGTTGTACTGTGTAATTTTAAGAAAAAAAAGCTATAGACATACTCCTTCATTTTCACCTAACTGTATCACTTGGTCCTCCTAAGCCACCATATATGATGTCTGCCAATTCAAGAAGGCTTAAACCTGGGTAAACTCTTTACGTTTCTAGCGAAATCTAGCACCACAACACCACAATCCCCCCTACCGAACTCCGTATCTGACCCAAATCTACCAGCGACGACACCCACCCAACACAAAAAAGATAATACATTGAATTGTTTGATACGATGAATAATAATCTATAATTTGATGCTTCAAGGGTTTTCTCTTTATCTTCACATAAAAAATTTCTTCTTGTTTACTTTCCCTGCTGGCGGTATTGATGTATCGTAACAGAAAAATATATGAAATCCAAATTATTTTATAATGCTCTCCGTCCCACAAAGAGGGTATTTTTAGGATTCAAAATTTGTCCTATAAAAGAATGCACTCATTTGGACAACCTAGATTTAATTGCATGCACATTTAATTGTCTAAACTTTTCCATTACTTTTTCCGAGATGCATTTTTTTCATTTCCAATGTGCATGGATATTTAATTGTCTGACTCTTTTTACCTTTTCAAGATTTTATTCATTACCATTTGGATGATTAGCTGGGGGTCTCAGGGTCATTTGCCATGGCTACTAGTTTGTTCTAGAAATGTTAAGTGCAATCTTTGTGGGATTGAGGGAGTAGCTTTACTTTATGGACAAGCTAGGTCGACATGATGAATCCAGTAATACGAATAAATTCCACAATTTTCAACATGGAGCAAATGCTGATGCCAAATTATGCGCTAATGTTAGCAATGCTCATGCATTTTACTACACAGCAGTATGTTTTGTGTTCCTCGGTAAATTACATACCCCCAGTTCGTTCTCGACAAGGAACACATCCTACAAAACTTGACTAAATGTTGAAAACTCGTGGGAACTACATGGGAATGTTCAAACCAACTACATTTTCAATGTACAAATAAGGTAACCATGTAATTAAACATAAATGTCCTTTTCATGTGTCCTTGAGTCACTTCAAGAAAATAAGCTGTTCCTATATATTTCAAAAACTTACCTGGAACAATGTGTTTTTATGATAAATTTATATACTTAGGGTTCTATTGGAAATTTCCGGTGATTACTTTTGGATTGAAAAGTACTTTTAAAATTCATGAAACAAATTTTCTTTATTTCTTGGCTTAAAAACTAGCTCCTGTTTTGGGATAAAAAATATTGCAGAAGCTTTGTTGATTAATTACTGGAGACAAGAGCAAGAAAAGCTGTGGCTTATGAGTCACAGAAGTGGATTGGTCTTGATACATTCTTACATTAGCAGATTAGCTGATATCTTTTTTCTAACCGAACATGAGCTGAAATGTACCGTGTCAATTTTATTACGACAACATATTCCTTCAACTCATGCATTTTTCTCGAAAACCATATTTCCTACTAAGTGGCAAATAGGCAAGGAATCGGGGAAATTGAACAGAAAGAAAGGTCAAACTATCCAAATGTGATCTTACATATTTCCTGATTTTCCTGTTTTACATGAGACATCCAGGAATGAAAATTAGCTTCCTTTAACTATATCAGGTGTGCAGTGTCAGCTGGGCATACAACTCTACACCACTTCCTATGAAGCATTCCTGAAACAATCTATTTACATTGAAGCACTTCTAGCACCCATCTCTGTAATAATCTACCGGCAATGCAAGAGCGCTGAAGCATGTGTCACCGTGAACAGGAAAAGATCACAAGGATCCCTCAACTCTGGTGGGTTTACATTTGTTTGATGGAACGTTCAATCTAGTTTTGGTGTGTACAGATGTTAGCTTGCACCTGAAAGTCGTTGTCCAAAGAAACAAATCAATATCATTCATGCACAAGAATAAAGGAACATAATTGTTTCAGAGATCAATAAAATAAGGTTTACTCTCTAACATCATGCAAAATTTAAACCAGGTTCATTTTCATTTGGTTTCTATACTGTAAGTCGTCGTTATAACTGAGTTGACTGCAAGGCAATGTAATCGTATGATTATGTTTGCGCTATACATCAATTCTTACCTTCATGATAATTAAGTTTTAGGACACTCCCTGGAATTAATTTGATGTGAATTTTCAATTTTGTAATAGTTTTAATGTGACACTATTGATAACATTTAAGCAATACTGGGACCAGTTGTTGCATTGAGAAGGCTACCGTTTCTTGATGTAAGCTCCTTCTCCACTTCAGCAAAGAGTTCTTTCAATCTATTTGAGGAATTGGAAATGATATTCTTCGTGACCTTCTTTTGTTGCTTGGTGCTCTTTAACCATGCAATCCCCAACAAAACCTGCACACTGCAGGTGTTTGCTTTCGACGGTACATTTGTCATATGGTACTTCAGCTGGAGCTGCATGGTCACCATGATTTCAGGTACCAGTTCAGTGAAAAAAACATTGGGTTGAAAATAACACATGTTGATTTTTTTTCTAGCTCAATCTATTAATGTTAACTATTTTTTTTTGATTCAAAGAGTTATAAACTCTAAAAGAATTCATATTTTAAAGTTAAAGAAAGAACTCCTAAAGAAAGTATAAATATAGGATGCATGGAGAAGTAGAATCTTACATTGAAGTAGTCTCCAAGTAGTACACCTTGGAGGGTCATCACCTCTTCAACGGCCCAGCCATCTCGGTTCACCAGGCTATACTTCTGCTGGGTGGTGGTTGCTTCACCTCCATAGCGAGACAAATGTTTGTCGAATTTGTAGCTTGTTTGCCGCTGTAGTATATTGCAGCCTACAAGTTCCCACTCTGTTGCAGAGTAGTCTATACAACCAGCCTTATGCATCACTTTGTGTTCTAAGGGACCTCCTGCAAACATCTCCATCAAGGACTCAACCTGCAGATGCAGATATTTATATGGAAGCTCCAGATTGGTTTTGCAATACCACTTTGAAAGTAAAAGTGACACTCACGTCAACAGAAAGAACTGACGACAATATTTCAGACATTTTGACATCTGCATGGGTGAACAAGGATCCACCTTCTTCAGGCTGGGGTTCTTTTGGTTCATCTTTTTCAATCACCTCCCCCTTCTGTTCTGGACCAAGTGCTCGCATTTTCCAAATTGCTGTAATTATTCTGTAATATTTAAGTTTATTAATGTGATTTATTCACTAGAGAAGCAGCAGACAGGTTTGATAAGGTGGTGCTAGTGGGAAAACAGTAATTCATTTCAAGTTCTTAAGTACTGCTGCTATGATTAGTATAAATAATCTTTAGAATACGAGGTAGTTGCTAGTTAGGTTTAGCATTTAACAATAGTCCATGAAAATCGAGTTGCCATTTTAATTCTATCTTTCAGCACGATGCCTCCATGAACATTATAAGTGTTTAGAAAGAGAACAAATGGAAGCTACCTGTAAGCATCATTGAACGAAACAAAGGATTGGAAATGGAACTTGAGTCTTCCATGAGGATCTGTTCCCTTGGCACCATGTTTTGCTTCTAAACCTCTATCCTTTCGGAGGATGATCATCAATGACGGGCTACCAATTGACAGTGTAGCAGGGATAACCTGGATGTCATCAACGTCTTCCCACAAAAAGAAAAACTTGGTTTTGTGTCCAAATATGTTTGAATAAAATCCAATTATTCTTGGAGAGAAAAAGAGACGCCCCTGTAAAAGTTATAAGTTTTATTTCCTAAAAAAATATTGGCCTCAATAAATGCGAAATAGATATTGGCACAAGTCAAATGAAGCATCAGCCAGTTCAAAACTACAACACTTATTCAAATATCTATCACAACATTCAATAAAACACTGTGGTCTGTGGACATGAGAAACCACTTGGGAGTTGGGCCACTTGGAGGTTCCATTTCAAATAAAAGGAAAATAACAAGAAGAAAACCATAACAACCTGAAGTGGCATCTTCCGTTTTAGATGGCAGGTGAAATCGTCAATCAGGAACTCTTCTGGAGGGAGAGCAAATAGCTTCCGGAATGCTGCATTTGTTTGGGCTGACCGCAAATTTATCTGCATAGTATGTTCTACATCACTGTAAAAACTGAATAGGCCAATGACCATCTCACATAAAAACGACTCTGCTTACCTTCTTACCAACTTCCTTCCCCATTTTTGCCAGGTAATTCATGACAACTTCAGTCCCCCTTGAGTTGTTCAAAAATATTCTCAAATGCAATTTAGGGTTACTTGCTTGATCACACTTTCCATCAAGAGGAAGCCATATGTCAGTTAAATCTGACAAATTGTTTTTCAGAAAGTTCACTTCTGTGTGACCAATGATACACTGTCCACTTGAATCATAAATAGCAATATCCATCCTTGATGGAGGATCATCCATAGCATCAAATTCAAATACCTCTAGAAAGGTAAATATCAAACGATCAATACATGATGGAAAAATAACAGTTCACGTTGTTCTACAAAAAATGATTTCCAATTATCCACCATTCAGAATAAAGAAATACAAGGAAAAGAAACTAACCATTCCATTTTGGATCTGATGTCTGAAATTTAATTGAGCTTGTTTTCCTCTTTGCATTGCATGTAAAAATAACATAGAGATCAAATAGGTCAGATGAACCAGCAGCTGTTATACCAGTGCCTTCGATAAGCGCAACAGTCAGCAACCAGCCATCGCCATGAGCTTTGACTCCATGATCACTACCTAGTACAGGAAACAGAGTCAATATGTTTAACCCACGTGAAATTACAAGACAACATTGAAACAAGTATGTAGAACAGAAATGGCTATGTGGGGACCGTACATCTGACATCCTTTTCAGAATAGTGCATTTTCTATATTCATGACAGCACACCCACTCAATACAAATAGCTATAACTATATTTTTGTGTACAAGGATTCCATAGTAGGGAATGATACTGAATTGAGATAGTTACCTCTTTGTTTCCATGCACTTAAAAAGCGTCGTATTACTTTGACAATGTTCTGTCCCTGAAGAATCAAAACTGCACAAACTACGACCTCCCCAATTGAATCTGGAAGGTCAAGTCCAAAGTACTCAAGCCCATGCATCACATCGGGCTTGGATAAATGAAGGTGAGCTATAACATATAGTGCTATGGCAACAGAAAATATGAATGTGAAGTTCCCGAGAAAGCGGACAATCAACCTCCAGCCTGTTTCCTTTTGTGCATGTAATGAAGCTAAAATCTTTTCTTTGTTTGAATTAGCATCATCAAGCTCAGCTACTTTAAGCTTCTGGGACAGTATTTCAGAAAACTGCGCAAAACCTTCGGCCATGCCTTGTTTTGCACCACTCTCAATCATTCCTTTTATCATCGTGCTCTGAACAAAATTCACCCTCCAGCTTACAGTAAGATGAGATGTTTGTTCTTCAGATGGTAGCTGGGGACCTGGTGTAATACAGTACAGTATCTCTATCTTGAAACAAGTTCCACATGGAACATCAGGAGTGCTAACAACAGAGAATATTGCGAAAGAATTTCTGCCTGCTTTCAAATACTTCTGCTCTTCTGTGGCTTTACAAGCTTTAACCAACTTGCTTGCAGCTTTTGTGTAACTTAATGTTCTTTGCACACAACTATCATTGCTGTCAAGTTTCCATGGCTCAATCTGAAACCCACTTGTTCCTTGAAGCTCTGCTACTGCTGGCCAGAAATCTGAACTCGGTGAAAACAAGAGGGAATTCAACTCGGTTGGTGAAGTGACATAAGATTCATCAACCAGTACACCACCAGGCAAGTTTGCTGGCATTTCACTGCCTTGATCTTTTGACTCCATGATCTTCAGTAGATCATCAAGGCTTGACTCAGATGCTGTCCCCTTCTCAGTGCTTTCACGATCTTCTGATGAGCCCACCTTTGGCTCTTGGAACTGATCAACTGACTCAGTGTCTGATGTAGTCGAATGCACAGTAGCATCAACAGGTTTCCCAAAGAAATAGCGGGACAAGACCTCTACCACCGATGATGGGTTTGCAATTGCATCATTATCTGCAGCTGATCCACCAGGTTCAGGGGCTGCTTGTTCCGTGCTGCTCCGGTCTGGTATCTCCGGTATGCTGTATGGCATTCGTTCGAAGCTGCTATGAGATACTCGTTCGATGCTGGAAACGGCCGATAGGTCGATGTAGCTACTTGTTGTTGATAATGTTGCAGCTCTGTGCTCACTGGGACTGTCTGAGCTGGATGCCAAGTCATCTGAAGCAGGATGTGGAATACTCTGCGATTCGTCAGATACGTGGGTTCTTGTAGACAATGATATGTGTAGGCAAACCTCTCCTGCAATAGAACAGAATAACATGATCTCAAAATCATCACTGATACCAAATCGAGGCGGTAAAAAGAATCTATAAAAAGCATAACCCGATGTCTAGCAGATATGTGCAAATGCATTTTTCTACATAAAACAGTTAATAATTGCAATAGCTGTTTCTTGTGTCTACATTACTGAACCTTTTTCATGCACATTGCTCATAATTTATCATACAAATATTGAAATATACTCAGTTAGCGTTCTGCAAGCAATTCAATGACATATTCATGAATGCATTGCCTTTTTTTATAACAAACAAACATCAATTTTCTACATGCAGGTGCGGTGGAAAAATTGAAGGTAATATATTAAGAGCAAGAGAAGAGCAGGTTGAGAAACCGCGCAACTGCGATGATACCGCGGGATTTCTTCTTGGACTTCTTGCTCTTGGGCTGGAGCTGGTACCACTGGGTGCCGAGGGAGAGGTCGTCGGTCTCCATGACCTTGGAGAGCGGCAGCCGGACGAGGCCCAGCAGGTCGTTGCTGAAGTACTTGTCCTCGTTGAGCACGGAGACGACGAGCTCCTCGGCGACGTCGCCGACGAGGAAGCTGAACTCCTCGTCCCAGGCGGGGGCGAGGCTGCGCTTGACGACGGCCGTCTTGGCGCGGCGCTTGCCGAGCTTGAGCTTCACGAAGGGGTCGCTGGAGCCGTTGAGGTGCACGGCGGGGAGGCCCCGCGCCTCCACCACGCGCACCAGCAGCTTCATCGGCGTCACCCGCCGCGCGTTCTCCGCCGCCGCCTCCGACAGCGTCGACACGCTCCTCGACGGCTTCGTCATCGCAAGATCCCAGCGGCGGCGGCGACCATCAAATAAAGTGGAATCCTCACCTTCTTGTCAATCAATCAATGCGATTGTACGCAAAGATTTCTTTTTTCTTCTTCTTCCCGCGAGAAATCGACGGAATTTCTTGGGAGGCAGAAGGGATCAAGGAACGCGAATTTTCCCGGCCGGTGGTTTTCTGGCAGGTTTGGAATTGGTGGTGGGGGCGGGAGAGGAGGGGGGAGTTTCCCCGCGGCAGAGCGCTCGCCGGTTTTGTTCAGAGCCGTCGCCGCGCCGCGGAGATTCGTGCGCGCGAGGATGGTGGCTTGCTGGCCGTCGGATCGGCGGGAGCGGATGGGGCGCTGGGAGGAGTGGGCTCCGTGCCGCATGGGCTGCTTCAGGTTCAGCTTTCCAAATATAGACGTGGGAGAAGAACGAACCAGGTTAAATTCCAATCAGACGCCTTACGCCACTGGCAAGTGGGCCCCACGTGCCATGAACTCCTGAGTCACGTTTAAGAGCATCTTCTCAAGAAAGACTTAGGTGAAACCAGACAGTAGTACCAAACATAGGAGAGAAGCAAGCAAGCAATGCACGTGGGAGATGAGCTACTGTCGGGGTTCATACCCAACGTGATCAGTTTCAGAGTGAATTCCAAGTTTTACGCTTGCACCGACCTGCTTGCAGCTACATTGGCCTACATACATCATGGAATGTGGAATCTATCTCCTCTGATGGAACTACATAAATAAATAAACAGGGCTTCCACTACGATCAGACGGTCTCCACATCAGGTCATCATCCCCTACATTCAATCCTTGCCGAAGTCGGCGGTGTAGTGAGCGCTGGACTCGAGCTTCTTGGCGTCGTTCAGCTTGCGGACAGCCTGAAATCATCATCGCGTCAGAAAGGGAGGCACGGTGAGCTCCAATCAAAGCTACATTGTGGGTAAGGTAGAGAGAAAGGGAGCACATGTGTGGGAGCGCACCTTCATGAAGTCCTCGTGGATGACGTAGTCGCGCTCTGCTCGGATGGCGGCCATGCCGGCTTCGGTGCAGACGTTGCGCAGATCAGCGCAGTTGAAACCCTGGAGTGGAAAAGTGGAGTTAGGATCCGGGAGATGGTGGCAATCATCATGAGGTGTTGCCATAGTTCGATAGATAGCCCAAGTAATATTAACTCACTTCAGCCAGTTTCACGATAGCTTCATAGTCGATTTCACCATGTTTGGCGATGCCAGCTGCGTGAATCTTGAGGACCTCCATCCTCCCCTGCTCGTTCGGCAGCGGGATCTCGATCTTCCTGTCCAACCGCCCAGGGCGAAGAAGTGCAGGATCCAAGACATCAGGCCTGTTCGTTGCCATGATCATTTTCACCTATATTAAGCAAGAGCATTCTTGTCACACGGTGCAAAAGATCATTGCACACAGACAGCGTATAATATTAATGGTCAGGGATAACCAGTATTATCTCAAACTTGCCAAGGGGTTCGTTCTAACATTCATGATAAAGTCTCTTACACCAAATTATAACTCTGCAACTGACTTTAATATATGTTATCAACTGCCACCATATTGGCAACGAAGACAAATTACCAAGAGTTTTGTGCAGCAATGTTCATTACAAAATATCACAAAATGTGAACTGCTTAATGTTCGAAATATCACAAACTGTGAGCTGCTTTTGCAAATCATTCAAATGAAGTATGAACCACTACATACATGGAACAAGACTAAAAACTAAAATTCAGCACTCCAATAAATAAATACAAAAAAACATGTCACCACAGAATGGTTCTAAGAGATAAAACAATAAGCAGACAATTGACATTAGAAACATTTTAGATATCATTTCTACAGAAAGAAAAACATACCTTTCCAAGCTCATCGAATCCATCTAGCTGATTTAAAAGCTCCATCAATGTCCTTTGAATCTCACGGTCAGCACTTGTACCCTCACTAAATCTTCGGCCACCAATGGCATCGATTTCATCCATGAAAATGATGCATGGCTACGTACAAGATTGAAGTAAAGAAAGCGTTTTAGAGCTAATGTTATCTAGACTAAGTGACCGACTATGTACTTTAACTTAAAACAGATAGACAAATGCACCCACGGGCGGGCATGTTTTTTTTTCAAGCAAATAGGTCTATTTAGAGAAAGAGATGCTATGTAACAGTAGCTTATTTCTTGACATCTTAGTTCACAGATAAACTATATATATATATTGTCATGGAGGAAAAGGACAGAAAGATATGCTATTGACATCTTTCCCAAAACATAAATGAAAGAATCAGGATGACTAGGTATACAGATGAACAAAACAAAACACAGCTTACCTGATGCTCGCGTGCATAGTTGAACATTTCACGAATTAAGCGTGCACTTTCACCAATATACTTGTCAATTATAGCACTTGAAACAATCTGTTCAAAAGGTGCATGTCAAGTCAAAAACCACATGGTTATAAATGTGATAAGTTACTAATGTAGCAAAAAAAAAAGATTCCAGACCTTCAAAAAATTGGCATCGATGTTGCTAGCAATGGCTCTAGCTAGGAGTGTCTTCCCAGTTCCAGGTGGACCATAAAGTAGCACACCCTTGAATGAGGAAAGTAAAATTTAGTGATTATAAAAATGCACTGTCATCAATTTGAGCTAATTACATGATATTGTATTTCGAAGCAAACTTATTTATTGAATTTACCTTTGGTGGCTTAATCCCTACACGGAGAAACAATTCCGGATTCATAAGCGGTAACTCAATGGATTCTCTGAGTTCCCTTATTTGATCTGACAAGCCACCTACAGCCGAGTAACTAACATTGCCAGGATCTTCATGTAGCATGTTGTAAACCACAGGGTCAACCTGAGAAGCAGGAATAAGAACAATATTGCGTCAAGCATTAACGTCCAAATTATAACCACCAGAAATACAGGACGACAGGTTGAGGGACACAGGACGACAGGTTGAGGGACACAGGTGTCCAAAAACATGAGTCAAAGGGGTAGTGTTCGCTGGAAAATTAATTCAAAGCAAAGAACATGACCCAATTAATCCTGGTTGATAACTACAATATGCCACAAGCAATCACACAATAAAAATCACAGAGTAATTTAGCAAAAGAAAAAAAAACAGAAAGGCAGAATGAGCTGCTATGACGATGGCCCATCCATCCCGTTGCCCAACTATGTAGCTTTAACCCTTCCTTAAGTAACCAAACAAAAACATATGCAAACAATCTAAACATATACCTCACGTGGCAAAGTGCGCATGATGGTAAGCGTTGTCATATCAAGAACAACTCTTGTACCAGCAATCAACTTCTCTTTGTCAACTTTAGTTCGGCAAGCAACAACATAGCGCGGTCCGCTGCTAGCCTTCACAATAACTTCAAGAAAGAAATATGTTTCAGTTACTTTGATAAAACTTGGTGCATTATTAATCAGTTGATAAGCAAGAAAGAAGTCTTTTAGCATGAGTAAATGTTCATGTTTGAGGTATATAATCCAGAGTATTTCATTATTCCTATAAAAAAATATTCTACTCGAACATAAATAAACACAAGGATTTTTCACTTACATCGTTCCTTGTCCAAAGGTCGAAGCACCTCACCAATAATTTGGCCCACACTTTGCAATGCTTTGAGATCCTCTTCGGTTTTTTCCAAGTTTTTCTTTGCATTTTTCATGTTCTCCCTCCCTGCATCCAGATACACAATTTCATTACAAAAATCAAGATAACCAAAGTAAAGTCCATGTTATCAGTAAGAAAAATAGAAAATGCATTTTCACATCTTTCAATTATAAGCATAACAAAAACATGTGAACTATCATTCTACATAAAAAAAGTTAACACCATCCACAGATGGGATATAATCACAGAAACAAAAAGACAAGCACAAGTTAACTGCGTCAGCAGCACCACACTTCAAGGTGCAAAGGATAAACTAGAAGAAGGCTGGCATCAATCTTTGCACATGATATTGATACACAGTATTGAAGTTACGCAGGCCCATACTCCAAAACTATTAGCCAGAATTGTGCAATGGCGCAGCTCTCAGATTACTAAAAGACAAAGCAAGGCTGAACCAAACTACCCAATCTACGCTGCTTGGAACGAAACAACAGAAAACTACAACTCTAGCTTGAAAGAGAGAGTGGCTACCTAGAACATCAATCACTGGAACTAACAGCTCTTGTTTTCAGAATGCAAACTCAATTTCCAAAGCATTTTCTGTAAATTAACCTCCCATCAACTATAAACATATCTTGAGAAGACAGGGAATAGCAGCCACAACAGATTACCAAATCGTTAACGGCCAAAATAAAATGCAATCTCAGCCCACATTGTTTTTTGCAGTAACATCACCTGCTAACCGAAATGAGCAAACCTACCAAGGAATCACCAAGCACTTGCATCCCAAATTCCCCAACTTGTATAAACCACCAAACTTCACCGAAACCTCATTCTAAAGACACACCTTTGGCAAGAAAATTATCACCGCCCAAAACCCTAAGCGACAACCTACAAAGCAAATCCTAATCAGGCTACAATACGCCGCCCCCGGACCCAAATTGAGCCAGCCAAAACCCTACCCTGCGGCGCTAAGCACCACAGAAACCAGATCGCGATCACCAGTCGCGAGCAGCGAGACCCAAAAGCCCTACAGACCGACCAAGACATAAACCCCACGGGGAGACGGGCTGAAGATGTGGCGGCAGCGGCGGCGGCGTGTTACCTGTCTTGGCCCGCGTCTCGAGCTCCCGGCAGTTGAGGAGCTTCTTGCGGTAATCGGTGACCGCGGCGCGGCGGCGCGCGTCCTCCCCGCCCTCGGACATCCTCGCCCCCTCTCCCTCCGGCGACCAACCCTCGTCTGCGGCGGCGGCGTGGGGCTTTGCTTCTCTCGCAAGAAGAAGAGCAGAGGCGAAGCGGCCGTTCGGGGTTTTGCCGTTTTGGTCTGGGCAATGCGTATTTCTGAGTATATTTGTTATACTTACTATATATAATAAAAAATTAGATTTCCGGTGAACGGTGTGGCTTTCTTCTCCGAATTCGAAAACGACTTTTTGATTGGTTGCTTGCCGAATCGGAAAGAAACTGTTTGGACAAATCGGCCTGGCCTACATGGCCTTAATTGGGTCGTGCAGGCCTGGCTAGGCTACGTCCCTGGGCCTCCTCTGGTGGGACTCCCGGGCCGGCGAAGAGGCCCAGCTCCTCGACCAGTGGGCCTTATCTTCTACGTCTGCATCTTCTGGTCCTCGCTGGTCGCCAGGACCTCGACGGGCCATGGACGAGGTCTGGTCCTGCTGGGCCTGGCGATCGCCTACCGGATCCTCGCCTACTTGTGTCCGGAAATCCTATACGGCTTCCGAAACGAACCAGATTATTGCGAGAGAAAAGCCAACGACGGTGAGAGAGGTGCACGTGGATAACTGGCGGTACACGACTGCTGCATGCATGAGCTGGTCGGACAGAATTCCATTTAGATTTCGATCTTTAATTTCAGTTTTCTCTTTTTAAACTAAAATTATTTTTCAAATCCGTTTGAACCATGGTATTCGTTGGAATTTATACGAAAAACAAGCTCTAATTTGAATATATTTCATATTTTTTGATAGTTTTTTTAAAAATCAATATTTATCGGAAATAACTTCAACATATTTCAACATTTTTAGAAAATATTGAATTAGTTTTCTATAAATGTTGAACCAGTATTGTTAAAATGTTGAATTGGGTTGACAAAAATGTTGAATCTGGTACATATGAAACTGTTGGAGGCTAATAAAATTTCGTGCAAAAAAATATTCGAATACAGCTACGTGTGTGATTTTGTTTTCAACGGAATAAAAAAGTCTCGTGAACGCACGAGTATCCATAGATAGTACTAGTGTGTTGAGCTTAAATGGACCTTAAACCATGTTGCTTAACTCACATGGAAGTCATACAGGAGACCCCACTCGTGCCTCCTCAAGCGGATCAGCCTCATGCCACCGTGATGAGCCAGCTACTCCTAATTTGGCGTGCAGCTCCGGGCATGTAATGTTGCTCTCTGATTGTTAACTGACGAAACAAATTGGCTGCAGAGCAATGTTTATCATTGGTTCTTCTTCTTTGTTGTTGTTCTTGAAAGATGATGCATGAATGTTTGCAATTATTAACACTTCAAATATAATCTCGCGAACATTATTGAATTGCAATGTGTATCATCGGTTCGGTTCTTCTTGTTGCCGTTCTATTGAACAGTTGAGCTGCAAATGTCGGAAGTTGCATCTGTAGTAGCATCATTTGGGCTTTCTTCTTGCCTGGCAATTGGCGTAGCATCAGGTGAAGCCACGACGACCCAGACCTCCTCCGGTCAACATGCACGTGCTCAACGACCAGAGGGCAGGAGGTTATGCGCTTGCAATTCGCAAAGCAGTTTTGCACATCACCAGATGATGCCTCACACTCAGTCTGTCTCGCTGTTCTTGGCTCAGAGGTGAAGACATATACGTGTTTGGGGCTTGTGCGTGTCCCTCTTGTTTCTGAACGGCGAGTCCACGGTCATCATTGGCAGCTCAGCTTTTGGATCTGAATTTCTTCGGGGGATTATTCAAGAAGTTTGTATTTATTTTTGAAATGCAGGAGGGAGGACTGAGTCCATTTTGTCTACGAACAGTAGTTTGCATTTTTTTTCCCTCTTGCAAGATCCCTTTCGTAACTCGTGAACACGGAATTGTTAGATTTCAGTAGAATCCATGAATGGAATTCACTAGACAGAGCATCAAGCCAACACTCCAACGAAGAAAGATCTACTGTCATGGGTTTCCAATGTAGAATTGTGAGTCGTATAATCTAGAGACGCAATTTTAAAATTTGAGTGAATTTTCCAAAATTTTTAATCCTCTACAAGCTCGCACTCTACTCCACCTAATATTCCAAAGCAGGCTCGAAATCGAGAGGAGGATCTTAGCATGTGCGGTAGATTTGTTCTCGCGCGCGCGTGGACCTATGACTATGATTAATCAACAGTGTGGGGCACATGGAAAATAGCCACAAGTCATTTATTTTTAGCAGATGTGCTTGGTCACTTGGCATCTCTAATTTCCATTTGGTGAGGAGCATCTTTGCTCGATGTTTAAAATGGACTGGAATATATCCTCTGACCTACTTTTGCTCAAGTGAAATGGCCTTTTTCCCCTGGGCTTGGCCCAGCTGGACTGAACCCAGTAGTCTTACTTAAATTCAAAATTCGGAGGTGGCACATCATTATACCTAACCCATGAGTTCCACAATGTGCTAGCTCCAATACCTGACCACACAAAGAAAACTGGCATGAGTTTAGCCAAGTTGAATATTTTTGGACTTAGCAGTGTTTCTTCTGGAGTGCATGAGCTTGGCATCTGACTGCTTCGAGCTCGACTAAAAAGATGCAACCGACAAAGGTCAGATATAAAGGACATCCTTTTTCGATTTATCAGACAGCTTATAATTCTTATTTTTACTTATACCCCAACAAACTTCCTCTTATTCTCGAGGATATATGCTAGTCCTAAATATTTTGAGAACAAATATATTAAATTATTATATTCCAAATAGGGCCCTCAATTCTTTTTTTTTGAAAAATGCCCTCAACACTTCCCAAATTAGAACCAGATTGCACCAAAAGTTAATAAAAAGATGCTTCAAAGATATAATCTTTAAAAAGAAAGAAAACATGAAACGAGAAGCACATGAAAGCAGAAAAGCACCCATCAATTCAGGACTTGTTTAGATCCAAAATTTCACTCTCAAATTTACTATGCAAAAAGAAGATTCCCAATCACATCAAAATGTCATAACATGCATGGATTACTAAATATAGATAAAATCAAAAACTAATTACATAGTTTTGTTATGCTCTACGAGACGAACATTTGAGCCTAATTAATCAATTTTTGAACAATTTTTCATAAATACAAACGAAATGCTACAGTGGCGCATTGATTACGAAGTGACGTCATACTCCCAAATTCACTCTCCCAATTCTAACATCTAAACAAGGCCTCAGTTCTTTGCTTTTTGCATTAGCAACAGGCACTCATCAGGCAGCCCTACTCCACACTGCAGGTCTGCAGCACTAGTATATAGCCCTTGCTGTTGAGATCGCCCACATCACAGGTCACAGGACCAGCCGACCAAGGCAACACGACTCGAAGTCGAAGGAGACCTCCCCTCCGCTTCCGAGTCCTCCACCCTCCCCACCCCCGCGCGAATCTTTTTCCTCTGACCGCGTTCCTAAATCCGCGCCAAATCGTCAAACCTATCAGACCGCTCCCGCCTCGTCAGTCCTCGCTCGCAGGCCGCCGAGCTCCGGATCCCTAACGCGGCGGCAATGGCAGCCGGCGAGGACGCCGCCATCGAGCAGCTCGCCGACCTCCTGGACCAAGGTATTCGCGCTGGATCACCAGTAAAGTTTGAATCTTTTAATGATTTCGGAGGCTCCGATTTGTGGTTTGGCTTTTGGGGTTCTCGGTGGTGTTTTTTGTGTGGGTTCGGCTGGTGCTAATGTGCTTTCTTTGGCTTGGATTCTTGCAGTGGACGCGCCGCTGAAGAAGACATTTGAGGTATGGATCTAGGCGCGTGCCTTCTTTTTTCTAGTCTTGATCTTGGTTCTTCTTGGTATCTGGAAATCTCGTTTCTTCTGCCATTTGTGCTATTTTAGTGTTTGCATTTGGGTTTGGGTCAGACAGAACCTTTGCTTAGTTCAGTTTAACAGTTTGAATAAAGAATTAATCTGATTTAGGTGGCCAACTGATATACTTGATATTTCTTGGATTGTTGGTTGTTAGACTATCGGTATATTACTAGTATAAGATTAATTTGGATCAGAGCGTTCCTGTTCATTTCTCCGTTTTTATCCGATATACAATTAGTTTTTTTTCTTTTCGAAATATGATATAGACATATAGTTAGTTAATACGGTTGAGCTAGTCTGAGTATGGATCCAATGATAAATTCACAGTTGTGAAAGTTGACGGATTGTTGATTGGATGAAAGTTTTATTTGTTATTTGAGCCACACATTTGAGGTCCCTGAGGTAATTTTGATTGGTTTGGCAACGGGGAGTGAGAGGTGGAAACGACGCTTTCCACAATGGATGTGTCGAGGAATATTCTGATCTCAGGTCCACTATGTCAATTAGTGGACGGTGAGATATTTGGTCCCCTCGAGCCTCCTCATATGTTGGTACTAATGTATTCCTAGTGGTTTTTCTCGTGTTTGGTTGTTCACTTGATTGACAATTGAACTGTCTTTCGGTTGTTGTGAATTATTATAGAATTATTTCACCTTTTGCTCTTTACTTTGTTAATATAATGGCACTTGACACTTGTGATCCCAGTGTGCAGACACGTCCTGGTTCTTTTTCTACATTTTTACCAGTTATTTTAATTCGCAAGAGAATATTTTCGTTAATAAAATGCACTCTAAAGGTTCGGCTTTAAGCGTGCACTGTGTGCTGATAGGAGATGCCAAATAATTCCCAGCAGAATCTATTGGCTGGTGGAGTGAGAATCAAAATCAAATTGCCACCTGCAGCAGAATTGTTTCGTCACTACCATGAGTCAAGCAAAGTATAAGTGCAAGGAATTATAGTTTCCTTAAAATGGAATGGTAGATAAGTTTCTCGTACGATGCTTGGTTTGTGGGACTACCTCATCGTAGGGTGGATCGATCTGTTACATGATCATCCCATGATGTTAGCACGACGTTCCATTCATTATTCTTCAACCAGGTTTTGCTTATTAGGGACGAGGGGGTGATAATCCAATTCATCCCAATCATTGAACAAAAAGAACAGTTAGGATAAGATGTTTTATTTATTGAGTTGCATTGCATATGCACTGGCTAGTCGATACACATCATACTTATTCATACTTAACATCCGGTGCTTAACATCCCTATCTTTTTGAACGCTGAGAGTATTTGTACGCTCTATAGGTACTTATTGTGCCAAAAAGACACCATGCGCAGTATACTTTTGTATGCCACCATGAGAAAATCATATTGATTCCTCTTTGATAATAAGTCTGGAATTTCAAGGGATGAGATTCCATGATGGAGAACATGATAAAGTGGAACAGATGATAAACTTATGCCTTATCACTTAAGTCAGCTATATTTGAAAAAAACTCATGTAAGGTTGTGCTAGTATCTGATTCTTCATGTCTACCCCTGTGGCCCTACTTGTGAATTGCTTCCATAATACTTGCCATAATGCCATGCCAGTATCCTGGTGGTGAGGAATGAGGATCTTTGAAGACCTCCCTTCCCATTGCACTACTTATTATTAAATACAACGACCTATTTTGAAGTTAATGTCAGTGGTGCAGTTCGGAAAAGAACCTTGAGTTCCAACTTGGTTCATATGTAGTTGTTTCCAATTTTGAAGTATATATGTTTTTTCGTAGATGTAAAATATAGAATAGCTTTCTTATTCTCCTAAGGAGAGTGTCTTTGAGCTCATGTGTTTTCCATTTATTCTACAGAATGTGCACCAGGGCTACCCAACAGACACACTAGTTCGCTTCCTTAAAGCTAGAGAGTGGCATGTGAACAAGGCTCAAAAAATGGTAATTGTCAAAACTGCAATTTTCCTCTTGATTTTCATATTGATGAATCATAAAATAAATGCTTTATTACCTGAGGAAATTTTCTTTCTCTAGCTTGAAGATTCTTTGAATTGGAGGATACAAAATGAAATTGATAGTATACTGAAGGTAAGTAGTATCCTAGACCAAGCTTGGCTATTGACTATAGAATTAGGACAGTTCTGCACTTATACACCTTCTTATTACTAATTATCTGCTTGTGCTGGACTGATGCAGAAACCTATTATCCCGGTAGATTTGTATAGATCAATACGTGATACACAGCTTGTTGGATTATCAGGATACTCCAAAGAGGTACAGCTATCTTAAGCAAGTTATATATATTTGTCTTGCATGCATGGTGTTTTCAGCTCATTTTGAGTATTAGTTTGTAGTATACAAAAATGTGGTCCATTTGTGTACACCTATATTTGTTTTGAGCCTGTTTACATATTTTCCTGTTTAAATTTTAAGATATATGATAAATAGTGTCATCTTTTGATTCTGCCAACTGACATAGCCCACTATTATGTGCTGGTGCAACATAGTAGATTAGAAACAAAGCAAGAACTTAAAATCATTTTCATCTTTTGCACTTTACCAATGGTTTCTTGGATCTCTGTGCCATTAAAGTCTTCACATCCAGTCGATAGACTAAGCAAAGTTGTTTAATAGTCCTCTTTCCTTCTCCTTTTCCAGGGCATCCCTGTATTTGCAGTTGGCGTTGGACTAAGCACATATGACAAAGCTTCGGTAATTGTCTCAGACTCTTAAGAGTATTAGTAGCTTTTGTCAGAATGCATCCATGCCAATCAAACATAAGTAAATACTCTTGTACTACTAATTCTCAGTAGAAATGGAGTTACTTATGAATTTAATAGATTTCGACCCTTTTGTCAGATTGCATCCATGTGTATTTGGGACAAGTAATACCCATCCACTCCATGAATTTATGCCTTAGTGCACAATAAGTCATGAAACACTGCATTTTCAGGTTAACTACTATGTGCAATCTCACATTCAGATCAATGAGTACCGCGATCGTTTTATTTTGGTGAGTGACCAACTAATGCTCTGTGTACAGTTATATCATTTATGAGTTTACTTAACACGTGTATTTACTCATTTTTGTTTCATCTAGCCTACGGTGACAAAGAAGTATGGGAGGCCGATTACCACCTGTATAAAGGTTCTTGATATGACTGGTCTGAAATTGTCAGCACTAAACCAAATGAAGGTACAGCCTGCAATAGCACTGTATTGTATCCTCTTCTCCAAACTGTAAATGTGTAATTGGTTTTCATAACATCCAGAGGGTGACAGTGATGGGTATATGCCTATTCAAGTAACTCAATAAATTAGATAAATAAGCCCGCATGCAAATGCTTGTAGAGGACTGGGATAATGGTGCCCTTTTAAATAAGTCAATGTTTTGTATTAAACTTCACAGCACAAATGCCATCCATTTTTTTATGCTACTGCTGACTAATTATTGATGTTTTGCAGATTGTGACTGCAATATCTACCGTTGATGATTTGAATTACCCTGAAAAGACTGAGACCTATTATATAGTGAATGCTCCATATATATTTTCAGCATGTTGGAAGGTGCTATGTTTGAAGATTTCACTACTCTGTTACTTTTATAGTTGTGTTGTAAAGACAATGACATTTCATTTGATTTTAGGTTGTGAAGCCTCTGTTGCAAGAGAGAACAAGAAAGAAGGTTCATGTTTTGCGTGGTTGTGGGAAAGATGAGCTTCTTAAGGTAAGGTTGCCTGTCAGTACCATTTCTGGAACAATGCAGATCATGTACTTCTCTTCCCTTCCCCAGTTCTTTATTTTCCAGATAGTATAGTTTGTCAACAAACTCAAATAAATGAATCAAAGCATGGAAGATGGAAATTGATCAGAATAACTCTTGTGCATTTTTTACATTGACGATCACAACACATCAATTCTGAAACAATGCAGATCATGGACTTCTCTTCCCTTCCCCACTTCTGCCGACGGGAGGGCTCAGGCGCATCCAAACATTCATCAAGTGACCCCGATGACTGCTTCTCTCTTGACCACCCCTTCCACCAAGAGCTCTACAAATTCATCCAGGAGCAAGCGCTGAACCAGGAGCTCAACAAGGAGGGCTCCTTGCACGTGAATATCCCTGACCAGGACCCCCAGGACGCCAAGATTGTGGAGGTCATTGAGGCCGAGTTCCACAAGCTCGGTGTGCAAAACGGATCCACCAATGGCGTCGACAAAGAATAGAGCTCACCAAATAAGGCCAAGCTTGATTCTCCTAGACGTCGCTGGCCGCTTCTGATCCAACTGATCCTATATTTTTGCTTGGCCACCCCCATTGGCCATCGCTGTTTCCTGGGGGTGATATAGGTGATACATAACAAAATCTTTTGCAGTTCTATCCGTGATGCAGGGCTGAGGCAAGAGGACTGATACTGTATTCTACTACTGCTAGATAGACATAATCGCCCGTGACCTGTTGTAAACCTGCAATGTGTTCTCACGTGTACGCTGAACTTCGAAGATGAGATCAATAAATCATCCTAGCACATGCAACTTTGAGATCAGTTTCAGAATATGTAAGAAATGCTGTGAATTCAGTTCCTGTGCTGATTCAGTTTAGCCCTCTGCTTGAAACTTCTGACGTTGCATTGCAGAAGTGATTGATCACATGGACATGGGGGTGAACAATTTGTACAGTTACATATCGGTAAGTAGCATACGAGTTCTCTTACATCAAAACGCTTACCAAAAAGAAAAGAAAAACTCAAAAAACAACATAAATTAATCCTCAACAATTGGGGCCGTTGCTGGTTGGCACTTGGAGAGCTACCAAAATGTAATCATACATCAGCACGCTACTGCGAGAGGAGAGCCTTGTGGCACTGGCAGCTGCGGCAGTGCTTCTCCGGCGCGCCCTTGCCGCCGCCGCCGTCCTTGGCGTCGAAGTACCACCCGGCGAGCGTGTCGAAGAGGATCCCTGCCCCCACGCCGACGGCGAGGTCGATGGTGTAGTGCCCCCTGCACGCGAGCAGCCTGACCACCTGGAGCACGTTGAGCGCGTCGTAGAGCCGCGCCAGCGCGAGCCGCCCCTCCCGGCGCATGTCGGCGGCGGCGATCACGGCCCCCGCGACGTGGCCGGAAAAGAAGAGGAAGAAGGAGACGTTGCCCACGGGGAAGTCCATCCCGGAGCCCAGGAACTCCTCCGGCAGCGGCAGCTGCGTGGCGCAGCCGAGCACGCCCCGGCAGGTGAACATCATCAGCGCCGCCACGGCGGCGCGCGGCCGCTGCTCGACGAGGATGGCCCACAGGATGTAGCCCGCCTGCATCGCGACGAAGACCTGCACGTACGCATGCGGAGGACGAGCGGTGGCTCTGTCAGTGTCAGTGCTGAGCTGGTCACGTCGCGTCGCGTCGCGCTCAGCTCGGATTCATGCGCAGGGGGACCATGAAGCTGGCGCGACGCGTAATCTTATCAGGAAATCCGGCCATGAAGACGCGACGCCACGACTATATGGCTTGTTCTTATCGGAAAAAAAGATGAAATTATTCGGAAAAAAAGGATGAAATTTGGGCTCCATTTGTTGGTGGCGTTGGGTGAAGCAGCACCACGGGCATGCTGGGGGTGTTTAGATGTTAGAATTGGGATGTTGAATTTGGGAGTAAGATCTCACTTCGTAATCATTACGCTACTGTAGCATTTTCGTTTGTATGTGTAAAAAATTTATCCAAAAATTGATTAATTAGGATCAAAATGTTCGTCTCGTAGAGTACAACAAAACCGTGCAATTAGTTTTTGATTTCATCTATATTTAGTGCTCCATGCATGTTATGACATTTTGATGTGACGGGAATCTTTCTTTTTACATAGTGAACTTGGGAGTTGCTTTTTGGAAACTTTTGGTATCGTTGCTGTCTTCTTGGCCTAGTGTCAGGTCAAGTTGCAGTTGCAACCTTGCTGGTACGCTCAGGCAAATCCGTCAGGGCGAAGTCCAATCTACGAATCGTTCAGGGCCTCAGGCTTGAAAAGTACGGAGTACTTGTACGCTGTTCATTATTGACTGGGGAAGTGCTAGCCACAAGCGGCATTGACGGTGCATTGGCTGTGTTTAGTTCCAAAATTCCACGCACCAAACTTCACTATTCACCTATTACATCAAATCTCTCTCCTCAGAGCATTAAATGTAGGTAAATAAAAAAATTAATTATATAGTTTTAATGTACACGACAAGACGAATCTTTTAAGCCTATTAGGTCATGATAGGACAATGTTTACCACAAACAAACGAAAAGTGCTACAATGACTTTTCTACCTATTTTCACTCTTTTACAAGGGGGGTGTTTAGTTCATGAAAAAAAGTAAAAAGTAAAGTGAAAAAGTCACATCGGACACTGTAGCACTTTTCGTTTGTTTGTGGTAAACATTGTCCTACCATGACTTAACTAGGCTTAAAAGATTCGTCTCATCGTGTACTTCAAAACCATGTAACTAGTTTTTTTATTTACCCACGTTTAGTACTCCATGCATGAAGAGAGAGATTTGATGTGATAGGTGAATAGTGAAGTTTGTAGAGAGAATTTTTAGAAGTTTGATGATGTGACTGGGAACTTTGATAGCGCCAACTTTGCTTTCCTCACCAGCACGGCAAGGAACTAAACACAGCCATTGATAGCGCCAACTTTGCTTTCCTCACCAGCAACAGAGGGTGGGGGAAGCTCCAAAGGTTCACAAGAACTAAGCTGAATTACTTACTTTCAAAAAAAAACTAAGCTGAATTACACAATTTTATACTGCTAATCCAGCAAATTGTTGCATTAAATAATCCAATTAGTGAAACTATGCAGTCTTGGCGGTCTGCACGCCCATTGCTACTAGGAACACTAGCATTGTCTGTGTAACAGCACAAAAAGGTGCAAAACCAAACACCTCTTGCAATGTAACAGCACCAAAATGGCACAAACGATGTTCAGGTAAGATCTCAATGATTGCTGTGGAGAACACATAAGGCTCCGATAAATGCAAACATTTCGGTAATAATATACGAGTATCTCTGAGCAATTGCAAGGTCAGAAAGGGCAGTACAATGTACTAGAATTTTTTTTCCCCTACAAGGCAAAATGTACTAGAATTAAGATAAGAGGAGGAGGGGATTGAATTTGAAGGTGTTCCAGCCTCTCAGGCAACCAGAGGACAGGAAGCAGCCGCATTGGACCAAAGTTAGGCGAGGACGCGGGGGAAAAAATCAAACAGCAGGCAGGGCAAGGCAGGAGAACTGACCGTGTTGAGCGCGGCGAGGAGCGAGTTGAGCCAGGGCCGCGCGGCGACGGCGTCGTGCATGCCCTGGGTGGCGGCGAACCCCAGGTCCAGCGGCGGCGCGCGGGGCCCCACCATGGGGATGGTGTACTCGACGGCCATGAACAGCAGCAGGCCGCACGCGAACAGCGCCGGGAGCGGGTGCCGCCGCAGCACCCCCGCGAGGCCCGGCGCCGAGCACCACTCGGGCAGCCGCCGCCACCCCTCGCCCTCCGCCGCCGCGCCCATCGCCGCCCCCTCGCCGTTCGCCGCCGCCGCCGGGTGGACCTTGGCGTGCTCCTTGCTGCTGCTGCGGCGGCGCGCGGTGGCGGTGGTTGCGGTGGCGGCCGTGTCGCGCGCCGCGGTGGTGAGGCTGGGCGGCGGCATGTATGCGCGTCGGTTGGGAGGGGTGGGGTGGGATTGGGTAACGTGGGTCGGCAACTTTGGCGTGTCGGCGGGTCGCGTGCGAGCGTGCGGGGCGCCGAGGGATGCGCGGATTTCGATGGCTTTTTAGGAGTTTATTTATTTATATATAGGCTGTGTTTAGTTCCAAAAAGTTTCCCAAAATTCTCTCTTCAAACTTCACTATTCACTTATCCCATCAAATCACATCAAATCTCTATTCTTATGCATGGAGCACTAAACGTAGGTAAATAAAAAAACTAGTTGCATGGTTGTGATGCTGTCTCTTATACACATCTAGATGTGTATAAGAGACAGGTGCTACAGTGCGCTACAGTGTCCGATGTGACATTTTCACCAAACTTTCCAACCTCTTTTTTGGAACTAAACACAGCCATGTGCATATACTATGGCTGTGTTTAGTTTCTCATCCCATCACCAAAATTCTTAAAATTCTCTCTTCAAACATCACTATCCATCTATCCCATCAAATCTCTCTCCTCATACATGGAACACTAAATGTGAGTAAATAAAAAACTAATTGCATGGTTTTGATGTACACGACGAGACGAATCTTTTGAGCCTAGTTAGGTCATGATAGGATAATATTTACCACAAACGAACGAAAGATGCTACAGTACGCTACAGTGTTCGATGTGACATTTTTTCTAAACTTTCTCCTGTAAACCGAACACAGCCTATATAGGGAGGAAATTTTAGAGGTGGGTGGAGGGGCGGAGATCACGAGGCCAGCCCAGGTGAGGTGACGGGGTGCGGCGGGAGTTTAATGGCTGTGTTTAGTTGTCAAAGATTCCTAAAAATTCTCTCTCCAAACTTCACTATTTATCTATCACATCAAATCACATCAAAAGTATTAGATGTAGGTAAATAAAAAACTAATTACATAGTTTTGATGTACATGACGAGACGAATCTTTTGAGCTAGTTAGATTATGGTAGGGCAATATTTACCACAAACAAACGAAAAGTGCTACAGTACGCTATAGTGTCCGATGCGATATTTTCACCAAACTTTCCCTTCATCTTTTTTGGAACTAAACACACCCAATGCCTGATGGCCTGTGATGGAAGATTAGTACGATGGAGAGCATGCGAGCATGCATCAATGCGGCCGGGAATTGCAGGTTTGGTGAGGCTTTGCTTGCTTGCCCATCCATAATCATCAGCCTGAAATTGCAAGAAATCGTCCGTCCAACAAATGGCCTGGTGTCGGCCGGTTTTAGTTTAGTTTGTTTGGGTGGCACTGCCAGGTTTAGGCTCACGTTTAAGCGCCTGCTCTGGGATAAGATTAGTGGGGATTGGGAGAGGCGAAATTAGTAGTGGTTCCGAGTATATATAGAGCATGTTTGGATTACTTTTAGTCTCATGACTAAAATTATTCAAGCTAAGAAAATTTAGTCATCTCCTATTTGGAAGCAAGAGTTAAAGTGGTATTCAATTGAGGAGAGATAGAGCAAAAGTATTAATGAGGAGAGAGGAAGGGGGATTTTAGTCTCTTTTAGCTCCTCCACCCCTACTAGTAATTTTTAGCCTCAATACTAATTTTAGTCCCTCTTTAGCCTCACCTGTTTGGAAGTTTAGCTCTTGCAAGAAGCTAAAATTAGTCAGGCTAATTTTAGTCACCCTGATCCATACACCTTATAATCTCATCTTTGTTGTTGGGCGGAGCAGACCATACCAGACACAAGCAGAGCGTTGTTGCTTTTAATTTTGTCTACTGTGGCTAAAACTCCTAATTAAGAGCAACAGTCCCGCGCTGGAAACGTGACCAAGATTTGTTTTCCGCGTGCACGTTTACTTTTCGGCCGGAGAGGCCAAAGTTTCCGGGCATCTTTGCCGTCTCGCTCGGCTGGTAGCACTGATGTCTCTACTCTACTCTCTAAAAGAGAATATCCTATCCTAGTCATTAAGATTCTCTACTCTATACTACTTTCTTCCGCACTCGTTCAATCTCTATCTCACTCTCTACATCAACTACCATCATATTATACTTATTTTTATTCCTCTCTCTCCTCCCTCTTTCCTCACACTCTCTCTACAGCGAGCGAGTGGATCGAGGCGGGCCCGCGTCACAGTGTTTCCCGTACCTCTTTCTCTCTCTGTATGTGCCGTTTCGTCCGAGCGTTTAGCGCGTGTAGTTTCGTTTGCAGACTCCCGCTGCAGGGGTGGAACCGAGGAATGAAACGGAATCTCACCTACGTGGCCTGTACCGATTCATTTTAGGGTGTTCGCACTGGTGAAACTTTACTCTACCCTCTAAAAGAGAATATTCTGTCATGGTCATCAAAATTCCTCTCTCTATATCACTTTCTTCTACACTCGTTGACTCTCTATCCCACTCTCTATACCAACTATCACTCATGGGATCCACATATTATATACTTTTTAATTCCCCTTCTCTCTCCCTCCCTCCTTCCTCCCGCACCCGACCACTCCGCCCCTCCCCGTCGCGCCCCCTCCCTTCTCTCCGCCGGCCCCCTCCGCCGCTCTCCACCGCCGGCGCCCTCCTCGGCTCGCTCGAACGACGGCCGCCGCCCCCTCCTCTTCCCCCGGCGCGCCCCCTCCTGTCCCTCCCCCGCGCTCGATTCGCACCGACCGCCGCACCATGGCCGCCTCCACCTTCTCTCCCCCGCCGCGCCATGGCCGCCTCCACCTCCACTCCCGCGGCCGGATCGATCTCGAGCTCCTCGTCCTCCTCCGTCGGCTGCTCTTCCTCCTCCCGCAGCGACGGCGGGAACCGTGGCGGGGCAGGTCGGTGCGGCGACGGCGGGCGACCCTGGCGGGCGGAGCACGAGGAAGACGACCGCCGGAGCGTGCGACGGCGGGCGGGGACGCGGGGCCGAGCGCACGGAGCCGTCGCCCGCCGGTCGTCTCGACGGCGCCTTCCTCCGTCGCGGGCCCCACCCTCTCTCCGGTGGCGGGTTGGCCAGCGGAGGGCGCGGCGGCGGGCAGGGCAGCGCGGCGAGCTCGGCACGGCCCCCAAGCCGACGTGGCCGTGCCGTTCCCTATTCTCTCTCTCTCCTTACCGGTGTCAGAGCTCCTTTAGCGCGTACAGTTTGGTTAACAGGGCGCCGCTGCAGCCGTCGAACCGGGGAACGAAACGATATCTCTCCGACGTGGCCGTTGGCGTCTCGTTTTACAGAGACCAGTGCTAGCAGTCTTACAGACACTACTGCTAGCAGCCTTAGACTATCTCCAATAATAGAGACCCAAATCGGAGACCCATTTACCACTTTAGGTTGCCTACAGTTAAAAAGGTATGTGACCTATAAACTCATTTCTCCAACAGAAGACTCAAAAGAGAATCCTTTCTGCGAATGGGTCACGAAAAGAGAGGATATCTAAGTTTAGGTTCTCTCACATGAAAACCCATTTTGAGTTTGGGTATGGGTACTCTGTTGGAGACTGAAATAGTACCATCGGAGACCTATTTTGAGTTTGGGTCTCCTTTTGGGTATGTTGTTGGAGATAGCCTTACGACAGACGCGCCTGGCGCCTTGGAGGCAGTGTACGTAAGAGGGGAACTGCCACGACACCGACGCCCGCACGAAACGAGACGAGACCACTCACTGCTCATGAATGGCCTCAAGGAGTAGGCCAACAGTCCAGTGCCTACGCGTCCCGCACCGAAAGGTTTGGCTTGCTCATTAACGTTTGGACGTTGATTGCCATTTGTTCCATAATATAATATAATATAATATAATATAATATAATATAATATAATATAATATAATAATAATATAATAACCTTCTTTAAAGTGGGCGGCTCCGGCGGCCAACGAGACGGGCCACGTCGCCGTAAAAAATTTTCACCGTTCGATTTTGATCTAGCGACCGTGCCTTTCACTCCGGCGACCGTCTCTTTCACCGCGGCGGTCATGCACGTGGCTGCTGCTTGCAGGACGGAAAGCTCGCGAAGCACCTGATTATTACTCCGTCCCCTTTTTTTCTTCCATCGACGGCCGTCGCCCGTCACCTCCCGCCTTTCCTTCCCCGTCGCGCCACCATCCCCTACCTCCTTCCCTTCCTGCTCCGCCCCTCCCTCCCTCCATTCTACGGCGCCGCCCAATCTCTCCCTTTCCGTGGCGTACTCGCCCCACCGTCCTTACCGCGCCGATTCCCCCCGCCGCCGCCTCACTCTGCCGCCACCTCGCCTCATCCCCGACGCCCCCTCTTCCACCCTGCGCCGCCACTGCCCTCTGCACGCGCTCCCTCCCCTTCCCTGCGGCGCCGCCCCCCTCCCTTCCCTCACTCCCATCGGCGGCGTCGCGACGGCTAGGGCGGGAGGACGTAGGAGCGGCGGCCAGCGACAGGGGCAGGCGGCCGCACGGGCAGTGGCCAGCGGCGCGCCGGCAGGTGGCGGGCGGCCGCGGGGGCAGCCCTTTTCCCTCCCCTCCCCCACCGGCGCCCTCTCCATGCCCCCTCTCCTCCGCATGGGACCGAGGAGACGAGCACCGCGCCATCGCCGTTGACCTCCAGCTAGGGCAGATCTGAGCCCTCACCGCCGGCGGCCGCGCCCCTCTCCCGCGCTCGGTCGGAGCTCCTCCCTCATCGGGAGCTCTGGCTCCCGCGCGGGCGGCCGCCACCGCATGAGCGACCTCCGCGGCGCGGCCGGCTCGGCATGCAGCAGCGGCGTCCAAAGAACCTGGGCATCCGCGCAGCCTGCTGCGCACCGCCTCTGTCCGCCTGCGCCGCCCCGGCTCCCGGACGGACCTGTCGCGTCGCCTCGTTCCTTGCCCACGCTCTCGGTCCGCCGCGCGCTGCAGCTCGCCGAACCGCGCCGCGCCGGCCGCCTTGCGCACCTCCCACGCCGCGGGACGGCGGGCGGGGACAGCCGCGGTAACGGACGGCCGTGACCATACGTCCGGCGACAGTGACGGCCGCGGCCACTGTGGGCGGCGGCGAGGGTGGCAGCGGGGCCGGACGGCGGGCATCAGCACAGCGCTACAGGAGTTTGCTTGAGTTAACCCGAACATTCATTCTGGCCGAGGCCACCACCACCAAAGCCGACCACGTGACGCGGCCCTGCTCTGCTCCCTCTCCCAGCGGTGAAGGTGGAGGAGATCGGGAGCAAGATGGAGTCGCAGATGCGCCTCCACGCGGCGGCGGTGGCGGACGACGACGACGCCGACCTCCCGCTCCCGGGCCCTCTTCGACAGGGCGTCCCGGCTCGACGGCCTCGCCTCCAGCTCCGCCCTCGATCAGGTTTCCGTTCCCCCCCTCTCCTGGATTGCTTCGTCCTTCTCGTAATTACTCATGAGGTTGGGCTCTCAGGTGAGTGGTGCTTATTATGTGCTTGATTTTGTGCTGGGCAGGACGGGATCCGGAAGGGTTTTGAGCTGCTACGGCGCTGCGACGAGATGGTCAGCAAGCTCGGCCTCTTCTCCCCCAACGAGACCAAGGAGGGCGTCTCCACTGCTAACCTCAAATACCTGCTCGTATGGTCCCTCTCCCTCCCTCTGCTCCTCTGTGAATAAGTTCATGAATTAGGCCATACATGCTACTAGACGGCTTGTTAGTTATCCGTGCAGCTTGGATCACAGCAATGCTAGCATACTTACAACTGTTTCAGCGTTTCACAAATTCAATTGTTACTATGATTGTTATATCTCTAACCTTTGTTGGTAATTTAGGTCCCATACTATCTCGGGGAAATGACTGAGAAGATTGC
>OAMR01000397.1:1152488-1166278 GCA_900205405.1 Echinochloa crus-galli | reverse complement strand
TCTCTCTATGTGAAGTACTGGAGCTTATTCGAAAAGATGAGCTAGAATTATCCAGACAAAAGCAGCCTGATACTATATGGCAAACAGAAGAGCGCAGAAGGTGAGACCAAATTGCTTTTTTTTTCCTCTTTAACATGAGAACAGTTGCAGTATATAATAGAAAGTTAGAAAAAATAAATAAATATGTGATGTGATCCTTCCATTGAGCTTGCAAAATCTAGGACACATAGGCTGCTTACTCTTGACGCGTTTTCGACTCAGTTAATCTCCTGTAATTTACTCTGTTTCTTATTTCTGGAGCCTAGATTGCCCAGTTCAAACATCAAAAGCCTGCAGAAACAAAGCTCCAAGAGATTAGAGAGAGAAAAGAAAAGGCGTGGGCAGTCATTGAGGGCAGCTGCTTTATCTGATCCTGTTGAAGTTGGGGAGGAGGATGACTTGGGAGATGATGGGGAGGAAAAAGGAGAGGGTAAAATTTCAGAGAATGCGGCTTCACTTATCCATGTAAGTAACTAAGGAGAAGGGTACAATTGCATGTTGAAACGTTTGTTATGCTACTGAAATTGGCCATCAGAGATTGCAGGTACATTAAAATTTCTGAAACAGAAGAAGGGTGCAACAATATCTTTACAAAATAATTATGCCTATAATGTTTTCTTGTTATTACCTTATAATGCTTAAGTTGACTTGCTTAAGCAATCATAATTTTACTATAACTGAACCTTCCACCAGCTTGAGAGATGGGTTGATGATAATTGTAGTCCTTCTGCCATTGCATTTATTTAATTGAACTTTGCTTAGTATCTTTCCACATGCTGTACTTTCCAGTTGAAAATTAAAGTTTAATTCTGAGATGGCATAGTATGCTTTGTTCTATAGGTGCTAGATAGGTATTGTACCCTTTGCCTTTGAGATGCAACCATCTATTGTTCACACTCCTATTGATTATAAATAAATGGCAAAAAATTCTTCCAGAAGAGCTTTCATTTCCATATGTAGCCTTAAAAATATAGATGATGATCAATTGTCTAAATTGTATTGCTGTTCGGCACTTATGTATAAATCAAAACTTTTTCCTTTGTAAAAGTGGAACCTTTAAGTACCACTATGTATTCGAATCCTTATATATGACTGATATATCATAGCTAATTAAACCTACCTTAAATGTATTCTTCTATCAAGCAGAACTTCCTGATCTTCCCATTCATACTGATTATTTTTCACGTAGCTACTGTTATGTGAACGTTCTTTTGCTAACTTTTGAATTTTCTTTCCAGGTTGAAGGTGCACTGATGGTAGTGCAAGCCTTTGTGCTATTTTGTTTATAGTGCTAGGCACGTCCATTCTTTCAGTGCAACTTCCAGATATTTAATCAATTATTAGCTACCTCTGAATTTGCTTTGCATATTTAAACCTGCAGATTACATTATGGTTCTTCGCTTGCTATAAATCTTCCCACATACGACAATTAGGTAAGTTTGTCACATCCAAGTTGGATTTTATTGTAGCTCCTCTGATTATAAATTGTGCATATGCATTAGAATATAGTTACAGTTCAATGATGGAGCAATGCAACGCCACATGCTATTTAATCAAGCAGAAGATAGGAAACCATCTACTTTCAAATGCAGCCATTGTGATATTTACATATATACACAGTTTACTGAATCATCAACATAAGGTTTTACAATCGTATATAGTTTTGTTTGATTTCATGTCTGGTTGCAATGTGGTGACGGGCAAGTGGATCTAAATAACTGAAAATTATGAGATCATTAGTGATCTATTCTTTGGTTTCTTTATACTGAACGATGGTATCTTAATTATATTTTCCCAGTGTAGTGTTCCATTCATCATATACTGAATGATTGTGTCTTAATTATATTTTCCCAGTGTAGTGATCCATTCATAAGACACATAAAGGTGCTTCAAAATTAGCATCAACATTTACTGAAAGACTCATGAGGCATGATGATCCGGAAGCCGAATCTCCGCCTAAGATTAAAATGTTGTTGGTGCAGCTATTATGTCTTCTTGGTATGGCAGTATTAGCATACGCCAACAAGCCACCCTTTCTTTTTTTCGTTTTCTCGCAGTCATCCCATCGGAGGCCCCCTAATGACAAGCATTCCCTGCATGCTGCTACCATCCTATCTGCATTCATCTGTTTTAATTTATGTATTTCTATTCGGACACTATCATCATTTAACTTAATAGTTTTGTAAAAGTAGAGTAATGTATGCTCTGTATGACTGCGCCGATTCTACTTAATATATGATATAAACAGTGCCATATCCATTCTTCTATCTATATTTTTGACCGTGCATTTGCGTGAAAGTATCAGTTCTTATAGTAAGCTCTGAGGCCTGTAGCTGCACCTCTCCTTGCATCTGCCAATTTGAACAAGACTAAAATCAGAGACGAGGTTAAAAAAAAAGCTGTTTGGTGCACTGTTACACACTCAATAACTCTTATATACCAACTATTGTTTTCCCTTTGTTACAGTTCTATGCTCCATTCTCTGCCAAGCAGCTACATCAGAACAAACTACCAACTCTCCTTATCTTTATTGTAGTTTATGAACTATCGTTTCTCGTATTGTAAAAATATATGGTTTGTATTAGTTTCAGATACTCCTAGGTCTGTAACTTGACAAATCCCCGTATCAGTCTTTATGCAGACTTTTGCAATGTCATGTGCACTTTTCCAACGTTTATGAACAAGTTTGTAGTAAGATATTCTTATACTCTCAATTTGGTAAATCATATCAAATTCTCGTAAGCCGCGCGCTGGGCGCGCGTCATTCACTAGTTGGAGTGAGTTACCACTCGCTCTGTTACCTATTGCACGTAGTACGTATATTTTATTTTAGTTTTATCTAAAGTCAAGTTTTAAATAATTTGTTTTTGTATTAAAAAGTAAAGTATCATCGTCCGCAAATATCGAACTGGTTTTAGTAAATAATCCAGCATAAAAATCGCATATAGCGTGTGTGGGTAAAAATGCAGTTTTTGGAGGGAGTATGTAGCTGCGAAAACAGGGCCGTACTACGTTGAGATGGCACACTAGCTGGGATGGGATATTTTCCTCATTCGCTGGGGGTGCCACGTGTCAGGTTAGGCCCACATTTAGGAAGTTTGGTGACTTTGGTCTGAGGTACTGTAGCACACTAGTGATGATTCGGATTAATGTGACAGGCGGGCATGAACACGTGTCTGCCATAGTGCCAATGAGCCATTTGTTCTACGGGAAATTGGGAATCTTCACGTGGGAATGTGGGATGGATGGATGGCCGCGGCGTGGATCTGATGACTTGGTCGGCAGGTCGCCGGACGTGTCCAACCTGCCGCCGCGTCTCTGAGAGGAGCGGCTTCGGCCGCTGAAGCAGCGTCCAAACCGATACCGGCAGGCCAGCTGACCGTGACTGCATGGGCTCACCGCTGCAAATCTCCTCACCACTGCACATCTCTCCGTCCAACTTTTTGTTCCTTGCTTTTTTCTTCTTTTTCTGCACGGTTTTTGCGAGGGCGAAAATTAGAGGCGGACGCGGTTGACCGCGATGGGATGACATTATTGGCACGGAAAAAAAAGTCTATTTTACGCTCCTCACGTTTAGCCGTCGTTCGTTTTTCGTCCTCTAAGTACAAAACAAGAAATCTTTGATCCTCCAATTTCTAAAACCGTGCATTTTAATCCCTCGGCGGTTTCGATGGTGGTTTTGCTGACGTCACGCGCTAAAATGGCTGAAACTTTGAAAAATCATATAAAATCGTAAAACAATGATAAAAATATAAGGCCAATTTTTTTAGCTTCCTCATGAGCATCTTTACACAGTGGAGTCATTTATTTACATGTTTGATATTATTTTTTATCAAAATAAAATAGGCAAGAAAAGATGCCATAGAACTTGTAAATTACATAGTAAATATTTGAAATATTATAAAATAGTAAATCTAACTCATGTTTGCCTCTGGTGAGTATATCCATCTATCAGAGTCATTTTCTTTACATATTAGATTATGCAACTCCTTTGCATAAGCACCCAATTATCATAGGATTATGTTTAGCATATGCACAAATATAATCTTACTCTACGTTAAAAACTTTTAATATGTAAAGAAAATGACTCTGATAGATGGAGACACTCACCAGAGGCACACATGAGTTGGATTTACTATTTTATAATATTTCAAATATTTACTATGCATTCTACAAGTTCTATGGCATCTTTTCTTGCCTATTTTATTTCGACAACAAAATAATATCAAACATGTAAATAATTGACTCCACTGTGTAAAGATGCTCATGATGAAGCTAAAAAAATTAGCCTTATATTTTTATCATTTTTTATGATTTTATATAATTTTTTAAAGTTCCAGCCATTTTAAGCACGACCTGTTAGCGCGCCACGTCAGCGAAACCGCCGTTGAAACCGCCGAGGGGTGTAAAACACACGGTTTTGGAACTTGGAGGATCAAAGATTTGTAGTTTTGCACTTAGAGGACGAAAAGCGAACCACGGCTAAACGTGAGGGACGTAAAATAGACTTTTTCCTTGGCATGGAGGACGGATGACGCTGATGCCGCACCACGCACAGGCCATGAATTGAAATGGCCTCAAGGATGGTGGCAGGCACGCGGGGATCAGTGGGCCTAAACCTCGACCGGTGGGCCGTGTGGCTGCAGGCCTGCGAGTTATAATTCTCGAACAATCGATCGTCATTTTTGCATGCATGCTGTTTCCGCCGTAGCCAGCTTTATATATAAAGCATCCTCAAAGGATACTGGAATTACCAGTTTACAATTAAGCACACACCGTTCGAAGAGCATCATCCAACAAACCCGTAACGGGGCTCTTTAGGCCGCGCGCCAGAGATAGCAAGGCACTACTCGCGACGAACAAACTAAAGGGCCAAATGGCCATTACAAAACTGCTGAACCCGATCTTCCGCGGAGCCTACGACTCCAACATCACGGCTACAGGAAGACTCCCAAAACAACGCCTTCAGGAAGGCCAAGGCGCAACGGCGCCAACGTTTGGTTTTCACCAAGGAGGGCTTCCACGAACCGCCGTCGAACAAGACCCTGCAGACAACGCCCTCAAGAGGGAAGAGCAACCGCCGTTGCCCGACCCGACACCGGATCGAAGCTCACGCTTAAGGACCTCCGTCCGATGAGCCGAAAGCACCTAAACCGATCCCACTCACTTCCATCCACCGCCCACCATCGCCGCCGCCGAAGCTCGCCCCTAAGTTCCATATGCACCCGATGGCAACACCCGACACCTCGGGGAGGTTTGGTGCCCTCTATTGGCCCCAAAACTCCTGTCGATCCCTCGATTGGACGACACCGTGCTTCACAAAATGAGATAGAAACCCTGAACCCAGAGGCGGGGGCTTGACGTGGCTACGGGAGCGGCTTTGTCGGCGACATGAACGCGGAGGCGGTACCGCCGGCCAAGCAGGAGTCGTAAGACGGAGCCAGGGCGAGGGCCCAGGCCTCCCCGGACGCCGCCACCGTCAGGGAAACACTAAAGCCATCCTAGCCCCGATCGGAGCCATGGGCATAAGCGGAAGAGGAGACACCGGACCGCCACCACGCGCCTTCGATACCGCCGCCACACCACCAATACCTGTCACACCGGTCAATGCCGGCAGGACTCGGGAAGAAACCCTAGGGGACAAGCCCCAGATCTAGCCCTGCCGGGGGGCGCACGAAGATGGTGGGGGCACGGCAGGCCGCTCCAGCCCAACGCCGGGCCGCCAGCGCCCGGCCCACGCCGGCCGCATCCGGCCGCGCGCGCAAGCCTCGACCGCCGCCAGCCGCAGAGCCGACCGGCTGGCCGCGCGCGTGAGCCCCTGCCCGGCCACCACCGGCGCCGTTCCGGCCGCCCTTGCCCGCGCATCCGGCTGCACTGCCCGCGCGCCCCGGCCGCCGACCCGCACGCGCCGCCGCGACACCGTCGCCACCCCGACGCCAGGAGGCCGCCGCGCCAGATCCGCGAGCGCCGCCGGGGAGTGCCCCGCCGCCGCCGTCCCGGGCCCGCCCGGCTTCAGGCGACGCCCTCCGGTGGCGGCGAGGAGGGGGGAGGGGGGGATAGGGGAGCGGCGGCGAGGGCACGGGTGTGCCGCCCGAGCCGCCCGGGGAGAGGGCGACGCGGGGGCGAGGGGGGGATCTCAGTCCCAATTTGGTGAAACATATGGGCCTGAAGTTAGAATGCTCTACTTTGTTTTACTTTAACCTTTCCTGCCTGCTCTGTGAATGTCATACCCTCCGTATTTCCAATCAAAATGCACGGTGGACGCTTTATTAAATACACTGACTCTTTATTCAGTGAAACTATGAGAGTGATTTACTATGATTACAAGATGAAAATTTGGTTCACTTCTACGACGATTTATTATACTATATTGGTTGATATCATACACTCATATTGATACATATTTTAAATTTTATTGTTATCGATAAATTTAATGGGCAACCGACACCTAGCGGGTGTGAAATTCACTCATAGCTGCTATAAAAGTATAAAAGGTGGGTGCTGTGGATGAATGTAATGGGCGGATTTTATTTGCTCCACTTGCACTTGATCACCCATTGTTGTCCCTAAGCCGCACGATGGTGGACAATACGGGTTGGGTATTGATACACATCCACCACGCGTGAAGGTAAAATATCATCAGCCCATGAACCAACTGAAACAAACACGAGAACTTAACAAACAGAAACGTACGGAACACCACATTAATATTTGATCAGGATAAGAAAACCGTGGAAGACTAACAAATCTATAAAACCTACACAATTGATACCCACTAACATGTCATGGCTGATTTCTCTCAACATGTAAGATGTCCACGTCACCATCCACTAGATCTCCAAGAGTATCCAATAAACACTTCCATTAATCAGTTTTGGGCGCAAAATAAAAAATAATGCTCCAACAGTACCGCCTAATTCTATTCCTATTTTTTTTCCGTGTGCCCAATTACTGACTTCATTCTGAGCCAAATTTGCCCCCCTCTCCGAGCTCCCAATACCCCGCGGAGAAACAGGCGGACAAAAAAAATCACGAGTTACGGTTCACCACAGAAAAATATCAAGCAACGACCCCACAATTGGTGGCGTGGCAGATCTATTTTTTTAGAACTGTTGGATAGAAGGGTATTTTTCCTTCCAATAGTTTTTTGCAAGGTTACAAGAGCTGTTTTACAATGATTGGAGAAGTATCCAGAGGTACCTGAAAGTACCTGGTATTTTGAGTAAAAAATTAAATTAAATAAAAAAGGACATTGTGGTAATCTTGCTTAACTAGAAACTATTTGTGAAAATATTCATAGGCGAAAATCATGGGGGGAATCATAGACCAAGCGCCGGCGGAGGAGAAGCAAAGACGGTGAAAAAATACACATTTTTTCGCCACGAGAAATTACCCTTATGCCCTTTTTTGATTTTTGAAAAAAATATTTAATCAATAGTGGCTCCCACCATTTTTCTACTTGATCCCACGAATTTGGTACCTCTAGGTAACCTCCGGTACCTCTATTTAGGTACCTTTGGGTACTTCCTTTGTTTCCACCGTCCGATTTCTCGAAACGGATGGCTCTAATTAATCCCAATCATTATAAAATTTCTCATGTTACAAAACTAATATTTTGGGACTTTATTTTTAGTCACTCTTGAGATATGAGATAGCTCTTACTAGGCCCGTGTGAGCCAGGGGAGGACCGGACCGATCTTCAACTAGACCGACCCGACCTCCAACAAGGCTGCCGCTGGCAAGAACCAGTAGAACCAGGATCACAAGAGCCAACCGGATTGGGAAACGGCAAGCATTCGGTGACATTGTCCCTGCTGATTCGCAGCGTCAGTGTGTTTCTCGAGTTGGAGAGGGCAATGTACCTGCCTGCTTTAGTACGTTGCTGTTAGAGTAGCACTGTGAAGGAGGGAACGATTGGCAAAGAGGAAACCAAAGCGCTCCAGCACTTAAAAAGAATCATGGAGAGTTGGAGACGATCCGGAGTTCATCGCCACCCATGTGAGACAGTATTACCAGTTCGGGTTTCTACGTTCCCGAGTCCAACCATTGTCCACCCATGGTTAATTTCCATGCGAGCTGAGAAGAAATTCAGTCCGCATATTCATGTGCCAGTAATTGCAGTTGCCGCTCAAGTCTTTGCCATACACTCATACTAGTAGAGCGGCACACATTTTTAGAAAAAAAACTAACAAATAAAAATTTTATATTTATAAAAATCTAGGAAACAATAGTTAATAGAAATGTTTTAGCTACTAATCCATTGCCATTTAGAAATTTGTTAACTGAATAGACAGAGTCCCCATCCAAATATTTATCCAAAATTCATTGCACTTATCACCCCATCTTTCTCGACGGAAGCTTGGTCGCATTAGCAATCAGTAATTGGAGCCACGTCAGCTGAAAAAGATTCACCGTAGGATACAAACTATACGGTAAAGAAAACGCTAACTTCCCATGAGAGTTGTAAAAAATGTTTATTGTTCTAGACATTTCTTATCCTAGACTCTTCTCCCAGTATGGAGTGAAAACTGAAGGCTGCACCCCAATTAAAATGCTGCTGTGCTCGGCAAGGTAGCAAAGTGAGGGATGCCGGTTAAAGATAAGTAGAGAGAGACTAGCTAAAAGTAAAGGACGAGAGCTAATATGCTCACTCGTCACTGCATTTATCTGGACAAATACACGAAGAGGCAACATTCTCTCTGTTTCTCTAAAATTATTTAAGAGTTTGGTAAATTTGTGTAGTTGTGTTAAAATAAGATACGCAATGAGCAACCCATTTAGTTTATTAGGTTTAGATCAAAACCCTAAGACAAATTTGAGCTAAAATTTTCAAAACAGTACGTCTTTTAAGTATTGTATGAACTTTCAAGGCGCATACACAATTCATGATTCAAACATTGAATTTTTAACCTTCAATTAATCATGTATAATTATGTAGTTGTGTTAAAGATAAAATACGTAGTGAGCAACCCATTTTTAGTTAGGTTTAGATCAAAATCCTGACATAAATTTGTGCTAAAATTTTTAAAACAGTATGAATTTTAACTGCTGTATGAACTTTCAAAGTACACACGCAATTCATGATTCAAACTTTGAAATTTAGCCTTTAATTAATCATGTATAATTATGTAGTTGTGTTAAAGATAGAATAAGCAATGAGCAACCCATTTTAGTTAGGTTTAGATCAAAACCCTTAGACAAATTTGAGCTAAATTTTTGAAAGCGTGCGAAGTGTTCTATGGACTTTCAAGACACACCTCACAATTCATGATTGAAACTTTAAAATTTTTAACCTTTAATTAATCCTATATAATAAAAATTTTGTCTAACAAAAATGATACATAACTATGATTTTGTTGTATGATTATTATAGCACAGGAGAGTCTAAGAGTCAGACATTACCCGCAAATAAAAAAAGAGTCCAACGTATATTGGACATTGTGTAAAGTTTGACCACGTTTTAGTTTTACATTCTAGGACGGAAGGAATAACAATAAGATGAGTGAACCCAAATTAGACCTTACTAGACAGCTTGTGCTCAACCAAGCGTATATCTAAAAATCAAATGTTCTAAATGTGTTATAAAGCAGTTTGAAATCAATTATCAAAGTAGAATTTTAAAATCTATTCAATATATATAACAACCAAACTGTCTAACTTGATTCTATAATAATTAAAGCCTTCATTATGTTAAAAAAAAGCCTTCATACCCAGTATCTAAAATCTAACCAGAGGGCTATTATTTGGTTGCCGCGCGTGATTCTAGTCTAAAAATGAAAAGGGGCACATATGTACTCCCTCCGTTCTAAATTATTAGTCGTTTTGGTATTTCAAGATTCATAGATAATAGTATGTATCTACATATATACTTACTATTATCTATGAATCTAGATTTGTCAAAACGACTTATAATTTGGAACGAAGGGAGTACCAAACTATTCATTTTTTTGTTGGTTAATTGAGGCACAGTTTATAAGATAACTGCAAACAAGTAGAAGAAAAACAAATTTATTTGAGGCATATCATCCTCTTTTTTAATTGGTAGCGAGTGCGGTTGACCGCGACTTGGCGGTAGCAAGCTACGTGGAAACTAAATCGTTGCCAGTTTGCTACTCCACTTTTCTCCGTCGATAGACGACTGGCATTTTTTTCCCTGAGCAACAAATCCCGACACGGAGGATGACGTTCATGCAGCACCAGGCCTGAGGAGCAATAGCACACAGTACTGAAATGTTGCTTTTTTCTAAAAAGTCATCTATATACAGTGGAATGTGATTCTGACCATTAACCGCACCAATTGATGGAAACGTTATTTTAATCTTCGTTCGTAAGGGAGCGATTGGGCTCGTAGTCTATAATGATAGGACTGTCCAGTGGGACGCTACCCACCAGGGTTTAAAATTCTGGTGCTCGCATCTTTTCCTGTGATTTTTCCAAGGATTTTTCGGCGCTATGTGTTAAGTGGTAAGCGGCGTTCCTGTCGACAACGAGGTGCCAATAGCGACTTCGGGAATCTCCAGATCTGCCGGGTGTTCAGTCCATCGGAGGTGCTCATAGGGGTAGGGTTTGCGTACGTATATTCTTAGGGGTGAGTGTGCATGCGTGTGTGAGCGTCTGCGTTGTACTGTGTAATTCTAAAAAAAATCTTCGTAAGGGAAATTTGATTGGTAGACATCTTAACATTAGCGATTCAAGTTTCTAACCATTTAGATTTAAACCTCTCCAACTATTACACTACTGCTCAACCATATACATAACATGATTGACCTCACCAAGAAGCACACTAACAAAAACATGAAGAACACAATCTCAAACTACAAATACATGTCAGACAAATAGAGTATTACACTACTGCTCAACCATATACATAACATGTTTGACCTCACCAAGAAGGACACTAACAAAAACGTGAAGAACAAATCTCAAACTACAAATACATGTCAGACAAATAGAGTTCAAACTCTTAGCACGAAAAGACTAATCGTTATAATCAGAAAAACAAGAACATGAGCTCTGAATCACAGTAAAAAAAATTGTCACCACAATTATAATAAACCATATATATTTCTCGAAGGAAATTAGAATTAAACAAAATACAAACCCAAATATGGCTGAATGCATGCTTCTAGAGTCGAGCTAGGATTTGGGGCTCAACTATTGGGCTCCAACATGATAGATGAATAATTGTTGTGCTCCAAAAGACGTGGCACAACACCATAGCCGATTCTAGATGTCTAATTATTTTTGTGGATTCTCATTGACTCATAAGAAATTTTCACGTGACACCATTACCATTGGAAAACTTACCTTTTCGTGCATACGTGGAACGTCAAAAATTGAGTTGTATGCGATCTGGGCAACGATTTTGGTGTGTGCTACTCCTAGACTCTGAAGTGGAGTTAAATTTATTTGTTTTGGACCTCCACCTTGGCATGTTAAACTGGATAAGTTTTGGGCATACCTCTCGGCTCGGAAAACCTTTCTAATCTCCTCCACGTCCATACCATTATCAAAACATGGCCGTATGCATATATGACATATCGTGGTCACTGCTCCCTAGGGACAGTAGTTGAACCAATGGGTGTAGGTGCCCACGGATTCATTGGGTGCAGACATGGGTGTGAAATCCTACCTATAAAGTACACATGATACGATCCGACCCATGTTAAGAGCAATTACAACGGGCTGTTGTTTGCCGTCGACATGCAGAACCTTTTAACAGAAAAGCCCCCGCGCGTCCGGTTCGAGACGAAGCCGCCGTCTGGTTCATCTACGGCAAGAGCTCGTGCTCCGACGCGAATCGCCGGCCCTGCACGCGCGTTGTACGATCTGCTCCTTTTCGTCAACGGCGGAGCGGATCCACTACGCGGGGGCGTGCGCGGTAGGTGCGCCGGGGGCGGGCGGGAAAGTTCCTCGCGGTGGAGCGCGCCATTCTCCTCCTCCCCCTATCCCAAATCCCCCTCGATGCAGTCTTGTAGAGGCCTCGAGTCGTCATGCCTCGGCTCCGTGCTCGAGTCCGACCTCGCCTGCCCGGAGCGGCTCGCAGACGACACTGAAGCGACCGAGTACTCCTCCGCGCTCGAGGAGCTGGCTCCGCCGCGCCGGCCCCAAGCGAGCTCCGACGTGCCCGAGCGAGCTCCCCAAGTGGGTGTGGCGCGGGTATACATTTTCACCCGTGGAAACACTTTCTCGTTGGTCTCTTTACCCTTTGCACTTTGAATCCGACTGCTACTTTGATCGAATTATAACGATGGGAGGACGAATATTAATCTTTTTTCTCTATATTTGCTTGCGTGATGTATTGAGTACGTTCTCTTTATTCTTCTTGATAGAACTATGAATGTTTACGTAATTTACTATGACTACAAGATAGAAGCTTGGTTCATTGGAGCTATTCATTCGTGTTTTGTGTGGTGATTTTATATTATACTATAGTAGCAAATGTGTCCGTGCGTTGCTACAGACATAGATCACATGGATATATATTAAGAGATTTAACTGGTCCTGATCCATGTAGATTTTGTTCTTCTTTTCTCTCATGCTTAATTTCAGCGTATTATACTTGTATTTGGTCTTTGCAATTGACGTAATTATGGAGACATACACGTAAGACCCATCTATCGGTATTGTGAGAGGAAAGGACCAAACAATTCTTGCTTTAGTATTAGATAGAGATTATTTAATATCATAAAATCATATTGATATATGTCGTATATCGTATTGTTTATAGACCCAGTGGACATCCAACAACCAGCGGTTGTAGGAGGTGTGAAAATTCAACCATGGATACCATAATGGATAGGGGTGGATGAATGTGATGATTGTCGCGATGGGTGGGTTTTGCTCCGCTTGCATCTCTTCCAACCCTTTGCCATCCCTGAACCGCACGATGGTGGACAATATGGGTTGGGTAGCTGTGCACATCCGCCATTCGGATCACCTGCGAAGATGAAATATCATCAGCCTATAAACCAACTGGAACAAAAATAAAAACTTAACAAACGGAAATGTACGGTACATCTACGGTATAAGAAAACCATGGAAAGCTAATGATATATTGATGTACTACTTACTAGGCCCGCAACCGCCACCGCCACCGCCACGAGAGTCAGGGACCTGACCTCCAACAAGACTGCCACCGCCACCGCCACGAGGGTCAGGGACCTGACCTCCAACAAGGCTGCCTCTGGCAAGAAGCAGTAGGACCAGGATCACAAGAGCCGACCGGGCTGGGAAACAAGCATTCGGAGACATTGTCAGTGTGTTCCTCGCGTTGGAGAGGGCAATGTTTGCTTGCTTTAGTACGTTGCTTCTGGAGTATCACTGAAGGAAGGGAACGATTTGCATAGAGGAAAACAGAGTCCCAGCACTTAGGCCTTGTTTAGATCCAAAATTCCACACCCAAATTCACTACGCAAAAAAAGATTCCCCATCACATCAAAATGTCATAACATGCATGGAGTACTAAAAGTAGATGAAATCAAAAACTAATTGCACAGTTTTGTTGTACTCTACGAGACGAACATTTTGAGCCTAATTAATCAATAGGAATTGACCAAAACAGTTGAGATTGGGCTTTAAAGATCACAAATTCTATCCCAAAGTTCACTATGAAAAAAAATTCTCATCACATCAAAATGTTATAACATGCATGGAGTACTAAATATAGATGAAATCAAAAACTAATTGCACAGTTTTGTTATACCCTGCGAGACAGACATTTTGAGCCTAATTAATCAATTTTTAGATAA
>OAMR01000397.1:1129587-1151698 GCA_900205405.1 Echinochloa crus-galli | reverse complement strand
CCTACCCCCCCCCCCCCCCCCTCTCTCTCTCTCGTCGGCGGCCTCAAATCCAGCCTTGTTTAGTTCCCAAAAAGCAACCCCAAACTTCACTATGCAAAAAGAATATTCCCATCGCATCAAAATGTCGGCCCATGCATGGAGTACTAAATATAGATGAAATAAAAAACTAACTGCACAGTTTTGTTGTACTCTACGAGACGAACATTTTGAGCCTAATTAATTAATTTTTAGATAATTTTTCACACATATAAACGAAATGCTACAGTGCGCACGTACCCCAAAACTCCCAAATTTGGAAACTAAATAAGGCCTTAGAAAGAATCATGGAACAGCGGAGACGACCCAGAGTCCATCGCCACCCATGTGGGGCAGTACTACCAGTTTGGGTTTCTGCGTTCCCCGAGTCCAACCAGTGTCCACCCATGGTCAGTTTCCATGTGCGCTGAGAAGAAATTCAGTCGGCATATTCACGTAACAGCAATTGCAGTCGCCGGACAAGATTTTGTCATACTAGTTGAGCGGCACACATTTTTAGAAAAACTTATCAAAAAAGAATTTAATATTTAAAAGACCTAGAAAATAATAGTTAATAGAATTGTCTTAGCTATTATTCCGTTGCCATTTTAGAAATTTGTTAACTGAACTGGCAGAGTCCCCATCCAAATATTTATCCAAAAAATCGTTGCACTTATCTCCCCATCTATAAATGAAAAGGGACACACGTCCCAAACTATTCATTTTTTTTCATTGATAAATTGAGGCACAATTTATAAGACAAGTGCAAACAAGCAGTAAAAGAGATACAAATTCATTTGAGGCATTTCAACATACATGTCATCAAAAAGTGGATCACACGGATCTACCCGTGATTCATTTCTTTGCAAACAATTAGCAAAATTTTGCTCAATAAAAATCAAGATGACACAACAGAAGGCATGGTCCCATTCACATCCTTTCCAACTGTTGTCAACACGCTCGGCATCACCTCCTGCACCTCCCTCCCACTTCAATTGCTTAGGGTACCGCTGCGGTAACCCAAAACTGCAGTGTTCTGGAACAATTTGCTATTCTTAAGTTTGAAGCTTAAAGACAACAAAGCCATGCCAAGTTGGCAAGTTACCATGGTGAAACATGCCAATCAGGGGGAAGCCAGGAAAAACAGGTACCACTGCAAGCAAAACAGAACAATAGAAGCTACCAACAATACTTGTGAACCTCGGAAGCAACTATATCAATGTTGATTTTATCTTAAACCATTGAGTTAAGCTCAACGAAATCAACTAAGACATCACATCCAGATGCTACCTGCTGAAGGACAGAGGACTGTGCAAATGCCATCATTAAAGACCATGAAAGCAGTAAACATTATACTGAAAGCTTCTGTAACTGGTGAAGCACAGAAATTTTTCATGCATAAGCAGAAGCATATAGACAGTTAGATTCAATTGTATCAGTCTCCTTGCCTTCCACTCCCAAATTGGGATCCCTTTACCACTTGAGTAGTTCCTGTTGGGTCATTGAAAGGGGGGAAAAGTAAGAATACAAAATTAAGGATTTCAACAAAACTTATGGCAGAGCTACATGTGATTTGATGATAATGAAACGTAATAAAAAGTTCAAAGAAAATTTAAAAAGCTTTCAAAGAGCAACTTCTGTTCAGATAAAGCCTTCTCAAGCCTCTCCTCAAATGTTGCTGCATGCCAACTCACCTTTTGTTCCTGCCCATGTAATACATTAGTTAGTCTAGGTAAGTCCATTCTAATCTTCAGAAGCAATAACTATGTTTCTTCTTCAGTAATGTTATTAGTATCTGTTGCAAAAGGAACAAAGTTTGTATACTTCATTGAATCTGGTCCAGTGGAGTTAGGCAGTTATCAACCTTCAGGGCTTCGATGAATGTACATCATTGGAATGACAGAGATATCCTGAAGGTGTTCCTTCTGATGAACTGAATCCGCATTTTTTGGCGCTCCATTTGTAGTTTCGAGCAATGCACCACATGGCCTGTTATCATGGTGAGAAATTAATTTGCAGCTAAGAACCCAAGACCCTGTGGTGTGTGAACTAATAAAAGATCTGATGGAATTCACTATTATGCAGCTGCTATTGCTTCGTCAACATATGAGAGAAAGTAACATATTTATGTTATCTACAACCAACAAACAGGTTTTTTCTAAAAATAAAGTGCATTGTGTATATATAACCAAATTGCCTGCTGCCTTTCATTTAAATTAAATGACAATATGAATATCAGCACATTCCTTAGTCGGCATTCAGTAAAAGCCTAAACATTTGCAGCAAGTTTCAACTGATACTCATTGCTTCACGCCAATGCTGCAATATGAGCTTCTAAGCCTTGTCATTCTTCAGCAACCCCTTTCTCACTTAACAAAAACTCCAAACGTTTCATGAACAGAGATGTGGTACATTTACCCCACGGGATAAGAAACCGTGGAAAACCTGTGCTTAGCCTCGCATGAGCCACCGGCACCGACCCGATCTCCAACTAGTCTGCTGCAGGCAAGTAGAACCAGGAGCACAAAGAGCCAACAGGATTGGAAAATGGCAAGCACTCGCTGACATTATCCCTGCTGATTCACAGCTTCAGTGTGTTCTTCGCGTTGGAGAGGGCAAAGTAATGCTGCCTGCTTCAGTAGGTTGCTTCTGGAGGGAGTGGCACTAAAGGGAAAGTTTGGCATGGCACAGAGGAAATCAAAGCGACCCAGAGTTCACCACCACCATGTGAGACCGTATTACCAGTTTGGGTTTCTGTGTTCCCCCAGTCCAACCAATGTCCACCCGTGGTCAATTGCCATGTGAGCTGAGAAGCAATTCAGCCGGCGTAATCACGTGACATCAATCTGATTACATAAAAAATGATTTGCGTGTATCCATTTTTCATATTTATATCCCAAACACAAAGTAGCTAGCTGGCAGCATGACTGCCTTCTACAGTTCTATATATAAAGAACCCACTGGTCCGAGAAATCACAACTCAAAGTACAAGCAAGTCGAGCACCACATCCTTTAGCATCAGCAAGTGTAGAGCTGGAAGAAACGATATGTTTCATGTAGGAATTCTCCGTTCCTCGCTGCCCCTGCTGGCCATTGTTCTTGTCTCTCTTTTGACACTCCCTGCATCTTCACTGGGTGCTACTAGGTATCTCCACAATGAATCAGCCTCTGATTTACAAGCCCTCCTTTGCCTCAAGATCCATATTCCTGCTGGACCCCTAGCATCATGGAACAATGATTCCAATCAATTCTGCAGTTGGTCAGGTGTTACATGCAGCAGAAGGCACTCATCCCGTGTTATTGCACTGGACCTCGAGTCGCTTGAGCTCTATGGCCAAATACCTCCATGCATTGCCAATCTCACTCTCCTTGCAAGGATACATTTGCCAAATAATCAACTGAGTGGTCAAATCCCAGCTGAGCTTGGGCAGTTGAATAGGCTGCAATACCTTAACCTCAGTTTCAACAATCTTAGTGGCATGATACCGAACAGTCTATCATCTTCTTTTCACCTTCAACTCATTGATCTTTCCAGTAATTCCCTTGCCGGAAGTATCCCAGAGGGGCTGGGGACACTAAGCAGCCTATCTGTTTTACGTCTTGATGGAAATACTCTGGTGGACAGCATTCCTCTTTCACTCGGAAGCAGCTCTTCTCTTGTTTATGTTGTTCTCTCTAACAATAGCCTCACGGGCCCTATCCCACCATTCCTAGCTAATAGTTCATCACTTCAAGTGCTGTCCTTAACAAACAATCACCTCAGTGGAGAGATTCCAGCGGCCCTGTTCAATAGCACATCACTTCAAATATTGGCACTTGGGCTGAACAAATTTGTTGGATCCATACCTACTTTTGCAAATACTGGCTCACCCTTACAACATCTTATCTTGCAGTCAAATGATCTTACGGGAACCATACCTTACACTTTAGGAAATTTTTCTTCCCTTATTTCACTCTTGCTTGGAGATAACAAATTTCACGGTAGCATCCCGTTTAGTATAGGTGACATTCCAAACCTAAAACTACTAGACATGACTTACAACTTATTGTCAGGTACTGTCCCAGCATCTCTTTACAACATGTCAGCACTTGCATACCTTGGCCTGGGTAAGAACAGTCTCACTGGGGAACTTCCGTATAGCATCGGGTATACCCTTCCAAACATCCATACTTTGATTATGCAGGAAAATCAATTCCAAGGCCAAATCCCCACTTCGCTAGCCAATGCAACCAATCTTCAAGTGGTTGATATTCGCTTTAATGCATTCCATGGTATCATTCCTCCCTTTGGTACCTTGTCCAACTTGGTCGAACTGAACCTAGGCCTCAACCAGCTTGAAGCTGGAGATTGGTCTTTCCTATCCTCATTGGCGAATTGCAGACAATTGGTGAGATTGTACTTGGATGGAAACATCCTTCAAGGAATCCTGCCAAATTCCGTTGTGCGACTTCCAAAGAGCCTAGAGGTATTATTCTTAGGAGCCAATAAAATATCTGGTACTATACCACAAGAGATTGAACACCTCTCAAACCTCAAGCTTCTTCGCATGGAACAAAATTTACTTACTGGAAACCTTCCTAGCTCACTTGGGACTCTTCATAACTTGTATCTCCTAAGCCTATCCCAGAACAAACTTTACGGACAAATTCCACTTTCAGTCAGTAATCTTAGCCAATTGAGTGAGCTTTATTTAGAAGAAAATAATTTGAGTGGCCCAATCCCAGGAGCTTTAGGACGCTGCAAAAATTTGCAAACACTTAACCTTTCTTATAATAGCTTTTACGGTAGCATACCTTTCGAGATTTTTACTCTTTCTTCCCTTTCGAAAGGTCTAGACTTATCTCACAACCAACTCTCTGGAAAAATTCCACTGGAGATTAGTGGCTTGATCAACCTTGGCACTTTGATTATTTCAAATAACAATTTGTCTGGAAAAATTCCATCCACCTTAGGTGAGTGTGTCCACTTGGAGGCCCTTCACATGGAGGCGAATCTTCTTGATGGAACAATTCCTGAATCTTTTGCTAATTTGAGAGCCATCATCGTAATGGATCTTTCTCAAAACAACTTGTCTGGAAAAATCCCAGAGTTCATTGAGAACTTTAATGACATGAAGCTCCTCAATTTGTCATTCAACAATCTAGAGGGACAGGTACCAACAGGTGGGATATTTCATAATGCAAGTGCGGTGTTCGTTCAAGGTAACAAGAAGTTATGTGCCAGCTCCCCATTGTTACAGTTGCCACTTTGCAATTCAAAGAAATCCAGAGAACGAGAAAAGTTAAACATTTTAAAGATATTGGGCCTCCTGTTTCTTTCTTTGGTCTTATTATCATGCTTCACTGCCTTCCTTTCAAAGAAGAGAAAGAATGTTAAACAAGAAGCTCATCCATCCTGCAAGGAGTTGAAGAAATTCTCATATGCTGATTTGGTGAAAGCAACAAACGGTTTTTCCTTAGCCAACTTGCTTGGTTCAGGGAAATATGGATCAGTGTACAAAGGTAAATTTGAGCTTGAAGAACATACAGTTGCTGTCAAAGTTTTCAAACTTGACCAGCTTGGTGCACCAAGGAGCTTCCTTACAGAGTGTGAGGCCTTGAGGAACACTCGGCACCGTAACCTTGTAAGGGTGATTTCTGCATGCTCAACATTTGATCCATCAGGACTTCAATTCAAAGCTCTTATTCTTGAATATATGCCTAATGGTAGCCTAGAGAGCTGGCTCTATCCTAAACTGAAGTATGGATTGAGAAGCCTATTGACCTTGGGCTCCAGAATAACAATAGCAATGGACATAGCTTCTGCTTTGGATTATCTACACAACCACTGCATGCCTCCTTTGGTCCATTGTGACCTAAAACCTAGCAATGTCCTTCTTGATAATGTCATGGGGGCACGTCTTGCTGACTTTGGGTTAGCCAAGTTCCTTCACAGTCCTAGTCAGTCATGCCATAATAGTTCTACAAGCTTGCTAGGACCAAGAGGATCAATCGGATACATTGCACCAGGCGAGTATTTTGTCCATAAAAAGATGTACATCAATATCATGATTATTTCCCTTTACGCTCTTGGCCAGGATTCTTTATGTTTTTTTCCCAATAATAATAGATACAACTGTTTGATATATTACTCAAAATATTACAGAGTATGGCTTCGGGAGCAAACTTTCAACAGAAGGTGATGTCTACAGCTATGGAATTATCGTCTTAGAAATGATGACAGGGATGCGTCCAACAGATGAGATGTTCACTAATGGTCTGGACCTTCACAAATATGTGGAAAACGCATTTTCTCAAAAGATAGGCGATGTTCTAGATGCTTGTATCACTTCGAGTTTTGAAGATGGTGAAGTGGGCAGCGATTTCGACCACAAAAATCATGCAACACCTGGAGCAAAAGACTGCATCATGCGTCTTGTTAAACTTGGTCTCTCATGCTCTATGGAGACACCAAAAGGCCGACCAACAATGCAGGAAGTTTATGCTGAAGTCGCCACAATCAAAGAAGCATTTGAAGCGCTATGTGGCTGACAAAAGACAACTGTTTACGTCGTCCAAATATTACTACAGCATGATGGCCCATGCCTAGTTTTCCTCTCAGAAAGTTTTCTTATCCTAGGAATCATTCCCCTTGTTGGCCTTTTCTCCCATTATGCTACTAATATCCTGTGTGTAAGTGTGTTACGGTAAGAAATGTTAAACATGTTATGAGAAACAGTGGCTTGGAGGATCCGTGAGAACCCCCCCGACCCCCGCGTCGTCCCCGCGTAGGGCGACTCGGGCGGTTCCCCCGGTCGCCGCCGCCGCCCTCCTGCCCTCCTCCCCCTCGCCGCGCCGCCGCCGGAGCCGGCCGCCGGAAGTCCGTGCGGCCCGCCGGGATGGAGGCGGCGTGGCTCCTCCCACCCGTACCGGTGGGGGCCAGTACCTCGGCGGTGGGGGGGCGGTCTCACTCTCCAGCTTCTGCTCGGCCTCCGGGAAGCTTTGCGTGGAGGGTAGGAGGTGCGCCTGAGACTCCACCATGGCTGTTGGCGCCGCCACCGTTCTTCACCTCGCCGACGAAGCAGCTTCCGTAGTACCGTTAAGTACCCGGCGCTGGATTCACGGTTTCTATCTCACCTGTGAGGCACGGTGTTGTCCTGTTGAGGGGGCGACAGGAGTCTTGGGGCCAATCGAGGGACCCAAGCCTTCCCGAGGGTGTCGGGTGTTGCTAGGCGGGTGCATATGGAATCTAGCGGCGACCTTCGGCGGCGGCGATGGTGGGCAGTGGATGGAAGCGAGTGGGATTGGTACAGGCGCCCTCGGCTCGTCAGGCGGTATCCCTCAAGCGCAAGCTTCGACCTGGCGCGGGTCGGGCAACGGCGTTTGCGCTCCCCTCTTGAGGGCGTTGCCTGCAGGGTCCCGTCCGACGGCGGTTTGTGGAAGCTCTCCGTGGTGAAAACCAAACGCGGGCGCCATTGCGCCTTTGCCTTCCTGAAGGAGTTGTTAGGAGTTCTTCCTGTAGCCGTTGATTGGTGGTGTTTTGGGCTCCGCAGTTGACCGGGTCCGATAGATGGTGTTGTGGTCTCATGGCCCTTTAGGGTGCTCGTCGCGAGTAGTATGTGCTATCTCTGGCGCGTGGTCTGGAGGGTCCTCTTTAGGATCTATTGGATGCCGCTCGTCTAGCGGCATGTGTTTTATTGTAAACTGGTAATCCTAGTATCCCTTTTGCTTTATATAAAGCTGGCTTCGGCCTTTGGAGGAGAAACAGTGGCTTGGTTATTCTGTCTAATTGATGCAGGTTCAACCAAACTACAGAGCTGCATGCCAGTGGCGGAGCCAGGATTCCGAAATTGGGTATTTCCGATTCGTAATCGAGGTCCGGACGGGCAATCGCACATTAGCGCCGCAGAATCACGACTATTACTCAGAGAGAAACAGAATCATGCACCTGCAGCCCTTGGCCGTGGCGCAGGCAAGCTAGCCGCCCAGCACGGCGGCGCCCCAGCCACCTAGCTGACCAGCGCTACCCATGGGTGGCACGCCCAGCCGCCGCCGCAGCCGGATCGCCGGCTTGCTCATCGCCGCGCCCGGCCGCGGCTCGACTTGGGGGAGACAGGTCCGGCCACCAGGAGAAGAGGCGGAGGAGAGACGAGTGGGCTGGGCTTAGGTTTGGTGTGGTAGCGAGTTGGGTCGTCTGGGCTGAGTTCTAACTATGTAAACAGAGGATTAGGCCCAACATTTCATATACTACATCATGATGACCTATGCCTAGTTTTTTTTTGGAAAAATCCATTTTTAATCATCCAATTCTTTTCCTAGTTTGGTTCTGACCGTCAAACTCTAAAACTGAAAATATTTGGCCATCCAACTATCAAAACCGTTCAAATTTGGTCATCAAGACGGTTTTTTTTGATAGGTGGTTTTAATTTTTATTTATAGTTTAGTCCTTAGATATTAAAATAAGTACTTTTTGCTCGTATATTCGATTTAGGTGATTCTTGCGACCGCGCGTTGTTATAAATTTTCTTATCCTTAGAGTCAATTTTCCCTATTGATCTTTTACTCCCATCATGCGTTTGTTGCTATAAGAAATGGCAAACGTCCTGTACAATTTAAAATTGGATCCGCCAAATAGTTTAGTCCAAAATTTTCAGTTGATGAAAATAACGAGGATTTCACTTATAATTCACATATAGGATCCCACGGGCCTTAAACATAGAGATAGAAGTCAGCCTTGTACCATATTGAGTTTGATGCACTCCATAACCTGATAAATTCAATTCAAAAGTCAGTGTTCAGTGCACTTATATGCTTCAATATGAGCAAACTTGTAGTTATTTATCACAATAATATTAATGATGGTCAGAATTCCGTGGGTCCAAAACTTGAAATCGAGTACCATGCAATAGAAAAAAATTTCTCTACTCAATAAATTCAAATAAATTTGCACTTATTCCTCAGTAGAAATTGGGGGAGAGTTATAGCTTTATGTTTCGGATTAAAGGGAAAAAGAAATCGAAAGAAATGTTTGAATTTGAACAAATTTATAGTTTATACAACTATATGAACACATTTAATTGAAGCAACACTCGCACTAACAAAAAAACGGCGCCATGGGGAGTGGGGTGGGAGGGTGGTTTCCACACGTTGACGACTTTAGTTCACAACTGCAATAATTAATTATTAATTAGAGATGAAGTCATTTTCGAGAATAATACTGTACTCTATCATAAACTTATTTCTCGAGTATAATAATATGTAATAAATGCACTTATAATTATATTTATTTTAGGATAAAGCTTGTACTGCTAAGCAATTCTACGAATCTTTAGGGACTACCGTAATGAAAATGCAGAAATGTGCCATATGTCGTGGTCACGGAAGACATGGAGGAAGACACCTGTGGACCACAAAGTCCAAGGACATGACGGTGCCACACCAATCGCCAGGCACTTATATTTAATCACAGCCTAATATAATAGGACGGCTAATCTGCTTGTTTATTCAAGACCAAATACCGATTGTACTTATCCCTTGCCGACATCCTCTCTCTCTATTTCTCCATTGCTGAGCTTCTCCGTATACTTGTGGCACAACACTAAACTTTTTCTGGCAATTCAGAAGACAATCCCTGGGTAAATTATGTTGTTAACCTCGTCGCACATGTCAATGCAGGGGCATCCAATGCTCAGTTGCTCACTGATTGAGCACATAATGCAGTACTTAACGAGCAAGAGAGATATAAAAGATTCCATGGAAGAAAAAAAATAGTCTAAAGGAGGGGCTAAAAGGATAGGATATGCTAAAAGTAAATTTTCCTTAACTTTTATCTTGATACTATGTTCTTCTTTATACAAAGATCAAAAGAGGAATGCAAAGGACGGGGGAGAATGAAAGGAGTGAGTGACCACTAGACCTGTTTAAAAAGAAAGTTGATGGGGATATTGCTAAGATATGATTGCTTCAACCCTTCAGCAGTTCAGGATATGTAATGATTCAGTAAAACAATGACCATACTTGTTTTGCACCAACTCGTTCCTCTATAAAGATGGCAACGCAAAGTAATACATGATTAGTAGCAAAGGATATGTATTACTCTGTAAAGGCTCCATCAGTGGATGGGTCCACTCAGCAAAGCTTAACAATAGGCTTGAGGTTGAGGCATCAGTCAATGGATGGAGCCACTCAGCAAAGCTTAACAAGAGGCGACGACATTACATATCATATCCTTTGATGCTGTTTGATATCTTCATGTATATTCTGCAACTACTATTTAAGACTTTCTTTGAACAGATCACAGGATAGGTGCACGTGAACAATTCTTCATCATACCCACAAGAAAGAATGCTGATCCTTCAGTCAGCATCTGCTTTGAGTGTCTAATGGTAACTGATATGTCAAGATACAATGCTTACAGGGGAAGAAAGAACAATGATTTGTAAATCTTGTCATTTGTCAGCCTGGGCACTAGATGCACATCCCATGTGAAAATAATAATAATCACCTAAGGGTATGAATGCTCGAGCTATAAATTTATTGCTAAAAATTAAAAAAAAAACTAGAAAGCTTCGGAATTATATTTCACAGGGTTATGAGTTTGACACGGCATTTCAACTGCTAAAATAAAACATGTATAGTGAAAGCTGAGTGAGGGTTAGTATTCATCCTTTTTTAGATTAAAAAAAAACTGAGTTCGGTTTTCATAAAAAAGGAGTAGAACACCATGAGGATGATAATGGTTATTGCAAGAAACAGAACTCATGTGCACGGTACTATTATTTGAATTTTCATTGTGAACTTCCCGTTCCCAACATTCTAACTTGCTCAATTGTACCTTTACTACAGATGTGCTATTCCGTCCTCAATTCACTATGGCCAAAAAATGAAAATAGATAGAAGAACTGTAGCCAAATAGTATGAAATCCAACCCCCAGACCGAATTTTCTGCAAATAGCAATAACAAGCTCAAGTCAGGTTACATTTCAGTATGCGGCGGTATCGGAAATTAACTGTACTCATGATAAATACAGCACTAGAATTCATGGAGCAAACTGACTACACAAGGAAAATATACATGACTTGGGAAAATATATTATTGCAAAAAGTGTCCCGAAGTACAATTTCAATGAAGAGCATAGGCGATTGTTTTTGTTACATCATGACATAGTGCATGAGGCATAAATGAGTATAAAACACCCATAGTTCTTTGTACTAAGTTTCATTCACAGTAACTTCACATTTAAGGGTTTACTTTGCTGGAAAAGACTGGTACCTGGGATTTAAAATCAGAGGATAATCTATAGTTATTTTGCATTGCTTAGTGATAAAAAATGTGCCCTTGGGAAAACAGCAGTTAAAGGTCATTTGTAATTTTTGCTATTGTTTTGTTAAAGGACAATAATGAGTCCAGTCCAACTGGACAGAGGAGGTTTAGAAAGCAAAGAAAATAGTTTGCCATCAAATAAGAAAAGAGTTCGCCAAGCTAATTCTGGCTTTTATTGAGGATCAGTGTTTACCACTCACTGCATGTTATTTTTGTTTCAGGACAATGGAAACTGGGGTGGGTATTCACACATCCAAATTATGCAAGGACTGACGATTTCAGGAACCACAACAATGTTCAAACATGAACATTGGTTAAGCTTCATGGCCATTATCTCAACCAAAATCTTCTCTTTCATACAGTTTTCTAATACTCTAATAACTAACAAGTTTGTTGACAACATGAAATCAAACATATGGGCTAAAACCTAGACATGATGTCCTCAAAGTAACACTTTTCACATAAGATACCCAGCATATACTAGTGTGTGCAGCAACATGTTGCTTCCAGAGTTGCAATAATCACAGGTACCAGAAAAATATGTGTTGTTCATTAATTACCATCATACACGTTATATTACGGAAGTCCCAAATTCCTAATATTGAAACATGGCTCCACAACTGGCGGACTCATCCAGGCTTCAATCCAAGTCAACAATCATCTAATGAACTAACAATAAATACTGACTTGATGGCAGAATCAGCAGCATAATCTAAAAGGGCAAGAAGCAATTGCTTACCTTCATGGACAGAATGGATGAGGATGCAGATGAAGGTAGTAGACCTGAGACACCGATGTCATATGAAATCCTTCCATCAGGCAGGAACAGCCCATAGTGCCTCTCGGAGCAGCATCAACAAGAGGCTGGTACAAGCTCTGATCTTGGCCTCCCAGGACCTCATTTCCCACAGTGATCCCAACAATGCGCGTCTGCGGGAGATAAGGCTTCACATTCTGATTCAGCCAGTCCATTGACTTGCTCTCGTTTGCAGCCATATCTTTGACAAGCTCATTGGGAATTGCAATGACCAGGTTAAGCCCAGACCCTTTGAACGCATCAAGAACACTGTGATCTGCATCATATATCTTGACATTCCTTATCTTTGAATTCCTCAGGAGCTCCACCACTTTCTCCGGGGAAGGGATGTTGTTTGCTATCCTCCCGTAGTTTATCCCGTAACCCCCGGCAAAAGCTTCAACCGCTAGCGGACCTAGTCACGACAAACACCACCAATCAAATTTCAGTATTTCGCGACAAAATTGCCGTTTTTGTCACATAGTAACATCGAACACAATTGAATGCATAAGTAGCGCAGCTCACAAATTGAACACGACAACGGTAAACCACAGAATTGAATACATAGCATAAAAGAAAATGCCAGTACCGGGTGGCGGGAACGCCAGGAGGCAGCAGCAGAGGAGCAGCACCGTCCGCGGCACCATCATCGCAGTCCGGCGATCCCTCAGCAAGGAGCAAGAACCAAGCAGGAGACTGCCACAGGAGGCACCAGCAGCGTCAGAGGGGCAGGCAAGCAACGCGTTGCTGCACACTTGGGTTCCAGGCCGGGGCGTGGCGCCGGGGCGGCAACTTCCATAGACGGACCGGGGCTGCTCCAAGGCCGAGCACCGGCGGCTGTCTCCCCCCGCCGCCACCGCCGCGTCAGCCGTCGCACCGGAAGGAGAACCGCCAAGAACGGAGAAGAAACTCGGATCCCTCACTTCCCGCACCCCGAGACTCCACGGCCACCGGAATTACGAACCGCCGCCGCCGCCAGCAGCAAGGGCATGCCAAGAAGAAGGAATCTTGACTCCTGCGCCGGCCTCTGACACTCCACCAACCAAACAGTATCAAGCAGTCAGGCACTGGCAGTACGGGCCGGTAGAAAGGATTACCAAGCAGCAAAGCGGAGGTAGTGGAAGGATGCCTGGAGGAAAAGCGGGGAGCTTTCTCCTGGCGCCGTCGCGGCGGTTAAGAAGAGGGTTTGCTTAGCAAGAAGGGAGATCGATCGATCGGGGGAGAAAAAAAAAGGTGGGCGGAGGAAGTGGATTGGTGACCCGACGAAGGGGGGCCGCCGGTTGGGGGTGACGGAGCGGAGGATCTTGCCGCCGGGCCCGCCTTCTGCTCCGTGCACAGAGCCGGCGGCGGGCGGCGACGGAGAGGGAAACCGCAACCGCCTTCTGCTCCGTCCGTCCGTCCGGCTCGCTTTCCGATGAGAGGAGGGGGATGGGGGGTTTTCCGTTTCGACTGGGGTTTGATTTTTGAAAACGCGGAAGGGGAGGAAGCAGGGAGGGAGGGCAGGCGGAGGCAGGGAGAGGAGTAGGGCAGGGGTCGCAGGGGCAGAGGAGAGGAGGCGGCGTGGCGGTGTGGACTGTGGTGTGGTGCTCTGTGCGTGCGGTGTCGTGGACCGGTGGTGGTGGGGACGAGGAGGGTGGCTTTCTTGTTGCCGTTTTGCGGATTGCCCCTTGAAAGTACAGACCACAGAGGTGTAGGTGTGTCGCGTTGCCATCCCTCGATTTTTTTATTTTATCTTTTAAACCATGTCTCTTGGGCTTTTTATTCTCCGGCTGTACTTTTCGTAACATATTTAGATTTAGATTAGATTAGATTAGATTAGATTAGATTAGATTAGATGGGTGTTATAATATTCTAATTTCCAAACAAGAGATAAGGGTCCAAGCTCTCTAAGCGGATGTTTATATGCTCGCTATACTCTATAGCATACATCCCGCTTCTTCAAAAGCATATTACGTTGCATGCTTATATTCTCTTAGTCTTCCTAGTTCTAGACATATGGTGGATAGGAAATGAATATGCACAGCTCTTTCATGTTTCAAGTAGGGCTTCTGATTTTAAATGTTATTAAGAAGAAAAAACATGTGTAATGCTTGAAAATGAATAGGAAATAAATTCAAACAGTTTTAAGAAATATTATAAACATAGAACGATAGAATGAAAATTATTAGTTTGTAAAAGGTATAGACATGCTACTTATGAATCTAACTAAATTAGACAATTTGGAGGCATGCTTGAATCATGCAGTCTCAAGGAGCAATGACTTTTTAGGGATTGTGATATATATGGAAATGTTGATTCATTGTTTTACTACATGGGATTCATTGCTATAAATAGTTTTAGTTTGCGATGTTTGATGTGGGGTGAAGGGTTTTCTTAGCCAGATTGATTTCCAAAGAAAGTTGCATGGACTATGAGTGGATTGGTGATCTTGCCAAGGTGACGGGGGGCATGATAGCTCATGGATATGGAACGGATGGAAGGATAGCACAATTGACTCGACTAACTTTGGGCTCGTTGCTGATTTACCACATCAGAAATGAGTGGAACAAAGGAGATACAGTTCTTGTATTTCATAAGGTTATGTTGGATCCTTGTAGACACCTATGCGTGCTTGCCATGGCCAATGATGCAACCTTTGATGGTTTTGCATTCCGCCCCTTCAAAAGTATGGTATGTTGTATTCTTTTAGACTTCCTAGTTCTAGGTGTCTGTTAGATGGAAAATGAATTTGTACATCTGGTTTATGCTTTTATAAACTAGAGCTGTTGAATTTACTTCAAACGAATAGGAAATAAAGATGTGAAGAAATACTGAAAGCTTAGAACAAGAACAAAACGACTAATATTTATAAAATGAAAAGGTAAGAAGTCATTAGGTAATTAGACACACCAACGCCCTAGTGAATAATGTTACAAAGGTAGACAATTCGGGTCTAGATGTCAAGACTTTCCGGGCTAGTCGGTCGTGTAAAGCCCCATGGCAAATTCCTTTCCTCCCTCCCCAATTTTTGTGCTCCTTCACGAATCGGTATAAGCACAACTACTTGACCACTCGTGCAAAGGGTCTCTAATACCAAAAGATCCGTAACAAAGAAAGCCATTATGTGCCGGTGGTTTACGGGTGGAGCGAAAGGTGATGCGATGCCGTCAGAAAACACACCCATCAACCCAAAGAAATAAAATAAAGGTGGATTGCACACGCGTCTGGCCTTTTTGGTTTTGAACCTGATGAGTAGGGATGCAAGTGGGTACCCAATGGGTTTTCTGAGTCAGCCACTCTAGTTCATTTCATCTTCTAAATTATTTACATGGCATGCCACTCTAGTTCATTTCATCTTCTAAATTATTTACATGGCATGCCACTCTAGTTCATTTTTCTAAGTTTTGGGTCGACCCAATAACCCAAAATCATATATACTTGCATCCCTACTGATGAGCCTCCGTACCGTGTTTATTAGTGGCACTATAAAAAGCCGATTTCTGGTTGTGCCTACTAAGCATCACCCTTCTTTTAATCTGTTTTTCTTAGCGCTCTCAGTGCAATGCTTACTGTGTACCAAAAGCTTGTGATGCTATGGCGATGTGGTGCTTTTGGGAGTGGACGTCACTCGGACCCTCACTACCACAAAGTCCTCCGAGATGCCGCTCGATCAGCTGATAGGATCCGAAGACCTCGCCATTGACTGAATTTACTTGTAAAAATAAAGGAGAGAATATAATTTTACAGACAAGTCCTGGAAAGATGTTATAGGAGCAAAAGAAAAGAAAAAGGTTGTTCGAAACGTAGGCGTTAAAAGGCGTAAGCCTGGGCGTTAGAACGGAAAAGCTCCGCGAGGCGTGACGTCATCGTCGTCCCGGCCAGGGGAGGCGTGGTGGTCGGCCAGCAGTTGCGAAACCCTAATTGGCCGGTTGCGCGACGGCGACCCGTGCCGTGCACCCCCGCATGGCATTGGCATGGCACCATCGCAGAAGCTTTTCTTTTTCTCCGGCGTGGGACCCAGCCCCGCGATCGCGACAGGATTCACTGACCCGTGGGCCCCCGCGCTCGGATCAATCACCTGCAGCTCTGCATGGGAGACCCGAGGGTGGATTTCGTCCCGTGTCGTGTCAATCCGGCGGGCCCACCGGAGAGAGCGACGCTGTTAATTATGATAGGAGAAAGATTACATGAACCATCATTACTGCACGATAACGACGCGTCATTAGGGAATGACCGGGCCATGCCATCCGAGTTAGTACGTGCCACTCATGTCAGCGAGGAGGACGTGCTCGGCTCCCCGGTTGGCTCGCGGTGGCTGCTGCGATCGAGTATCGACTGATTGCATATGGATGGGCTATGGTTATTATTGGTTAGTAATTGGTCGGTGAGACTTGCCATCAGGCCCCCGTCTTAATCGTGGTTTCTGATTATTTTTTTTTGGTTTCTGATTTGACGCCCTCCCGTTCGACAATCATACCTGCAGTGCCGGGACGGCAATAATGCACGGACGAGATTCTTCTTCTTCCCCCGTTCTTCATGCCTCTCCAACTCCAGCTGCAACCGACGCCGTCGCCGTCGGCTACTTTTCCTCCCTACACCAAACCTGCTACTTGCATCATGATTCGCGCCACGTAGCACCAGAGACAGGTTCCGTGTATGGCACCAGACCATTCCTGGGGTTACATTATTTTCGCCATGCTTTGGGTTCAGTGGCGGCATCAGCCCAGGCGCCTCCAGCCTGTGCACCCCATGCGATGCAATCAGACGGCTGTTTCCGCATCAGCCCGGTCGTCCTCGTGACTCCGACTCGGACACGACTCCAACAGTCATTAGCGGCCACGTCATCCTCCGTGTTCTGCTCCCCTCTTTGGTCGAATCCGGCTGGTGCAGGGATGCGTCAAAATGCGCAGGATCAAACGCGGCTTCTACGGGGAAAGCACCGCCTTTTCGGCAGATTTTATTATATCGGCAGCGACACTTGGCCAGGAACAAAAGGGTCATAAGGATGGACGAGGCTTTGTGGCTTTACTATGGACTTCCATTCACACTCAGATATCAAAAGCACCTGAATTATAGGCCAAATCGATTGATGCAGAATGACACGGGCACGAATGCTAAAGTATCCTACCAGACACCAAGAATATGGAAAAAAAAACGTTTGAATATACTGATAGTACGTAAATGAGACCGATGTCCTCATGCATAGCATAGCTCCAAGATAGTGCGTTCCGGCTTTCAAAAGGCGATGTCTTTCATCAGCACACCAAAAATTGAAATCAGGGTAGAATTCAGGTCCATAGATATGGCGTCTATCAAAATTCAAAAACAAACGGTGTCTTTGCTGCCTGCTAGGTTGAAACATAGCTCTCGCTTTTTATCGGACCCGAATTTGAAGGTTGGGACTGTTCCATCTGAACCAACGGAACCGCTTGTGGAGTCGAAGGAGAAGACAAGTTTGTTGGCCGTACTCACTACTACAGAAAACAACGTCACAAACGGCAGTATTTGTGATACCCCCATCACAAACGGTTTTACCAAAACCGTTTGTGATGAGGGGCATCACAAACGGTTCTAATACGAACCGTTTGTGATGGGGGTCATCACAAACGGTTCGTAATACGAACCCTTTGTGATGCCCCTCATTACGAACCCTTTGTGATGACCCCCATCACAAACGGTTTTTGAACCCTTTGTGATGATGTGTATGGTACACGTTCAAACCATATTTTGAAATAGTAAATGACTTCAAATCAAAAAGTGTTGAACTACAAAGTTGTATGGCTTCTCAAGATGCACAACTTTCACTTTGGTCATTTCTTCATTTGACAAATTCATATGAATATTGTTCATAAAATCTATCTCTCTCATAGAGTTATAGTTTCCAAAACTATAAGAGAGACCTATAAGATTTGTGAACAATGTTACTCTCACTACATCGTATGGAAAAACGGTCAACATAAAAGTTGTAGATCTTCAGAAGTCATGAAACTTTATAGTTGACAACTTTGTCATTTGAAGTCATCTAGTTGCTAGATCTAAGTTTGAATATTCTCAAATTTGAAATTCAAATTTCGTAAACGGCCTCGGATGAAAAACCTCGGATGAAAATATGGTCAACATGAAAGTTGTAGGTTTCGAAAAGTTAGGAAACTTTGTAGTTCAACATTTTTTGATTTGAAGTCGTTTAGGGCCTCAAATAAGCAATTTAAACTCGGTCTGGTATAATATGATAGGAATCGAAACGCTATCTAGTCACAGGTGACCAACAGGTGGAGTGGTAGAAGAGGCTACGCGCGAGAAAGAGGTCGTGAGTTCGAACCTGGCCGGCCGCGGAGCGCCCGAAAAAATGGCGCGATTGATGGCTTGGATGGCCGGTGGCCTCCTCAAATGAAAATAAATTTTTTTCCCTATTGTTTTCGTATTTTTTTGGGTTTATTTCGGACACAGGAAATCACAAACGGTTGGGAAAACGAACCGTTTGTGATGGGGCATCACAAACGGTTTAAGAACCGTTTGTGCCCGGGCCGGAAAGAACCGTTTGTGATGGCCGTTTTGAACCGTTTGTGATGGGGTTGTGTGGAGTAGTAACTGGATGAACCAAAGTTGAACTTGGGAATATCTTCGGTAGTGACTGGCAGGGTCCTTGGTGGTGACCCCAGCGTGGGTGTAGGTGGCGGTTTGAGGAGAGAGCTTGGAGCTTTAGGAACACGGAATGTGAAGGTGAAACCTTTGCTGGTATTTTTATCCGAGGCCACTGCAGCTGTGGTGGATCTCGAGTCTGATTTCAAAGGTTGTTGAGAAGTGCGTGTTTCAGGAACTTCTGTGTTACCTCCGCTGCTTTGGGTTTTTTGAGTTGGCTCTTGTGCACTGGGGCTGCTTGGAGGTACCTGAACAAACACAAGATAAAACATAACTGATTAGGGGAGTGTCATTAATTTGACAGTACTAGAAATCTGCTTTAATAAATCAAATCCATAGTTCACAACTGGTGTATGATGGCAAAAGAGAACGAACTTAGATAACTGACCAGGAGAAAAATGCTATAAGAAAAGAAAATGGAGAATCATTGTTTTGTATTGCACTACCAACATTTAAAAGTGATTTAGTATAATTGCTTAAAAACACATTTTCAGTAATTCAGTAGTGTCCAGTTGACTTGTGTTTAAACAAGATTGACTAGATATTGGGTGGGACATAACTAGAAATCTGCTATTGTACTAAACATGTATATTAAGAAACATTAGTTAAACAATACATTATGCTCAAAAAGCAAACAACAGTATACCTTCTTTGCAGCTCCAATCTCCAAATTAGCACTACTAGTGTCGTTCATGCCACTCTGTCTGTGGCCATTGCCAATACTGAAATCAGGCCCTCTAATCTGACTATTGGTGGCAACAGAAGATGTGTTTCTCTTTTCTAACGTATGTCTTAGCTCTAGTGGCTTCAATGTAGGGGAAGGAATAGTTCTCTCAAGATGCTGAAGTATTTTGAAAGCTGTTTCCCTTGACTTTGGATGCACAGATACTGAAGCACATCTAGAGATGTTGTCTACAGCCGAAGCATGACCAGAAGTTGTTCTGCTTTCTATGGTGCCTTTGCCATCAGGTGCATGAGGGTTGAATGCAGTATTCTTTGTAGCAGCAGAACCCTCTCTTGGAAAGAAAGAAGTAGTAGACCCAAAAACATCAACCTGTCCACTGGAAGATGACGATGGTTGCACCCTATTGCCGCTTGTTGATGCAAATTTACCCTCTAGTGTTGTCTACAGATTAAATAAGAATACTAGAACAAAAGGCACAGTTGGGCATACATCATCTTTACAATGGAAAAGTTCTTATGTGAAAGCACAATAAGCTCTAAACATAGCACACAATGTTATAAAGTTATAACCCATTTTCAGTTGTGGATCACTGGTCAAACTTTCGTAGAGAAAGAGTTACATGAATTATTTATACTAAATGTACTCATGTTTGGAAACCTTTCAAACGGTGAACGATACCATCCAATCCCATGAAACGACAGAATTTATGTAGTAATTGCGTCAAAACCTGCCTGGAAAAATGTCTCTGCTTGAACATATTTTCAAGGTCAGCAATCCCTTTGCTCTGACCTGGATTTCTGTCACCTTCCGTAAGGTGGTTGGATTGATTGCTCACATGTGCCGGAGGCTCAACAGCTGCAACATTGGTTTTTGGTTCCATGGATTGTGTCTGCAGTTCACTTTGCACAGTAAAAATCCAAAATATGCCATTCACTAACAGGTATATCTTGATTGTAAATGGATTGGTAGGCAAACAAGGTAGATTTGCAGTTCACAAGTAGAGTGTAGCAATACAATATTTTGCAATGCAAGATTTTATGAATTGCAACACGTTGGGTAAGCTATAATTGAACCTTTGGCAACACTAAATACGTTGCAATATGATACTTTACAACCAACACGAGGGAGTCATGCTAGTTGCAACGTCGTATTTGATTGTAATAAAAAAAAACGGCAACAACAGAAAAATGTGTCGCTACATGCTAGAGGCAAATTTTACGCTACAAGTGCACGGGGCGTTACCTTGTGTTTTTTTTTAAAAAAAACCTTTATCGCTCCCTGTTAGAGCAATTTATATGGGCCTCTACTCTAAAATTTAGAGTTTTGGAGCAAGAATACAACTCCAGCAGGGCCTTTAAATGGACCTGCATTTTGCATATGCCTCTAAATCTCCCCACCAAGCCTCCATTTCTAGAGGCCCTCCAATTCACCCTCCAACCATGGATCCCACTAGATATTTCCCATCCATTTGGCTGATAGGTGGGCCTACGGAAAAATAGAGGCCCGAGTTCATATGCCCACTGGAGTTGAGTGTTTATTTTGGCCCTCTATTTTTTAGAGATAGGCCTGCAAATGAGTTTTGGAGGCCTCAATTTGAAGGGCTCCACTGGAGTTGCTCTTACGCGTCTTATCCTCCCCATCCCCCATTTTCACCACTCCATTGACACCTTTGCTCCGGGTGCCAAAGCCCAAACCTTCCATTCCCCTCCGCTCCGGTCGCACATTCTACACGGGCTCTCGGCTGAGCTCGCAGTTGGTATCCCCTACAGCTTAGCTTGGCAATTTTCCCTGCGGTTGCGGGGATCCGCGGAGCTCCGCCCCGTTAACGGTGAGGACGGGGGCTTTTTCCCCGCGGAGGGACCGGGGCGGAGCCCCGACACTGTTCCGGGGCGGGGGCGGGGGAGGAATTTGCCCCGTGAGGGGCCGCGGAGCCCCGGAATCAGCCTGGTAGCAAACCCTAAAACCGCACCAATCTGTTAATGGGTCAAAGTCCAGACCAAAGCCGCACCAAACCATTCCTAATTAAGCACAGCGATAGCCCCAACCAAACAAAACCAATCAACATTTAGAACCAAACCAATTTAAACCAACAGATGAGTCCAAACCGATTTAGCAGCTTCCAACTGAAAAATATGGCAGGATGATGATGCTGCGTCGGGGTAGGGGCCTGCGGCGGCGGCGCGGACTATGAAGGCCTCGTGGAGATGGACGACGCGGTGTCCGATCCGAACCAAGCTGAACCGATCTGTTGGCCCTGTTTGGATCCAAGTGTTAGTGTTAGTTTGGAGAAAAATAACATTATTTCGGATCCAAACATATGAGTTATTTTGGTGTTAGTTGGGACTAACATCCCAAAAAATTAGGAAGAAGTCCATTTCTGGCCATCGAACTATAGCGAAAGTTTGGTTTTGGCCATCGAACTCGAAAACCAAGAATCTTTGGCCATCGAACTCTTAAAACCGTTCGTTTTTGGCCATCGGGCGGTTTTGCATGGCGGTTTCGCTGACGTGGCTGCCACGTGGCGGTGGGGCCCATATATCAGCCCGTCTCTCTCCTCCCTCTTTTCTTCTCTCCCTCTCTTCTCTCTCCGCCGCTGCTGCTCCTGTCTCTTATACACATCTAGATGTGTATAAGAGACAGATTCACACACTTCTCCAATCTGAAATTTCTGCTAGGAGCTCTCTCTCTCTCTCTC
>OAMR01000397.1:1083404-1113126 GCA_900205405.1 Echinochloa crus-galli | reverse complement strand
AGGAAACCCTAGCTAATGATACCATGTAGAGGAATAATTGCTGTGTATTCCTCCAACCCTAGAAGGGTGGGTTATATGGTTGATGTACATGGGCCTCTATGGGCCTAGTATACATGGGCCCTATGGGCTATATACAACATACTCCAACAGATTTGTTACTCATATCTGCAGGTTAAGAAAAAGCTGATGAATCTGGGGCATTCACAGAGGTACTTTGCAATTTACTAATTTGTTTGTTTAGTAAATTGAAATGAATGAACTACTGTCTCTGTGTTTAACTTCCAAATCATGAGAAATCACTTTCTTTCCTATTTATAACCTTCTGGCCTAATCTAATATGGTTTTAGTTTTCTACATAGTATGTCTTTGAATTCCATATGAATCTTGGGGACATCTCAACCATGTTGATCCTTTTATGGGAAGTTAGGAAAATTACAAATATGGTAATGCAAGGGTGAACTATTCATGTCATCGAAATGGTTACATTCTCAGCAGTTCTATATTTCTCAAGAAATTTGTTTGTTCATTTGATGAGTTGGTGAGCCCAGAATTCAGTGATCAATACATGATTCTCAAGCTAAACTGTCTTCATTTTCTATCTCCGGATTGACTTTGATTGCACTGCTCTCAAGAGGTAACAGACGAGCGCCAAAAACTCCTGAGCAGAGGAGAAAAATTGCAGAAGCCATTGCTGCAAAGTGGTTGAATCAAGTAAGATGCCCTAAAAGCATTTTTTTTCATATATATTTTCTTTGAAAATGATTTTTGATGCCATATCACATATGTACTTCTTTATTTCTCATTCCACATGCATCAGCAGTTGAAGTTGCACACATGGGCCTCTATTTCTCATTCCACATGCATGAGCAATAGAAGTTCATGGCTACTTTCATTGGCATGAACATATGAGATCATTATGTAACTTTTGAGTGCTATCTCCCTTTAGGAATATCGTGAACGTGTTTGTAGTGGAATTGCTAGCTACCATGGATCATCTACTGGCACTAAAACACCGAGAAAGTCAAGACCTGCTGAAGAACCAGGTGTACAGAGAGAGACTATGAAAAAGAAATCTATGCATGCCAGAGCTGTAAGCTTAGAGGATGCTCACGGAAAAGGGGCAACTGTTAAGAGAAAGAAAAGTGCAACGCCCTACAAAGATCCAATGGCAGGTGAAAAATTGGTGATGTTATCAAAGATTCGAGCTCAAAGGGCTGCACTGGAAATAGAAAAGAAAGAAGCTATTAAAAGGGCCAGGTATGTCTCTTTATTTCGAAATGGAAAATGGGTAGATGATTCGAGACATACTCTTATTAGTGAACTTGTAGCTTTAATTCATCATTATGCACCTGTAATTGTTTTCCTCGTAAATAACTGCTGTTTAATTCTTTACTGCAAGGTCACTGATTGCAGAAGCAGAGAAGGCTGCTGATGCTTTGGAAACTGCTGCAGCAATGAACCCTTTTGCTCAAGCATCACTTATAGAAGCTAGAAAGCTTGTTACAGAGGCAAGGATATCACTTGAATGTATTGATCTTGAAGGGCCTCCAGAAAATGCTTCTGGTGATATGTCAGAGGAGGCTTTGTTGCACTACAACCATGGAATCGAGACACAGAACGAAAGCAATGTGTTGAAGCAAGGGAATAAACCTGTAAATGGGATAAAATCTCCCCCAAGCAATGTCAATGGCATCGGTTTCCATTTCGATGTATCCGCATTCACCGGAATAAAACAACTATATCAGAGGATCGAGAATTCCATGGAAAGAGCTTTTCTTCTTCCTTCGGCTTCATCAAAGCTTAATGCTTTGAATGGAGATTTCAGAATAATTGATTTTCAAGTTAGGCAATCAATGGTCAGTGATATGGCAAAACATGATAGCATTGCAGCTGAATCAACAGATCCGCCAGGGACAATGGAAGAAGATGCTCCCAGGAATGCTGAAACTTCTGAAACAAGAGAAGATTGTCCTCCGGGGACACTGGAAGAAGATCCACCATCTGAAGAAATGGCTAAGATGAGGTGGGTACGTGGAAGGCTCGTTAAAGAAGAAACTGAATTTCAAGATCCTGAATTCTAGTTGTACTTGACAAATCCGGTTATGATATCACTGCTAGGCAATTGAGTTTGTTCGCGTCCATTTAGCTACCACTTTGTATGCCATTGATATGCTCAATTTGTTATATACAACCTGCTTGGAGAACCAAAGTATAAACCTACTGACCTGGACGGACGGGAGTGTCCCGTGGTCACGAGGCACCTTATTGGTTTGCTTACGTGCAGGAGCGAGCGCTTCACGACCAGCCTGTTCTCTTCTGAAATCAGTAGTTGGGAGCTATATCTTTTCATACCGTATGTACTTAACTGTAGAAAAAAGTCGCGCTAAAAGCATAATTCGAGAATGCTTGACAGTAACCCGACATGGTAGTGGGTATGCAGTTGACGGCAGAGTATTGTGGCCGTGGCCAGGCTTGGGTTGGGCCTGAGGCCTGTATCTCTATCTCTACTACTAACAAAAAGGACACGGTAGCTGCGTCACCAAACCTCGCGGCCTGGTTCTGCCCGAAATTACAGTGTGATAGATTCCTCGTTTTGGGTTGATCGCTCTACCACCCCGACACGGAGGCAGAGATAGAGTACAGTTCTCTTTAACCTCGACGCCCCAGATCGCTTGCCCTCGCTAGTAGAAAGACCGTTTTTGGGCGCGTTTGGTTCATGACCGTAACTCACCACGCCGCAGATCAGGCACGCCGCACCAAGTTAGGCCACCGTTTGTTTCGTAGCCAGAGTTTAGCGTGCCAAAGAATCTTAGGCGGCTCGTATGTACTTCGCCGCAGCTATTCTCGCCGAATGTTTGGCGATCGTTTTATTCGCCACAACTTCGGCGTACTTTGCACACTGGAAAATCAAGCGTTGTGGTCAACTGCTCACCGCTCCTGGCAACTTCTGTGTGAAGGAAAAAGAAAAATATGGAAGGGAATAGATTTTTTTTAGATTACACAGTACAACGCAGACGCTCACACACGCACGCACACTCACCCCTGTAAATACACAGGTACGCAAATCCTACCCCTATGAGCACATTCGAAGGACTGAGTAGAGCACCGGCAGATCTGGAGATTTCCGAAATCACGATTGGCACCTCGTTGTCGACGGGATTACGGGAACACCGTTTACCACTTAACGCATAGCGCCGGTAAATCCTGGTAAATCCCAGAAAAAGGTGCGAGCACCAAGATTTGAACCCTGATGCATAGCGTCCCACTAGACCGTCCTACTATTGGACTACAAGTCAATTCGCAGAAGAGGATAGAGATGGTGGCTGCTTGCTGCGTGCTAGATCGTAAGGCTTGATCGCCATGGGTCGATGGATGGGCTAGGATGATCGAGCCCATCATATTTTTAGATATTTTTGCATTTTTCTTTATTTTGAAAAAATTGAGAAAATTGCTATTATAGGACTCTAAACAATGGACTTTGGTATTGTAAGACTTCAAACATTAACTTCGCTAAAATGACCTTTAAAACATTAGCACTTTCTTTTATATGACATTTAGTTCTTTTAATCAATATCCTCATCTCTAATATATATATTTGGCATAGTTGGAATGTATTGCCCTTGACTCATTCGGTTCTTTTACCTTTCGCCGCGACGCGATGCCTCGATCTCCAAGCCATACGATACGACGAGCAGCTCGGCCTCCTGCGCCGTCTACAAGATCTCCACCGCGCGTCCGCCCCGTCCAGCACCGCCCTCACCCGACGCACCAGCCCGCGCACGTCCAGCCCCTCGCCGCCGCCTCCGGCCGCGGGCGCCTTGTCCAGCCCGACGCTGGCGCTACCCCAAACTGCCGACATCCACGTCCCGCGCCTCCGTCAACCGCCCCCAGCTCGTGCGCCTGCATCGCCACCACCACCGTGGCCGCCGCAAGTAAGAAGGAGATGCGGTCAGCACCGAGGCCCACCACGACGGGGAAGACCCTGTGCTTCATCCGCAGCATCTTGCCGGAGATGCAACGCCATGGCCAGCTGCCTTGCCGGGATCCTAGCTACTGCTTGATTCTGCTGGACGCATTGCTTGTCCGTTCATATCTCTGTTTTTGTTTGTTTAGCTGCAACAAACGATGTGGGCGAGTCGTCTGGGCGGGCGCCCGTCTGGGGGAAGAGATCCAGGCGTCGGAAAGAACCGTCCATTCAATTCGTGAATGAGTAAAGGGCAGTACAGTCCAACTATATCAAAAGTAATGTATTAGAGACGAGGATATTGATTAAAAGGATCAAATGTTACGTAAAACAAAGTCCTAATGTTTTAAAGGTCGTTTTAGCGAAGTTAATGTTTGGAGTTCTATAATAGCGAAGCCCAATGTTTAAGGCCTTGTTTAGTTTCTAAATTTACACCCCTAAGTTTACTATGCAAAAAGAAGATTCTCCATCACATCAAAATGGCATAACATGCATGGAGTACTAAATGCAGATGAAATTACACAGTTTTGTTGTATTCTGCGAGACGAATATTTTGAGCCTAATTAATTAATTTTTAGATAATTTTTCACACATACAAATGAAATGCTACAGTACGCCTCGGTTTCCCAACTCCCAAATTGAGGAGTGCCAAATTGGCATCTAAACAAGGCCTGAGTCCCATAAGGCCAGTCTCAGTGGGGGTTTCATGGGAGTTTCATGGCATTTAATGTGCTGATGTGGCAGAGGAGAGTGGAGAGTTTCATGAAATGTGAGAGGAGTTTCATCACCATGAAACTCATCTGGCACAGTTACCTAGTTTCTGGTCTAGATAACTGTGCGATGAAACGCTGCACTGGGACTGGCCAGTCTCAATGGATGTTTCATGGACACAATTACCTAGAATGACACATTATCAAAAAGTATTTGAAACTAGAATGAAACACCTCCCTCTCAATGCATAATTTCATCAATTGTTGTTTCCTAGGTCACATGCAAGACACAAGCTATCTAGGTAACTGTGTAGATGAAATTTCATCACCATGAAACTCATTTCACTTCTCTCTTCATTAATACAGTGACACATCATCAAAAGTGCTGATATGGCAGTCAATTTATTGTCCATAAAACTCCCACTGAGACTGGTCTAATAGCAATTTTCTCCGGACGCGACTCCTGTCTTTAGCGGCCACGTCACTCATCGATCGAATCGGCTAGTGCAGGGATGCGTCAAAATGCGCAGGATCAAACGCAGCAAAAACGGGCAAAGCACCGCCTTTTCGGCAGATTATATCGGCAGCGACGATGGCTTTATCATGAACTTCCATTCACACTCAGATACGAAAAGCTTCTGATTATAGGCCGAATCGACTTGTGCCGATGACACGGGCACAGTGCTGAAATATCCTGCCAGTGCCAGCCACCAGGAATATGGAAAAAAGAAAAGTTTGAATATACTGATAGTAAATGAGACTGATGTCCTCATGCATAGCATAGCTCCAAGATAGTGCGTTCCAGCTTTCAAAAGGCGATGTCTTTCATCAGCACACCGGAAACAAGAATCATGGTTCAATTCAGGTCCATAGATATGGCATCTATCAAAATTCAAAAACAGACGGTGTCTTTGCCGCCTGCTAGGTTGAAACACAGCTCTCGCTTTTTATCGGACCCGAATTTGAAGGTAGGGACTGTTCCATCTGAACCAACGGAACCGCTTGTGGAGTCGAAGGAGAAGACAAGTTTGTTGGCCGTACTGGACGAGCCAAAGTTGAACTTGGGAATATCTTCGGTAGTGACTGGCAGGGTCCTTGGTGGTGACCCCAGTGTGGGTGTAGGTGGCGGTTCCAAGAGAGAGCTTGGAACTTTAGGAACCGGGAATGTGAAGGTGAAACCTTTGCTGGTATTTTTATCGGAGGCCACTGCAGCTGAGGTGGATGTCGAGTCCGATTTCAAAGGTTGTTGAGAAGTGCGTGTCGGAACTTCTGAGTTAGCTCCGCTGCTCTGGATTTTTTGAGTTGGCTCTTCTAAACTGGGGCTGCTTGGAGGTACCTGAACAAACACAAGATAACACAACTGATTATAGGAGTGTCTTTAATTTGACAGTACTAGAAATCCACTTTAACAAATCAAATCCATAGTTTACAACTGATGTATGATAGCAGAAGAGAACAACTTAGTTAATTGACCAGGAGAAAAATGCTATAAGAAAAAGAAAAGGAGAATCATTGTTTTGTATTGCACTACGACAATTAAAAGTGATTTAGTATAATTGCTTAAAAACACATTTTCAGTAATTCTGTAGTGTCCAATTGACTGTGTTTAAACAAGATTGACTAGATATTGGGTGGGACATAACTAGAAATCTGTTATTGCACTAAACATGTACATTAAGAGGCTGTTTGGTTCCCCGCCACATCTACAGTGGTGGCTGCCACAGCTTAGTACGCCACACCGTTTCTCGTGTATTTGCAGCAACTTTTGTGAGGCGTGGGATTTCTCCGCCACAACATGTGGCGCCTCCGCATCTTGATGTGGCATGTTATGGCCGAGAACCAAACAGCCCCCAAGTAAACATTAGTTAAACAGTACATTATGCTCAAAAAGCAAATAGCAGTATACCTTCTTTGCAGCTGCAATCTCCAAATCAGCACTACTAGTGTCGTTCATGCCACTCTGTCTGTGACCATTGCCAATACTGAAATCAGGCCCTCTGATCTGACTCTTGGTGGCAACAGAAGATGTGTTTCTCTTTGTTAATGTATGTCTTAGCTCTAGTGGCTTCAATGTAGGGGAAGGAATAGTTCTCTCAAGATGCTGAAGTATTTTGAAAGCTGTTTCGCTTGACTTTGGATGCACAGATACTGATGCACCTCTAGAGATGTTGTCTACAGCCGAAGCATGGCGAGAAGTTGTTCTGCTTTCTATGGTGCCTTTGCCATCAGGTGCATTAAGGTTGAATACTTTCTTTGTAGCAGCAGAACCCTCTCTTGGAAAGAAAGAAGTAGTAGACCCAAAAACATCAACCTGTCCTCTGGAAGATGATGATGGTTGCACCCTACTGCCACTTGTTGATGCAAATTTATCCTCTAGTGTTGTCTACAAATTAAATAAGCATATTAGAACAAAAGGCACAGATGGGCATACATCATCTTTACAATGGAGTTCTTATGTGAAAGCACAATAAGATCTAAACATAGCACACAATGTTATAACTCATTTTCAGTTGTGGATCACTGTTCAAAGTTTTGTAGAGAAAGAGTTGCATGAATTATTTATACTGACTGATTGTACTCATGTTTGGCAACCTTTCAAACGGTGAACGATACCACCCAATCCCATACAACAATAGAATTTATTTAGTAGTAATTGCAAACTTGCACAAATAGTTCCAGCATATAATACAGCTATGTGGGCTTAGATCTGCCCAAGGTTTCTTGTTTCCTGAAGCAAAAGAGACAAGTGATAACAGTAAATATGCAAAACTTAATTAACCAATACCTTACTTCCAATATAAAAGGGAGTTGAAAGTTGTGATCGTCCAGAAGAGTTATTGTAGGTATCACCATGCCTACTGTTCTGTAATTGCAGAATGAATAAGCATTAAAATGTTAATGCTGCCAAAGGTGGCATTTGAGTGCTCTTACTAAGTGCGACACAGGTAACGACAAAAAGGAGGCATGGCAGAGCTTAGTATAGAAAAATCAATTGCAATGTAAGAACATCAATATACAACCTTAATAGATCTCCGAAATACAGAGCCACCATAAGGCGTACGAGAGAGAGGCTGAGGCAGAGGCCTTCGTTTATTGCTTTCTGGTGTAAGATAATTGGGATAACCTCGGACAACTGAACCAGGCCAGCATACTGGAGAATCAGTAGCTACTTTAGGGAAAACTTTTGACGTGGTATTCTCAGCTTCAACTCCATGACTCAAAGCTATGAATTTCCGCTTCTGAGACTCATGTACTGAGGCTGAGGTCTGCACTTCCATATAAGCTTTTGCCATTTCAATTAGTGAGGAACCAACATCATGCACCTAGAATGCAAATAAAAGAATAAGATCACAAATACGACAAATCAAGCGGAAAGGAAGGGTTAATATGGTACTTCCTCCATTCCAAATTACTATTCGTTGTTGACTTTTTCTCACAACGTTTGACTATTCGTTTTATTCAAAATTTTGTCCAAATATGCGAAAAAATAAGTCAAACCTGAAGTATATGTGATGATAAAGTAAGACGCAAATAAAAGAAATGACGCTTGCAAAATTTTTGCAAATTTTTTTGAATAAGACGAATGGTCAAACGTTACGAGAAAAAGTCACACGAGAAAAAGTAATTTGGAACGAGGTAGTATTACTCAAGCAGTATGCATAAATTATGGTCTTAAGCAATCTGTTATTATGCAAGAGAGCAGATTAAAAGTGTTTGAATCACAGTGTTTTTTTGAAATGGTAGCTTAATTCAGGAAAATATTACTCAGCTACCAAAATAACTGAACTTCAAAAGCATATAAACAGAATTCACATCCCTAAGTCAACAAGATCGGCAAGTGCTTACAAACATCTTCTGTACAGAAAAGTAATCATGATCTGATATTGCACAGTTGTGACATTCTTACATTTGATGGTGGAAGGGCATCAGTACCCCAGGATGACTGAGGATCAATCAGTTTTGATGGTGTTGAAAATGGAGTGGTTTCATAACCCTTTGTAGCAAACCCTGGAGCTCTCTGGTCTTCAAAACTAAGATCAGGGGTCCTAGACCGCATGATCGCTATCAGACGTTCTGTCTCATCCCTGCAACACCAAGAAGGACCGCAATTGTCTGAAATTCCTAACTTAAATGAAAAACAGACTCAAGTCTAGAGCTAGACAACCACCAACTATTGTCTGTTACAAACCATTCCAGTAGTCGAATTATGGAAATGATATGACATTCACAAGTTGCACATAATACTTTGTTGTAACATCCTTTGCCAACACTAACAGTGACAAGTATTCCTTGGTAATCACGCAACATGGATACCCACTCACCCACTGCACCCTCCTTTTTATCTTAGGGGTTTTCCTTTTCAAAAAAGGTAATCCTAGTGATTTCTATGAAATTGTATTATTTCAATAAAAGAATTGTATTGTGGAAGCTCTTTAAAAGTAGGACTTTAGAAGTATTTAGAGGTATACTCTGACCATCAATTCTCTTACAAATTGCTAACATATCGACATCATATTTTAAGATCTTTTGAGTTACAAATCTATTTACGCAATTTTGTACCTAGGCATGTATATAATTTTGACTAATTATTGGTCAAATTTATGTTTTTGTAATCGTAATACATCCACTAAAAAAGAACAGAGGGAGTATTATATGAAGGTCAAAGTTCAGAAGGTACAGAAAACCTGCCTGGAAAAATGTCTCTGCTTGAACATATTTTCAAGGTCAGCAATCCCGTTGCTCTGACCTGGATTTCTGTCACCTTCCATAAGGTCGTTGGATTGATTGCCCACATGTGCCTGAGGCTCAACAGCTGCAACATTGGTTTTTGGTTCCATGGATTGTGTCTGCAGTTCACTTTGCACAGTAAAAATCCAAAATGACGCAATTCACTAACAGGCATATCTTGATTGTAAATGGATTGGTCGGCAAACAAGGTAGATTTGCAGTTCACAAGTAATGCACAAAATGCAAAAGAGAACATGGTCACAAATCATTATCCTTCTATCTCCAACAGTATATGAACTTGGAAAGATTAAAGCATTGAAGTGATGTGATCAAAAGTACAGCATATGGAATAGGAAACCTAGGCACCATTCTGACAGCATGTAAAGTATTCTTTCCATGCAATGAGCCAATATATATCAGCAATATGATCTAGTTTTTCATTGTCATGGTCTAAGATAGAAAAGGGAGCTTAATTGGGTATCTTCATGTTGCGAGTATTTTTAAGTAGCACGGTTACAGTTCCATGTGACAGCTGCAGTATCTAATTTAAGGTAATGTAACAATTTATTTTAAAAGTGAGATTCATAACTAGAAAATCCATACTTTCCTAAATAAAGAGAAAGAAATTATCATTCTCAAGATTAGAAACTCTGCTTACTTCAGGAATTAGATCCATCGATTCACGATGAACCTCTTGATTATTGTCTGCAAACATTTGAAATGAAACCCCAGTAAGAGATCCACATGAAACAATTGAGCACATATGCAGGCCAAACAGAACCCTTTTTGCACTAACTCAAGTGATCAGAACTTCACAGATACATCAAATTTATAACAGGGATACAAATGGGCTACTGAGAAGGCTCGTCACCTACAGCAAAGAACTAAAATAGCAGGTTCATATATGAATTCAATTGTACTAGTTGAGCAGTAAAACTACTCTTCTTACTCCAATGGCCCTACAATAACGATTAGACATCAGCATGGGCTCACACAAACGACAACAACTAGGAATCCCAATATTCCAAAAGAGCAAAACTAATGAACCATACAATCAGTCAATCACAAAACACCTTAAGCTCAAAATTGTAGCAATAATCAGAAACAACATAGAGTCGCATCAGTTGATTGACCTTTGTCACACTTGATCAAGAGCTCACTATCAGATTCAGCAGAGCAGGCATTAGATAACCCTTTAGTAGAAGCCCACCACATCGAACCCTAGGTTGGAGCACTGATACAAGGTGACCGAGGAAATAGCACGAGCGTTTAGCACTAAACCCTAGATAGCATAAACGTCAACCTCAGCAACAAACGAGAGCCAGGTGATTCCATCCCATCCCACCAATGGCGACAAACTCGGGAGCAAAATAGTTAAGATATCGCAGAGTTCCCCCACTTTCGATTTCGATCCTCCTCGGCAAACGGGCAACAGCAGTCAGCAGAGAGGCGCCGGGCAACAAGGGCAGTGAGGGGAATCACCAGAGGGGGCGCTGTAGCGAGGCATGGTGGGGAAGATCCTCGAAGCCACGGGAAGCCTGGTGAGCCACCGGCGGGGGCCACCCCCGTAGGGCGACGCGCGGTGCATCCCGCGGCGCGCCGGCCGCCTCGACGGGCCCCCGGCGCTGCCGGTGTCCTCCTCCGCGGCCTCGGCGGCCGCCGCAGCCGCAGCCGTAGACTGCCACCGGCGCGACTCCATCATCCTCGCCTCCCGCCGCTTCGCCGGCGCTTCTGCTCCGTGCTTTGCGGGTGCGTGCGGCGGCGCGACTGGGGGTTAGGGACGACGGCCCAATAGGGCCCAAAGGCATAAAATAAAAATGTGGCAGTGCTGCTGCTTTCTTGTTTTCCTTCTTTTTTTTGAACCTGAAATTCTGAATGCCGGCACGCCACTAATGGAAACCATATTAGTATCGCAGAATATGACATCGAGAAATGTGTGATGTGAGTCAGTTACCACTCGTATTGGAAATTTGGAATTTTAGTATGGATCTGTCTAGCTGCAAGGATTTAAGGCATCATATCTATATTAGCTTTATTGCTTGAAAGATATCATAAGTTGTCACGTGTGTGATTGTTCTTCACTAAACCAAATAGTTGGTAAAAAAATATTTCTCTTCCTCCAAATTTCTAAACCATAAGGCGATAAGAGTCTGGTTGGTTTGCAACCAAAACTTTGACATGCCCAATTTTTAGCTTTCTAAAACTCCGGCAAAAAACTTGCCAGCATTTTAGGGAAGTCAAATATGAGATATGGGCAACTTTTTGGTAGAAAATCAATTAGTAATAAAAAAATTGGCTTGTCAAAATTTTGACATCAAATCAAACATAAGCTAAATTCACACGGACTCTCACATGAAACATTTAGTGTGAAAACAAAAGAAAGATGGTCAAAAATGGCAATCTCTAATGGAGAGAGAAAATAGATGAGCTTAGCGTGGGTGCTTGCTAGGAAACTAGAACTTAGAACATACAGATTGTAGTAATATTTTTTAATCTATAAACGCGGCGGCGAAGGACTTATATAGTTATATCATTTTTAAGGAATAAATGCATGCTAGGGTTTTAACCTAATCAATTGTGTTTTTAATTTTTTCTTTTTCTCAGGAGGATGCACACCTCAAAATTGTTTTTGCCGCGGTAGATGACAAGTGAAAGAGAAAGAAAATAAAGTATAAGATGGTCAATGTTTCATTAAAATTTTTCTATGTTGGTAAAAAAAGTGTATACGTGGATGACAAATGTCACTATTATCACATCCTTGTAAATAAACCACACCCTTTTCATCATTTTTATAAAAGTAATGTTGGTGTGCAAATCTTCCTGTGGTTCTATATTTGTTATGTGGATACTTTTGCAGAGAATGTGTGGAGTACGGAATTTGTTGTAAAAAATAAATCCATCTCTTTTTGGGCCTTCTTAATTTATTATAGACAATAATGTCAAGTCTTCACTATCCATTAAATATATTTGAATATAATTCAATAAAATAAATTGAACCTATAAACTCTAAAATTATAGACGTTATGAGGACTAGCATGAACGCACGTGCGGCACGCACGTTTGTTGATGACACATATGTACTAAAACAATATCACTTGAGTGGACCATGGTAAACAGACCAGTCGTGCGAAGCGTTTTTAAAAATACTTTATATTCGCTCTCTTATGTATAGAGAGCTTTAGATATTCTCAAATGTAGATGCACATCATCTTTGAGATAGTTGGTCTTTATTTATATGGAAAAGACTCTCAAATCTATTGTTTATTAGCAATACGAGATAATTGTGTATAGACGTGGTTACAAATATGGGTATATCATGAGCAGGTGGGTCCGTGTGGGTATGGGTAGAGTCTTAGGTGACAAAAACATTAGCGAATTGGCGGATTCACAGCGGAACATGCAATTTTCATCCGTCTACCGCCAGGTAGACAGAAAAAATTCCGCTAGGTGGGTCCGCTGTGAGAGGAGGGTATGGAATTTTTCAGGTGAAAAATGTTTTCCATTGTCTAGGATCTTTATAGTATAGATTCAGGTGAAAAATGTTTTCCATTGTATAGGATCTTTATAGTATAGATTTATTTTATACAAAATCAAGAGATGAAATATGGAGAAAGTGAAATTACTATTCCCTGTTCCAAATTCTAAGTCAGATACACAACTTTTGCTATCCACAACAAAAACTAAGTATATAGAAATGTTAAAACGACATTGTATGCTTGGATTAAATAACACATTTCAATATAAATATTACACTCTATGTATGCTTGGATTGGGAGACTGATATCCGAATACTTACAATTTATTAGTCCAATTTGAACTAGTTCTTTGAAATGTGGACCACAACACAATGCCCACGAGCCACTGAGCAAGATTAAGATCTACCGTCTTCGAATTTGTGAAAACAATCAAATATCACACCTAGCAAAACAAATAAACAGCACACATCTAACAAAAACAAACAAACAATCTGTCAGAGGTCTAATGGGCCGGCTTGGCAGGCCCATTAGGGTTAGGTTTAGGGATAAGATGGAGTCCTTACTTAGGGGTCAAGGAACCCTCTCTGTACAAGAAGAGGAGCTGTATCAATCTAATCCAGCAAGAGTTTAGAAGGAAACCCTTCCCTCTTGTCGGCCGCGGGTAGAACCCCGCGGCCGGCGTTCCCAGCGCCCCCTCAATCCCCTCGCTCAGCCTGAATCGCTCACCACGACATGTTCCACCATAACACAATCAATAAACAGTAAGTATAAAAAAACAATAAACAGCAGGAACAGACAAAAACCATATCACATGACGAAACCGAAGGGAAATAAAAATGGGAAAAATAAACTGAAAGCAGAAAGTTAGCTTTGGAGGAACGCAGAAAGGTCCAAGTAGAAATTCGAAACCACCACCCGGAAACCCAGACACAGCACGAGCCACGCACGCCCCCGCTGTCCCCCTCCCGCCGTCCCAGCACCTCGCCCGCCGCCGCCGCTGCCGTCACCGGAGTCTTCCACCGCCGCCGCTCTCCTGCCTTCGGCGCGCCCAGCTCCCTCGTGGCCGCCGCGCGCTTCACCCGCTCCACGCCCCGTCGCTTTCGCCTGGCTAGGTAAAGCCGCCACCTTTCCTTTCCCTTGCCATTTCCTTTCTTGCGCTGAAGAGCCACGGCTCGATCCAGATCCAGGTGTCTTTGGACCGGGACTGCGCCTCTCCCCCTTTCTCAGTCGGCATCCTTGTCGTCCTCGTCTCTACTGGGTACCGCCGCAGTGGACCGGAGATCTGATCCGCCCGGACCGGAGGAGTTGCTTCCTTCTGCCGCCGGTGAGGACTGCGCCCTTGCTTGCTTGGTGGATTGCTCGTGCTGTTCTGAAAAATCTTTATCTTTGCTACGAGGGCCGAAGTCCAATATGTTTCTTTCTCTTCCAGTTTGATGCGAATTCGTTTGCTGACCGGCAGAGCAAGAGCATGATCCTGCGGTGAGTGCGGATAGCTCGTGGAAGCTGTTGGCCTGGGAGTTCTCTCTGTAATCTGGTGTAGAGAAATACTGAGCCGATAGCGTGAAATGGACGCGAGCGCGGAGGTTGCTGATGCTATTGGTGCAATGGGCATTGACAATGGGGTGAAGGGGAAGTTGCCGCCCAGTGATGGTGTAGAGGGGCATGGAGATGAACACGATGTGCTGGCTGATGGAGCTCATTCGGGCGAGAGCGAGGTGATCAACCCATCAGAAGAGGTGGAAGGGGAAGCTACCTCGCAATCGCAGGACATAAAGCCCCATGTTCCTGAAGTAAGGGTTTGCCATGTTTACACATTGTCGGTGCTGATGTCTTAAATCGATGATCTGGTGTCAGTTACGTGTTCTCTGGCATTTTCATGTTTTCAGGGCAGTCAAAACCATTCACCAAAGGTTGTTAAATCTCAGCGACAGAGCCCTCGAAGTGGAGATAAGAGTCAATCTAGGAAAAGCTCTCCTAGTCCTTATCCTAAGGCACCCATTGCACGGGTTTCTGATCCGGATCTAGTTGATAGCTCTTCGAGCAATGGTGATGCCAGTGTCAGTAAGAAAGTAAGTTCATTATTTTTATTATGTATGCATAACTGCTGCTATATTCCCCCAAGAAATATTAATTTGCATTGCAGTTTGATCTTATAAAATTTGTTGGTGATGTTTGGATTTAGAAGACTGAGAAAAGCAGTTTTCGCCCAGTTGCAAAGGAGAGCCCATCACTCGAGGACTCAAAGTAAGCTGTTTGTTTCTTCACTGTGCACTTTGTGACTCTGTTTTGTGTTATTTTGTCTGTTTTCTGAATCTGGACTTAAAAATCTTTGCTCTATGCATCCAATTAAGCCAGGCCAGTTAATTACTACTTTGAATATGACAAGGCTATGCATTATTGCTACGGTTAAGTTTGCTAGTTTTTTTAAGTGAAAGAGGAGTACATGATCTAATGCATCTTTTGAAGTACTGGCCTTGTCAAATATGCAAAGGATTTTTTTTTCTTTGGATCCTCTTATTTCTTTGAACAGGTCATTGTACCACAAACATTTTTATCTGTCATTCTTAAATTGTTCATATGTTGGCACTTACATTTTGGAAACCACTGTTTGCTTACGACTTCCATCTTGTGACAATTGAAACTGAGTTCTATGATGCCAAATGTTAACATTAGTTTCTACACAATCCTCTGTTCCATAGATATCTGTTTCCAATGAACATATACCTGAAATATTATTTTTCTCTGTAAGTTTATTCTTTGACCTAGCATACTTGTCTATTAAAAGATTTTCTTACATCACGTGCTTCATTCCAATTCAGAGAGAAGAAGAAAACTCAGAAGCCATCAAACCAACGTTCTGCCAAAAAGGATATTGAAGAAGAATCAAATGAAAGTATAAAACCTCAGAGGGTTGGCAGCACTCCTGCTTATGGCTTTAGTTTTAAGTGTGATGAGAGAGCTGAAAAAAGAAGAGAGGTAACTCACTGTTAGTTAACTTTGTACTTGTTTTAGTTTTAGAACACATCAGTATCATTCCTTTGCTTACAAAGTTCTGCAATGATATAGTTCTACTCAAAGCTTGAGGAGAAGATTCATGCACAGGAATTGGAGAAAAGCAACTTGCAGGCAAAATCAAAGGTTCGTGCCCGTATTCAATTTTCATGAAACTATGGAGGTGATATTGCTCAATGCTACATAGAATACGGTGTTGGATTTATCTGTTTGTTATTACCATGTCTGTGCAGGAAGCTGAAGAAGCTGAGCTCAAAATGCTTAGAAAGAGTCTAAATTTCAAGGCAGCACCAATGCCTAGCTTTTACAAGGAACCACCTCCTCCTAAGGTTGAGTTAAAAAAGGTAATTGTGCTCCCCTACCCATGGCTCACTTTCTTGTTTCCCCTCCAGTGAAGTTCTGGCCTTAGAGATATGCTAAGTCTAAAAGATGAAGTATTTTGGTTTATTGCTAAAGTGGAAAACATTCTTAGCATTAAAGATTCAGCCTGAGAAAGTTCTATTAATCAAATAATCATCCTAACTTTCTGCCTGTTAAGTGCTATCATCATGTCTGAAAATTCTATAGCTCTTGAATTCAGTTTACCATCTTGGTGAACTTCAAACCCTAATCTTGGCATAATATCCTTCATCATGCTAACGAAGGAGTCTCATATTTGTTGTTACAAGATGCAGCAATTTTTTTTTTCAATGTTGATTAGTAAACAAAAGAACTTTGGCATTCTTCTATTCCAATATAAAGATATCACATTTCGTGATAGTTAAAGTCCAATTACACAGTTGCATATACACTGCTTAAGAATTTGAGGGCTTATCATGCACTTTGCACACCTGAATATGTTTTTTTTTGTACTTTGTACAGTTGTAGTAGATATTCTTATCTTATAATCCCTCTGTTTTTACATATGTGATGTTTAGGAGAAGCTAATTAGTTCATTTTGATAAAATGAACAATGATCTCAAGCATCATATCATTCATGTCTTTCTTTGGACCATTTATTGTATTATTAGGTTTGTACCCTAACATGTAGTTCTTTGCTAACTTCATAATTCATACTTTGTGAAGCTGCTAATAACCATTTGAAAAGTGAACCAACAATTATGAGGCTCCAAAAGCCTATTCTGGACTTGTTTTCACGAGATGGTTGGTTTCGGTTTCCCAATAACGGTTATATAGGATTTAAACTTTAACTAGGCAGTATGTTACTCTATATAAGGTTACTCTTCCTAAGTCCTAACTTTGAAAGGATGTTATGTTATCTTCTTTTGATCTTTAGATTCCTACAACAAGGCCTAGATCACCAAAGCTTGGCCGCTCCAAGAATACAACCTCAGCAAGCACAGAGGGAAATACAAATACTCCAATCCGCTCAGCTCGTCTGAGCCTGGATGAAAGGGCCTCTCAAAATGGTGTTAAGAAAGCACCAGCAGCAAATACAGTGAAGAAGCCCCAACGAAAATCTCTCCCTAAATTGCCATCAGAGCAAACAGCTAAAGTTGATGTCACAGCGTCTCTTTCATCCACAGAACAGCTAGAAAACAAGTCATCAACATATCTGATTCGAGAGCCAATCCGTGCCCAAGTTACGCCTGATGAACCTGGACTCAGCGGGTAGAAGAAACCAATCAAGTCGACACCAATGAAATGGGAGGGCTGTGGCCCAGCTTCCTTTATCACATTTTGCTATTTCTGTAGTAAACTGCTGGCTGGTATTATGTACTAAAATTAGTCTCATCCCCAGGAGTTTGAAGAAAGGCAAGTGACCCCTTGTATTGTTTTAGTTTCTGTTCGAATACGTGGTATTTGTAGTTGGCAACAATTTCATATGATCATTATGTCCTATTTCCAGGGCTATATACCTCTTGCTCCAAATCAAATTCTTCGATGTCCTCTCTTCCCCCACAAATCCGTTAACTATTGATGCCAGCTTTGTGACTCTGCGCGTTGATTCTGTGGGATGTTTCTGATGAACTAGTTGGAACAGATGATTCCTAGGATGTCTGGAATTCTGCTTCTGATGAACTAGCTGGAACAAACGATTCTGACGTTTATTTCACAAGCGGTACTAGTGTACCACTACTGATACACAAGTGATCAAGAACGTTCTGCATGTACAAGCTCTGCAGGGTCTCAGGCTAGAGATCTACTGTACATAGCCCTGCAATTCAACCGATGGCGAAGCCTTATTCGCGTGGTGCTCTTCCAGATTCATTTTTACATGTGCCCGGAGATTCAGTTCTCAAGCGGCACGGCAGCGAGCGAGCCGGCTGGCGACGTCAGTGACTCGTCGGAGTTCGCGGCTGCTCTGATTTCTGGCATGTTGCTCTTCAAAAAGCCCAGATCCAGCGGCGGTGGGTGAGATCTGAGAGTTCATTTAAGAGGCCGCCGTGATGGAAGGTTGCTGAGCTGCTCCCAGGAACGGCGAAGGCAAGGTCTCGGCGTCGTCGTTCTCCTCGTCGTCGTCCTCGGCGTCCCACAGGAACCCCGCGTAGGAGCCCAGCACGTAGCTGCAGCAGGAGCAAGAATGGCGGCGTTGTCAGCGTGATCTTAATTAAGAGACGGTATTTGTATGGCGGCGCGCGGCGGCGGGCACTCACCAGTCGTCGGGCGCGGCCCGGACGGCGCGGCTGTAGTAGTCGTCGGCGCGGGCGGCATCGCCGGTGGTCTCCCAGACGAGGCCGGCGTAGAGCGAGAGCGCCTCGGCGTCGCCGGGGCTGGCGAGGATGGCGCGCTCGCAGTACTCCCGCGCCCTGGCGGCGTCGCCCTCCACCTCCTTGAGGAACCTCGCGTAGTTCACCAGCAGCAGCGGGTTGCCCGGGTCCGCCTCGATCATCCGCCGGTAGTGCGCGTCCGCGGCGGCGCCGTCGCCGGCGCCCCCGCCCTGGCCGCCGCTGCACGCCTTCCCCCCGCTGCACGCCTTCACCACGTGGTGCTCCACCGCCGCCGCCGCCGCGAGCGCGCAGTTCAGCAGCGGCGAGGACGCGCTCCGCAGCAGCATCGTCGCTTCAGCTCACTCCTCTTCGTCTTCCTCCGCCTCTCCCTCCCCTCTCCTCTCTTCTCCTCCTCTCGCAAATATCGCGAGCTGGCGGAGTGGGTGTCCCGCCACTGGCACGCCGGGGGCCGCGAATATTTATACGCCCGCTCGCGCCCCGCACGTGACGGCGTCCTCCCTGGCCGTCGCTGATTGGGCGCCCCGGTACGCGCGGCGGGCCCATGGGGGTCCACCGGGATGATTGTCGCCGAGGGGAGTGGGGGCCCCCGGCCGACGGTGGGCCCGAGCGCGGACGGACGAAATGGGCCGCGGGCTACGCGACGGAGGCCGGGGCGTGGGCCCGGGCGGGGCGTGGGCGACCGCGACGGCGGTTAGAGACGGGGATGGTGGTGGGCTGCGCTGCGACGGCGAGCGAGACGGTGTCACACTGTCCCGTGCTGATTGGCTGCTGGTAGTTTGCTTTGTTGCTTGCCATGGGAGGACGGCAACCACAGGGGCCAGGGCCCAGGGGTGGTGAAATGTGTGTACGGCGGCAGAGTGGGGGTCTGTGTTACTGTGTATGCGAAGGTCACGCCATGATGAAAGGTCATGGTTGTGTGTGGAAATGGAATGGTTGTGGAGGGAGGGAGGGAGGAGGACGGATTCAATGATGGGGGTGTGAGATCTTGGTCTGGAATGGAAGGTTGGCGGGCGTGACAACTTGTTTAGATTCGTGTTGTAAAGTGGTAACATTGACGTATTATATTTGTTGCCTTTAAACTACTAGAACAACCGCGTGAGCTTGAAATTTAAAAATTGAACTCTTCTTGTCCCACACCTAGAGTTTTCAAGGAAAAAATAAATTCTCATTGAAAAGGGGTAAACCATTCTTTTTAATATCTCATGGAATAAACATTTACAACGGACACAGTCACAAAAATGATAATTAAGGATACCCTCAACCCTAAGCAACTAAATCGTTCTTTTAGTTGCGTAAATCTAATTTATCTTATGATTACATGTGTGGAAGTAGGACACGACAAAGGCTCATATGGTGTAGGCCTTGGTTTGGACCGAATTAGCACATGAGATTACGACCAAAGTGACAAGGGTTGTGCATGGAGGTTCAATGCGAGTGCCATAACACCAAAGAGCAAGTGTGGGACCCACATTTAGAGATCTATTGCCTCTGAGATATTGGAACGGATGTAAATATGTTAATTAGGAGTATTAAATACAGATTAATTTAAAAATTCATTACATAAACGAGGGTTAATTTGATCTATTAAGCCTAATTACACCATGATTAGATAAAGTAATGCTATGTATTAATTATAGATTAATATAATTAGTTTTATAATTAGTTTATATTTAATACGTATAATTGTCACTTATTTAAAGCTCTAAACTTTAGCACTGGATCCAAACACCACCTTAATACGGCAAACTCTATTGACCCTTCGCTTGAATTTTGAATCCAAACATAAACTTTAATATTTCAAACCGGAACTTAAACCTTCATAAAAAAAACTCGACCTATGGAGGGTAAGACCACCCCCACGACATTGTATTAAGAAAGAACACCTTCTCACACAGGTCGAGAAAATCCCTGAACCCCTACCACACCCATACATAGCGGCACCGCAATCCAGTGAGATTAGGCCGGCCTTAGACTTGTGCTTTGGAGTGGGACAGACAGAGGGATTTTTTTTTTCAACACGCACCTAAGTACGCTACCTCTGGCCAACAAATCCGCCCCACCCGGGGATCGAATTGCGGCCGGCAGGGTACCGGGCCAAACGCTGGACCAACTGGTCTGATCTTAAACCTTCATAGGAAAGAGGAACCCCTCTTTAATACTAAATCCGTTCCAAATTACTATTCGTTGTTGACTTTTTCGTTTAACGTTTGACCATTCGTCTCATTAAAAAATTTTTACAAGTATCATTTATTTTGTATGTGACTTGCTTTATCATCGTATATACTTCAAAAATAACCTATTGGTTTGTATATTTGGTCAAATTTTTTGAATAAGACGAATGGTCAAAGATTAAGGAAAAAAGTCAACAATGAATAGTAATTTGGAACGGAGGTAATATTTTTTCCCTAAAACATGGTTAGCACAGGTTCCATTGATTAGTTAAGAAAAACCGTCGCAATGATCATCATGTATTTTGTTTAGAGAAACTCCAACAGGTCCTCTATTTTATTGAGCCCTCTAAATTCATCCCTCCACCCTCCATTTCTTACAAGATCTATAGAGATGCCTCTCTGTTCGTGTAGATATTTGAGTAATTTTTGTGGCATGAAAAAAATAAAGACAACAACTATTTAGTATTTGAAAGATTCAATTTAGAAGCTACTACTGTAGTTGTTCTACTTACTCCGTATCTATTAAAACGACTACACGATCACGGTCCCAAAAAGTAAGAAAAAGCAGATGGTACACCAGCGTGTATCCTTTAGAGCCAGGGGATGGAAGGGAGGGCTGGGTGGTGCGGCGGGCCTTGATCGGGACCGAATTGGCACAACGGGACCAGGCCGGCACAAGTGAGGACGCGCGGGCCGGGTCGGCCTTGCCCACTGCAAGCAAATTCCTCGATGGCGAAGACGACGACGCAGTAGGCGAGTGTAAGGGTACGTTTGGATGAGCGCCGATGCTTGCCCTACCAAATAATTGGTCATTGACCGGACTCCGTGAGGGCGTTTGGATGGTAGCCAATATTTGGTGCGCCAATGAAATCACGCCCAAGCTAGTTCAGTCCGACGCCCGCGCGAGGGCAAAACTATGGCGGCCAAATCTTTCGCCAAAAAATTGGTGCGCCCATGCATCGGCAGGGCAGGTAAGGGCACAAACCAAACAAGCCCTTAAGCACCATCCAAGGATCTACAGCATGATTCCATGCGTGAACCCAGCCTCGATCAGGCAGTCAGACGACGCAAGCAGCTAGGACGACGTACGGCGCGCGCCCGGCCCGTACCTGTGCTTTTGTACTAGAAATTTTAAAGATCGGGCCGAATTAGGATCGGACTAAAATAATACTAGTTTTTAAGCTAAATTTTGTTAGAGCTAAGTTAAATTGTGAAGGAACAAACGGGCCATGATCCGTTGCCACCCCTACCCGTACCGTACTCGTTCGATCACGGATCGAGCAAGAGGAAGCCAACCGTGTCTTTCTTTCTTTCTTTCTTTCAACATGCGTATGTATACGTATATATATATATACCAACATATATACACGTTTACACGTACCGACATGCGCGTACGTATTTCATCCATCCCCCACGATCCAGACAGATTTTTGCCGTGTCGTCGTCCCGCGACGAGATCTTTCTCGCGCACGCGCTGGCCCCTCCGGCCGGCCGGTCCAGATAGATTTTTGCCGAATTTTTCTGTGGCCGGCGGGGAGCTGAGGCGCCGCGAAAAATCTGCCAAAGCGCGAGACGCTGCTCTCCCGCCACATGTGCCATGGGGTGTTGTTAACGTTGTTGCCTGGCATCTGCAGCTAGCCAGGCAGGCTCGTCTTGTACTTCTCGATGGTCTAAAGGGATATTTGGTTGCCTAGCTTGCCTCCGTGTGCAATCTTTGTGCCGCGTGCTCCTCGTGCCGAATTCTGCTGCGTGGATTCTCGTACGAGAGGATGGCGACTGTCGTCAACGGCGGAAAATGAAGCTCCAGATCGACTTCTACTCGACTCAGGGTTTCCCCTCTTTGTTTATTGAAAAAAAAAACTACCTCAGCTGATGGGAACCTCATGTTAGAAATAGTGTTAGCCATCCTCAACTAGGCTTGCTCGAAGCAGTTGATCTGATTCGGTGATAACGAGTCGATACAGAGGAGTCCTTCGAACGATCTTCTGAAAGTAGTCGTTCAGGACCTTCGGAAAGTAGTCGTTCGCTTGCTGAAGCTGGACATCGAAAGTGGTCGTTCAGGTTGACAGAAGACGGCCACCGGGAAGTAGTCGTACACGTGAGGAAGCGAGCACCTGAACATCGGGAAGTAGTCATTTAGGTTGACGAAGACGTCCGCTTGGAAGTAGTCGTACACGTGAGGAAGCGGGCAGTCGCGGACTCGTACGCTCCCCACAAACCTTACCGCCTGCCTATACCGAGCAGGATTGCCAGACAGGAAGGTTCAGGGCCTCCGGAAAGTACGAAGCTGGACACCGGGAAGTAGTCGTTCGGGCAGGCATGGAGGTTCAGGGCCTTGGGACTTGGGAAGTAGTCATACACGTGAGGAAGCGAGCGAGGTACTCATACGCTCCCCAGGATCGCTAGGCAAGGAGGTTCAGAGGCTTCTGCTTACACAAGTAAAGTGTGCGCAAAGCTTGCATCGAGAATGCAAGAGAGCAGCAAACAATGAGGGAGAAGAGAGATGTCTCCTGCTCAGCCCAATAATTGTCATTAAACGTCAGTTACCAATCCTCTAAATAATGGCAATAACGGCTATTGACTTAGCGCGTCGCGGCCACGGCCACGGCTCGGCGAGGCGAGCGATCACGCGTGACACACCCTTCACCTCCTGCCAACTTCACAAGCGGTCCACAACTGGTACATAATTTAAGTTGGTTAGGATTCTTTTTAACCACCCATCTGGGATTTAAGTGCAATAACTTCTTAGCATTTACTAATGAGCCTTTTAATTTTTTTATTAATTGAGACTAAAATCGACCGGCCCAATTAATCGAACACCTCATCCATTCTCACCAGAAGCAAGCAAGAATCCGGACCGGTGGATGGGGATGGCCATACTCCCACTCTCCAAGCTCGCATTTCCAACATTGCCTTTGTTTTAAAAAAAGAAAACCAGCAGTAGTTTTTTTTTGAGAAGCCTCGGGATTCATTAGTTAGCCATGAGCAACACTACATTCAGTGTCCAGCAAACTACGCAGTCCATGTGGAACTTTCGATTGCCACTCCTCCACATGAGAACTACTAGAAACTAGCTTAGCACACTCATGGGCTAACCAATTACAATCTCTACTAATGAAACTTAGCTTAAAAGCATCACAATCTCGGGCAAGGACAACTACCAGCTGCAGTAGACATGAGATTTCAGATCGCTGGTTATTCCGTTGCTCCCAGAGTTGGACAAGAACCTGGCAGTCAGTCTCCAGGTCCAGATGTCGCACTCTGTGTCTTCGAGCTAACATCGATCAATCCATCTCTGCACGCCATAGCTTCTGTGGTCAGAGCGTTGAGGCAATGATCATACCATTTGGCTCCTCCACCACAACACGTTCCATCGCTATCTCTAAGCACAAATCCAGTAGCACCAGTGCGAACTCCCTCCTTAGAAGCAGCGTCGACATTGCATTTCATCCACCCCAACTCAGACTCAGACAGCTCCCAATGCTCGTGATGTTTGGAATGCTTCCCCTCCTTCTGCGGATGCACGATATTCCAGAGATCAAAAGCTGTGTCGATCGACCACTGGAGCGCTTGTCGCATCGGAACGCCAATTGGACCATGTCTTCTCTTATTGCGTGCCATCCACAAAGCCCACATCCCACACAGTATCACTGCTGCTTTCCTCTCTGGAATAATGTGGGGATCCAACAGATCATGTGCCCATGTATGAGGGTGTAGGTCAGGTATTTTAATACCGCCAATTTCTAGAATTGCTTGGCAACAACTGAGCACTGAAGCCGGACATGCATGATGGATTCCTCATCGGCTCCACAAACCTTGCAATTAGTAATTGGTTCAATATGCCTCCTGTAAAGAACCTCCCTGGCCGGCAAGTACCATTTATCACCCTCCACCAGAAGACTCTCACTTTTGGAGGAACACATAATTTTCATATCTGTTTCAACATCTTCTCATCCGATACTGATGCAGCACCGGCCTCCAGTTGAGCTCGTCGATCATTATAAATCAGTCGATATGCCGAGCGAACGGAGTAGATGCCATGCTTCTCATGCGCCCAGGCCCATGTATCTTCTCCGTGTCCTCCAATCGGTGTTCGCAAAATTGCATCTGCATCAACTTGAGCGAAGACAGTTCTAATTAGCTCCTCATTCCGATCACCACTCGAAGATAACAGATCAACAACCACTTCTGTGGCTCATCCGGAAATACTATCGGCTGGCCTGAAAAATGTTGGGGTATCCAACGATCTCTCCAAATGTTTGTCGAGGAGCCATCCCTAATCCTATCTCTCCAAATGTTCAGAACCTCTCTCCCTGCTAGAATTGCCCGCCAAGTATGGCTAGCATGTTTTTTCCTTGTTGCCAAGAGAAAATCAGAGTCATGGTAATACCTCCCTTTGAGTACCTTGGCACATAGTGAATCAGGTTTATTAATCAATCTTCAACCTTGTTTCCCCAACATTGCCTGGTTGAAAAGGTGAAGGTCTCAGAATCCCATCCCATCCCACCTGATGATTGACCGTGTTAGTAATTCCCACCGTTGCCAGTGTATATGCTTGTTATGTGCGGAACTACCCCACTAGTAGTTAGAGATGACTGATTTCATTTTCTTGCAAGTATCCTTTGTACAAGGAAACAACTCATGGGGTACGTCGGCACTTCTTGTGCCACTGACTTTATCAGCACCTCTCGCCCCGCACAGCTAGCTTCCTTTCCAGTCCAAGCTCCAGCCAAACCCCTCAACCTGCTAGGCATATATTCGAAAGCTTCCTTTGTTGCCCTACCCGATGCAGTGGGAAGGCCCAAATATTTCTCTGCCAGTGCTTCTTTCTCTATCTGAAGTACTGACCGAACCTCTTCCTTTGCCTCTTCCTCACAATTGGCGCTAAAAAAGACAGCTGACTTATCTCTGTTAACTAGCTGCCCTGATCCTTAGTTATATATATTTCAAGGACCTCTTGAATACGTTCAGCCCCTCTCCGCGATGCTTTTGAGAAGACAATAAAATCATAAGTGCGCAATCCAGGGTGCATGGATCCCCACGCGAACTCCTCTGGATAGGTGCACTGGACCAAAAGATTTCAAAAGGCAAGATAAACCTTCAGTGCACAGAAGGAATAGATAGGGAGATACGGGGTCCTCTTGGCGAATCCCCCTAGTCAGTTTGAAGGTGTCAGATAATTGCCCATTAACTATTTAACTCTCACATCAAAAGAGACCGAGGTGACACACTGCATAATCTTTGCAACAAAAGTTCCAGACATTCCCAACTTCAACATAATTCCCTCCAAATACTGCCACTCGACTCGGTCATATGCCTTTGCCATATCCAACTTGATGGCACACGCTCCTGTTTCCCCCTTCTTCCGTTTCAAATAGTGGGTGCACTCATAAGCAATTAGCACATTATTTGTTATCAGACGTCCCGGAACAAACACACTTTGCTCCCCTGAAATAATCTCATCAAGAAAAACTCGAAGTCTATTAGCCAACACTTTAGAACAAATCTTGTAGACCACATTACAGAGAGAGATTGGTCTGAAGTGCTTCATATCCTTCGGGTGTTTTATCTTTGGTATTAACACGATAGTTGTTGTCTGGTTGATCACATCCAGCATGTGTCCTCCATTCAAAAAATCCAGTACCGCGCGAGTGATGCTTGGGCCAACCACATACCAATGCATTTGATAAAATCCAGTAGTGTACCCATCCGGTCCAGGGGCCTTGTTGGCGCCCATCATGAAAATCGCCTTCTCAATCTCCTGGGTTGTGAACGGCTGCTCTAGGCCCTCATTCATCGCATCAGTAACCCGGGCTGACACGTAATCTAGGACCCCCAACGGATCAGACTCAGCCTAGGCTGCAAATAAATCCCTGTAGAAGCCCAGGGCCACACGCTCAATTTCAGCCTGGCTTGACACCATTGACTCATCTTCCGCACGCAACACCTTGATGGTATTGCACTTTGATCTTTCCTTTGCTTTTGCCTGGAAGAGAGCAATATTCCGATCTCCATCTTTTAGCCAAGAAATACGTGATCTTTGTCTCTCCATTGTTTCTTCCCAGGCAAGTAGTTCTGATATCCTTGACATCAACTGTCGCTCTCTCCTGGATGGCCCAGACCGCACACTTCTACCCCTCTCTTCCGCGAGTGCTCGGCGCAAAGCTGCCAGGTCTCGTTTAACTGAGCCAAAGACCGATTGCTCCCACACCTGGAATGACGTTTGCATTCGTCCCAGGGTCTCAGTTTTTTTTGAGCACAAGACACCACCCTTTATTACTCAATGGGAGAAATTAAGTTACAAACACTTCAGATGGAGCTAAAAACCAAACAAATCTACCTGCATTATTATAAATGGAACTCCTCGCAAGGTTGTGGGCATCCGCATTTGATCTTCGATTCTCATGGACAAAATCCGCTGACGCAAAACTTATCCTTTTAGCCACAATCTCCCTGACGATCGTGCCATACTGACCCATGCCGGTCCCCTTGATGTTCAACCCAACGTTAGCACAATCGCTTGCAATCCGCACCCGCTGCAGTGATAAATCACTGGCCGGGTTCATGCCCTCTCTGCAGGCCATGGCTTCGGTGATTTCTCCATCTGCCACACCTTCAGAGATGATTACCGAGGCACCCAAAAACGCTCCTCTATCATCACGCGCCACAGCCACACAGGCTGTAATATTAGAATTCTTGGACAAGGCAGCATCGACATTGATCTTTATAATACCAGCTGGAGGAGGGATCCGTCAGGGATGTGCTACCCGGCTAACCCTTTTTGGCCGTGCCACTGGTGCTTCGAACTCGAGGTCCGAGAGGTACCTTTCAATGAAGCAATGTGTCGACATGGGAGTCTGAAATTGTTGTTCATGTATAGCTTTCCTGCGTGCATGCCATATTGTCCATAGTCGCACCACCACCCGGGTCAGCTCCCGCTGTGACAAACTCTCCATAATTGCTGCTAGCCATATTCTGGCGTCTTGTTCCTGGGCTTGACAGATAAAGCTTGTAATCTCCTCCTCCTCAAGTGCCCAGACGCATCGCGCCATATGACACTCGATCAATGAATGTCTCCAAGAGTCCAGGGTCTCAGTTAGCTGGTCAAGGTCCGTTTCTGTTTCATTTCATCACCAAATGGCTGCTGGTGTCAAATGACTTGGATCAAAGCTTTTTAAATGAGCTCTTTTACGGTGCTCCATACTAGCTAAAAAAGGACTAGTATATAAGCATTCGATGATTAAGATTAATTATATACTATTAGAGATTCAGCCAATGATATGGTAGTATATGATGGGTAGTATAGATAATATAAGGGTATTACTGGAACAACGTATATATGGCATTAATATGAGGATATATTGATGTATTTTTATTTCTAAATTCATTTCCTTTTCTTCATTTCATTTCTTTCCCCCTCGTCTCTCGTTCTCTCTGCAAGGCGAAGCGCCGGCGGCGCCTAGGGTTCCGGTGCCCCGTGCAAGACTCGCGATCAGGGAGGCTGCTCGGCCCGCGGTTGAGGCAAGCCGGCCACCGCGGAAGCAGAGCGGGTGCAACTGGATTAAGTTTTGGATCTTGTGCAATATCTGTTCGATTAATGTAATTCCGCGGAATGTCATTTGCGATGCCTCAAATCTTACTGTTCATTACTGTATGTTACCGGCCTATTGAATAAGAAAATATTGATTCCATTAGATTCTGTTACATTCCCGCAAAGGAGATGGCGCACGATCAAATCTTAATTCCATGAACTGACACAACGAAATCTGAGGCAGCATAATCAACGTGCAGAGTCTACAGATGGGCCCGGTGGGTTTGTTTGGCACTTTGGCTAGTGTTAAAATTTATAATATACAAATACGTCATGATCAGTGGTAAAAAAAGTCATGACCAGTAATTTAAAAATCAATCACGAGTATAGTGGCGAGCACCGCGGTGCGGGAATGAGATGGGTGACGGCTTTACTCCATACTATATACTACTATACGGTAGTATGGAGCACTGTAAAAGACCTTTTTAAATCGGGCCCAGAGGTTTTGGGCTTAGCATATGCTAGTCCTGGCCCCCGGCAATGCTCGAATTTAGCCCGGCCCATGCGATGCCATGCATTTCGTGCCGCAAACCAGGTGGAGACTTGCAGCCCACCAGATGGAGAAATATATTCTTCTTTTTAAAAAGGACGTAGAATTTTTTTTAAAAAAAACGAGGCTGCTTGTCCCTCCTGCAGCTACCTAATCGAAAGACTTGACATCCTCCTTTTCGGACAAACAAATCCATCACACATATATAGGTCAAGATCATGCATACAACATACAGTACAAAGACTAGTACATCATAGGCTGTTTTTTTTTCTTTTTTTAAAGAGGGAAAAATCTGACGCAAGATCCACGAGGCAGGCACTGAAAAAGTACACGACATGCTAACCTGAAGGAAAATAAACAACCTACTAGAAAGCAGGCGCGGCGCTACCCGGTCAGAGTGAACCAGCCCATGGCTCTCTCTGGCTTTGGTGAGGGAATGAAAGAGGTTGAATCGCTAAATAACATGACATTAATGCAAAATTCTAGTGCCATCTTAAGCTTTCATTGACTATAATCAAGCGGCACAAAATAGATTATTGATATAAGGTTCTCCAGGGATCACTTTATTATCTAAGGATAATATTATGCTGGTGACACTGGTAATTGGAAGTCCAATGATCTTGTTTGATCCTTCGTTAAGAAATCGTGAGCTAGAAATTTGTTCAGACCATTAAAAAAATGACGGTTGCATGAAAATCATGGCATTTCTTCGGGAAGACCTGAATCAGCAATCAGGGAACAGGTGAGTGCCTATGGGAAAGACCATTGTCGATAGTCAACAATTAAAACAAAGCAGATCATCTTCTGGATTGTCACCCATGTCATAACTCTGAACATAACATTTTGTTTATTTCTTGACGCTGAGTACGTTGTACCTTTGGAAAAGTTAACACATCAGTTTAGTTATA
>OAMR01000397.1:1037515-1074595 GCA_900205405.1 Echinochloa crus-galli | reverse complement strand
CGTGGTTGTGGTTGTGCTTGCTGAGTACGTATGTACTCACCCTTGCTTATTTTTGTTACAGAGGCAGACCCGGACTTTGTGCCTGAGGACGTTGTCTAGAGGGGGTTCGTTCTGCACCCAACCTTTGCCTGTGTGTTAGGGTCGCCCGCTGAACGCCGCATGGATATCCACTCTGATGAAGACCTCTATGTTATCAACCTTTTTTCTGGAGTCTAGCTTTAGTTCTGTTTGTAGTGGCCCTGCAGTGCCATCGTCTCCCGTAATGTTGTTTATGTACTGAACCATCTGTTGTAATAATGTGAACCAGCATCCTGGGACTGGTATTTGTATCACATTAACTCTTCTCTTTCAAGGGGACGCTTCATGTGCACGGCCGTTCGCTCCCTCGTCGCCAGGCACGCCACCGTCCGCCGCCTATTCGCGATGGAAGCAAGGGAGGGGGCGCGCGCAGTTGGCAGAGGAGAGGGAGGGGCGGCGCTTCGCGGCGGCTGCAGGCGATGGTGATGGGAGAGAGGGAGGGGAGGCCGCGTTCCTGTGGTCTCCCGGCCGCCGCGCCCCCGCCAAACATAGACAGCATTCATAAATGTAAGTAATGGAACTTCAATAATAGACTAAGAAAATTACATTTAATTAGAAATAAACCTTTTTTCAAAATAAAATACTGCACGTGCTTCCTTTACTAACCAAACATAGAATACCGTTTCTTTCCACTTCTGATTCATAATAATATTCTTTTTTCAGTTCAAATGGCCAAATGGGTGACGCCACACAACACAAAGCACAAGCTCAAAGCTACAGTTACCGGTTGCCCCACTGAAGCTTCTGACGGTCGCAATGCGACGCGACGGCACTAGAATCCGGTGTAGTTTTGAACCTTTTTTTACAAAAATATAAAAAACACTCCCTCGATCCAAGAATGCAATAGATATTTGTTTTGATCCGATCTCCAAGGTTAAACCTCGATTGTTTTTAGCATTTGCAGCTGTAGCAACAATTAACAAATGGCAATATACCATTTGCTGCTGTAGCAACAATTAACAAATGATAATGCATAATGACAGCGTTCAGAAATTTGAGGAATGTAACTTTTGATAGGGCTAAAAACACGTCAGGGAGTGTCAATTCTTTCTTTCATTTTTGCTAGAGACTTTCCGTTACTATACCTACAAGAAGATATTGGTCTATTGAATATTGATGCACCGGTGTGGATGCTACCTTTTTGACTGACATTTCGTTTTTAGAAATTGGATATACAGGTCTTGAAATATAATATATCCGTTTCCTGAAAAGCCGAGGTGATTGGAAATTTCATTTTTTGATCAATGGACAATGACGTCGAATCAGCACTCGATACAAATGTCATCTTCACGGTAAAGGGTGATAATGAGTGCGTAATTGATTGCATATTCAACCGCACAAATCACTAGAACCCCGTGTAATTTTGAACAAAAAGTTCTGGAAAATTACCGGCTGAAGCTTCAACAAGGTAAAATATACCAGCTGAAGCTGTAGCAACAGGTACTAGCAATATAGGGACAACGTTTAGAAATTGGAGTAATGGTTTATAATGGTTTAATTAGAAACCAGCCTTTGCAAAACCATAATGCTGTGATGCTTCCTTTAGTAACAAAAAATACAACACAATTTCTTCCCAGAAAATAACGAAAAAGAAAGAGAATACCAATTTTTCTTTCACTTTTTTCCTCAGTATAACATTTCTTTTCAGTTCAAATATAATGGCTGACGCCACACAAGCAAAAGACTGCAATTACGAGTTGTCCACACTGAAGCTGCTGACGAAAGGGAAGACGCCATAAGAATCCAAGGTATTTTTTGGAAAAAGAATCTTTTAAGATTATGAGAAAAATGTACATTAGGCCGTGTTTCTTTGGATAGACAAAATTTTGCGAGTCCTTTGACCAATAATTAAGGATATTAAATAAAATCAGTTTACAAAACTACCTTTAGACTATTTTGTGATACTTATCTAATGATGCCTTTGGCGATTAGAGGATGGTTATTATAATATTACTGTAGTAAATCATGGATTAATTAGGCTCATTAGATTCCTTACACAAAATTACACTAATCCTTAAAAAAATTTACAAATAGACTTCATTTAGTACTACACGTATGTAAGATTCCTTTTGGAAAAAAAATTCCGTGTCTGATCTTTAAAGCTAAACTTCGATTACTCTTTTATCGGGAAACATATCAACTGCAGTAACAATTCAAATTATTTTTTTCCAAACCCTACCCCTATGAGCACCTCCGAAGAACTGAGCACCCATTGGCACCTCGTTGTTGACGGGAACGCTGCTTACCACTTAACGCATAGCGCTCTTTTATCGTGAAACATATCAACTGCAGTAACAATTCAAATTATTTTTTTTCCAAACCCTACCCCTATGAGCACCTCCGAAGAACTGAGCACCCATTGGCACCTCGTTGTTGACGACAACACTTACCACTTAACGCATAGCGCTGAAAAATCCTAAAAAAATCTCAGAAAAAGGTGCGAGCACTAGGATTTGAACCATGGTGGATAGCGTCCCACTGGACCGTCCAACCATTGGACTACAAGCCCATTCACAACAATTCAAATTAATAACAAAACACGGTGACAGCGTCCGGAAATTCGATGAATGTAACTTTTGGTAGCGCCAAAGACAAAGTCTAATTAAAAATCGCCTTTTTCAAAATAAAAAGCACAGTTTGTGCTCCCTTTACCTTTCTACTGACGATCAAAATTGAATACCACTTCTTTTTACCTCAGAATAGCATTTCTTTTCAGTTCACAAGGGTCACGCCACACAAAGCACAACGCTAATCGAAGCCGCTGACGGACGCGACGGCAACGACGGCGGCGCCGCTCGTCCTTTATAAACAGCAGGCCAGCAGGTAGCCAGCCAGCAAGCCAGCAAGCAAGCGAGTCGCCCGCTCTGCCCTTCTCACCTCACGCAAACCACCATCCCCATCTCCATCCCCGTCCCCGGCCTCCCCTCCCACAGTCCCACCTCGAGCCGTCACATCACAATCCGCCGCGCGCCCCAGAAAGCGCGAGCAGGGGCCCAAGCCCGGGCCCGAGGAGGAGCAAGCAGGAGGCGGGGGAATGGCGGGCGCGGCGGGGCGGAAGAAGCGGGTGGGGAGGTACGAGGTGGGGCGCACCATCGGGCAGGGCACCTTCGCCAAGGTCAAGTTCGCCGTCGACGCCGACACCGGCGCCGCCGTCGCCATGAAGGTGCTCGACAAGGACACCATCCTCAGCCACCGCATGCTCCATCAGGTACCTCCGCCTCCATAGCCGGCGGGCTCTCCATTTTCGGTTGGGCACTTGGGCGATGGAACATCCCAAGTCAAATTGGATTCCTACTCTGCTCCCCATTTGAGCTCGAATTTATTATTTTTTTTGAGGGGGTGAGGGGAGGCCATTTTAGCTTGATTCAAGCTGCTTTCTTTTCTTGATCCCGAGCGAACTGCCCTAGTACAAGGCGGGATCATTGGGTTTTCCGTCGGAAAAGTGGGGAATTTCGGTGCGCGGGGCCGAGCCGAATATACCCGGAGAGCCTCCTTAGGCCAAGCACCGTCACTTGTCTTTTTTCCCTCTTCTTTTACGAACAGAAAAAAAAACTACCGCCTTATTTCCACACTCGATTTCAGCTGTGATGTTCCTTTTGAGGGAAATGTTAGGAGGAGGGACTGGATCATCCTAGAATTCCAACTCCACGAACTCAAGTACGAGTTCAGCTCCATGCTTGGTCTGGCAATTGGGTTGACTTCAACACCACCGCCACTAAGAAGGGGTGCACGTGTTTGGTTTCCATGTGTTGAACGGAATATATCTTGTGAGATTAGAGTGGAGTTGGCTGATTCAGCCATTTTGGGCTTTCAGAGGTTCTGTTTTCACGAGTGTGGACATTTGATAGTTCTGCTGCTTATATAAATTGTAAATGACTAGAAACTTATACAACAACAACAACAACATAGCCTTTAGTCCCAAGCAAGTTGGGGTAGGCTAGAGGTGAAACCCAAAAACCGAAATTAGAGTTAGGGGAAAAACAGAAAAGGAAGTAAGGATCACGGTTCGGGCACATTGATTGCTAGTCTACAAGCGCTCCTATCCATAACTAAATCCATAGAGATATTCCACTCCTTGAGGTCTCTCTTAATAACCGACTCGTCCCAAGTTAGTTTGGGTCGCCCTCTACCTCTCTTAACATTATTGGCCCGCTGTAGAACCCCACTACGCACCGGCGCCTCAGGAGGCCTCCGTTGGACATGTCCGAACCATCTCAACCGATGTTGCGTCAATTTCTCCTCAATTGGTGCCACTCCGACTCTATCTCGAATATCTTCATTCTGTATCCTATCCCTTCTTATGTGCCCACAAGACCACCGCAACATACGCATCTCTGCTACACTCAATTGCTGTATATGCCGCCTTTTTGTAGGCCAACATTCAGCACCGTATAGCATCGCCGGGCGAATCGCCGACCTATAGAACTTACCTTTTAGCTTTTGTGGTACCCTCTTATCACAGAGAATGCCAGAAGCTTACCGCCATTTCAACCAACCGGCTGAAATTCTATACCTAACATCTTCATCAATGTCACCATTCTGTTGTAACATCGATCCTAAATATCTAAAACTCTCCTTGGCCACCACTTGCCCATCAAGCCTGACATCTCCATCTTCATATCGAGTCCCGCTGAAATCGTACATCATATACTCGGTCTTGGTCCTGCTAAGTCTGAACCCTTTCGACTCTAACGTGTGCCTCCACAACTCTAACTTCCTATTAACACATGCTCTACTCTCATCAAATAGCAATGCGTTTTGATCAGCAAAGAGCATACACCAAGGGATATCACCTTATCCCTCCCTTGTGACCTCATCCATCACCAAAGCAAATAAATAAGGACTCAACGCTTACCCTTGGTGCAGGCCTATTTTAATTGGAAAATCACTAGTGTCTCCATCACAAGTGCGGACAGCTGTCATCGCATCCTTGTACATATCCTTGATGAGGGTAATGTACTTAGTTGGAACTTTGTGCTTTTCCAAGGCCCACCACATGACATTTCTCGGTACCTTATCATATGCCTTCTCGAGGTCAATAAAGACCATGTGCAAGTCCTTCTTCTGTTCCCTATATCTCTCCATCACTTGTCGTATCAGAAAAATCGCTTCCATGGTCGACCGTCCAGGCATGAACCCAAACTGGTTTTGGGTCACACTTGTCACTCTTCTAATGCGATGCTCGATAACCCTCTCCCTAATGCGATGCTCGATAAACCCTCTCCCAAAGCTTCATCGTATGGCTCATCAGCTTAATCCCATGGTAGTTAGTAATAACTTTGAACATCTCCCTTGTTCTTGAAGATCGGTACTAATATCACTTCTTCTCCATTCTTCAGGCATCTTGTTTGACCGAAAAATGAGGTTAAAAAGCTTAGTTAGCCATACTAACGCTCTGGCACCAGGCATCTCCACACCTCGATAGAGACAGCATCAGGGCCCATCGCTTTGCCTCCCTTCATCCTCGATGGGGAATGACTAGAAACTTATAAAGCGAAAAAATTGGCCTGCCTAATCACTATTGTGTTCTTTTTCCACACAGGTAGACCTAAATTCCATTAAACAAATAAAAGCAAACGGCTAGCCAAAATGGTAAAGTTCACAATAGTAAATGACTGCAACAGAGGGCTGAATTTCAGGTTTGATACGTTATCATTCCAACTATTACTACATAAGCAAAGTAAAACACTAGCAAGCATCAAATCTTGCATCCATCAAAATACTACAAGCTCACGAAACAGTATCTTCTTTTCTTAAGAATTGTGGATTACCTCTTACCAGTTAAACAGATATATTTTGTGGGTTTATTAAAGAATGAAGTTTTTTATTTCCTTGCTCCAATGAGCTTACTACTTGATTGCTGGCAGATCAAAAGGGAAATATCAATAATGAAGATCGTAAGGCATCCCAACATAGTTAGGCTTAATGAGGTATGTGGTGTGCCATAAAGGTGCTCATAATTTTCTGTATTTTACCTATCTATATCACCTGGTTTGCCTTCTTTGCTAGCATTTTCATTACTTTGTAGGTGTTGGCTGGGAAGACAAAGATATACATAATCTTGGAGCTTATCACCGGAGGTGAACTGTTTGATAAAATAGTAAGAATCTTATGTTCTATGACATATCCAAAGTGGCTTAATTGTCTATTTCTGCATTCTATACGTCATATATTTTAGCAGTGTACAGTGATCAGAATTAGTCACAACTAGATTCACTTTTATGCTAATTATATCGCATTAGTTGATTTAAAGTGTTCCTTCTCCTAAATTATAATAACACTATTTGCCGCCCTACTTGAAATATACCATTTTGATTATTAGGATTCTGTTTCTGTATGTGAACTCATCTTTGGTACCATGTTGTCACCCATAATACGAGAAACTTATACCCAGCAGATAAGGCCCACTAGCTACCTATGATTCAATATACAATTCCCGCCTATAGTTTTCATGAGGAAAATTCTTATATGTTTCAGACAAAATAATTTACATTTGTTCAAGTAAATGAGGCTTGAAGTCAATCCTTTGGTGACCAAAGATATTTGAGGGTTTCTGCAACTGTGTTTTTGGGGAACATAGATCACTATTTAGTTTTTAACATATTCGCATATTTTCTAAGATATCAATACCTTTTTTGAATTAAACAACTTGGCGAACCTAGGGCCTAGGGGAAACTAGGTGACTTTGATATTAAGAAGAAATATATACCCAAATTTGAGACAAAGACTTGAAGCTGGGTCGTGGGGTGTGTACACCCACACCCCACTTGGTTCCTACACCCTTTTTATGAATATTAATCTATGTTAGCTGATAACATCAAATATTTGTAGGCCCGCCAGGGGAAGCTTCGTGAGAATGAAGCCAGGAAGTACTTCCAGCAGCTTATTGATGCCATTGATTATTGTCACAGCAAAGGAGTTTATCATAGGGATTTGAAGGTCTCTCCTTGATAATTGATGAAAGTGTCATTTTTAGACATTCTTTTATCACGATTCTCACACTGACAATTTGGGGTTTGTTCTGTAGCCTGAGAATCTGCTTCTTGACGCACGTGGAAACTTAAAAGTTTCTGATTTTGGACTTAGCACACTGTCTCAGAATGTAAGTTTGGTGATTTATATTTTTGTGCTGTCGACTTATATTATTGTGCTGATAAGGAGCTTTCCCCAGGGAGTAGGCCTTCTTCACACAACATGTGGAACTCCAAATTATGTTGCTCCTGAGGTACGAACCACTGCTAAAAATTACTAAGTTGTCTAAACATGTGTGCTGGGTGAAATGCTCACTACTGAAACAACAAAATTAATTCATTGTCCACTAGCTACATTATACACATTTAAGATTTTCTTTTGACCAAGGCAGGAGCTCTTCCATTGATTCAAGATCTGTTAAAAAAAATTGTGCATAATAAGTTTAAGGGTTCCTTGAGGATGGACCTGAGGTTTGGATTAAGGAGTCATGGAGGATGATATTAGTTTGTAATGAAAAGGGTTATTTGGATCGGTACCATTGCAATTTTCGAAAGTTGGAAATATACCATTACAATTCACCTATTTGGAAACATACCATTGCAATTCTTTCATACTTTGAACCGTACCATTATATACGTCTTTGATTCCATTGATCTTGTCTTTGATTCCTTTAGACCCACCGGATACCTCTGTACTTTCGTATGGCCTAAAATACCCCCTGCTACCTCTCCTCCCCCACTCGCTGACGTGTGGGACCCGGACGTCAGGTTCATCTTCCTCCTCTAGACAGAGTCCAGTGCTGCTCGCGCCAGTCCATCCCTCTATCCTATAAGGCTGGTGCGTGCCTCCGCCGCCCACGCATCCGACCGCGCTGGCGAGGTGGGCGCCGGCACCGCGGACGACCTGGAGGCAGTGACTTCTTCCCGCGCGACGGCGAGCTCCCCTCCAAGACCATCGGCGCGGCGAGGAACGGCGGTGGGCTGCAAGCGGCGCCGTCCGGCGGCGCGATGGGGAGGCCTCGAGCGGCGGCGGCCGGTGGTCGCGGCGGGGAGGGCGCGGTGGGCCCGATGGCGCTGCATACGTACATAATGGCATGGTTTAAAGAATCTCAGAATTGTGATGTTACTTCTCCTAATACGTGAATTGTAATGGCGTTTTTCAAAACTTGAAGAATTGTAATGGTACCAATCCAAATAACCCTAATGAAAAATGGTGTACTATGTTGCCATGTTCATTCTAAGCTGTAGTTAGTTGCAAGTTCTTCACTATATTATCTTTGACATAATTTTCACATAAAATTATGAGTGTCTCAGTATGTATATTCCGTACTCTTTTAACTTATATCACTATTTTAGGTGCTAGGAAGCAACGGATATGATGGATCTGCAGCAGACATTTGGTCATGTGGTGTTATTCTCTATGTTTTAATGGCTGGTTACCTTCCCTTTGAGGAAAATGACCTTCCAAGCTTGTATGAAAAGGTACCAGCTTTTCAATTGTGCAATCCTGCATATATTATTATCTTCTAAAATTATTGATTCACAACTATTTGCCTCGTGTAACACTGAAATCCCTCCCCTTATTTTTGTATTTCAAGATAACTGCAGCTGAGTATTCATGCCCATATTGGTTCTCTCCAGGAGCCCACTCATTGATCCGGAGAATACTTGATCCAAATCCAAGAACTGTAAGTAAAAGCAGAAGCTTATTTCATTCTAGTATTTGGATTTGAAACAAAGTTGATCGTGTGACTTTAAGCTTCCAAAAGATTTTGATTGCCAGTTGCTCTGTTAATTACCTGCAGTCCAAGTGAGAAATTCTTTATAAGTATTTTATCATTTATTTTTGCACTGATGTTCTGATATGTGTTTGAGAATTCCCATTTACCCAGGTCTATTTAAGAACTTGCCATAACTATACCCTTATTACAAAGCATCTTTTACCTAGGATGTAGCATTTGTATGTGTGTGAGGAATCCGTATACCAGGTCAATACAAGTACTTTCCATAATGACTTATATACATTTATTGCAAAGCATATTTTATTTAGCATGTAGCATTTCAGTTATGTCACGACCGTGCGGTAGTGAACGGATTGGTAGGTGTGAGAGACGGCCGGCCGCTCAGCTGCCGGTTTCTCCCCGTGTCGACGATAGCTGTCGCCGGAGGCGACGGGCAGCAGGAGGTGAGAGAACAGAGAAGTTGGATGAGAGATTAGATTGGTTTATGACTTGCCTTTATTGATAACTATGGGCTTTATATCTTTATATTTATAGCCCGGTACAAGATCTCCAACTCAACTCAAACTCATCTAAATAAAAGGTAAACAACCAAATCCTAACAAAATACGAGAGGCCTTCCATCCAGGCGCCGATCCTACCTTCCTACGTCTTCCTCCTGCGTGTGTACTGCACCCCGACCATAACAAGTTATCTGTGTACACAAATAAATTGATGGTATCAGTTTCTCATGTATCTGCACTGTTTCTTTCCAGCGTATCAGTATCGAAGGAATAAGGGCAGACCCGTGGTTTAAGAAGAACTATGTGGCTATTAGGCGTGGTGAAGATGAAAATGTCAGCTTGGATGATGTTCAGGCAGTTTTCGACAATATTGAGGTTTGATTGGCGATATCTCCTTTCAGAGTCACCATAAAGATCCCTATTGCTCTATTGTCCATTTGAAGCTGAAGGTTTTGTTCCTGCAGTTGATTTTATACTATATTTCTTCTTTGTTTTTCAGGACAAGTATGTATCTGAGGAGGTTACTCACAAGGATGGTGGTCCTCTTATGATGAATGCCTTTGAGATGATTACGCTATCTCAAGGTTTGGATCTCTCAGCATTGTTTGATAGGCAACAGGTAATTTGTAACTCATTTTAGTCAGCATAGTGGACCATTGTCAGTTTGTCACAGCCATACTTTAGATGGCACTGAACCGAAGTAGCATGACCATGTGAATGTCTAGCAGCTCCACCACAAGGGCAGGGATAGAGGAGATTCTAGGAACCTTAATGTCTTTCTTGCTTAATGAGAGACACAATCCCATCATTTTGTAGATAGATTGACTTGATCCTTAAAAACTAACCCCTAGAATTAAGAAAAACAAACTCAAATATAATCTTATACCTAAATAACATTTTTTATTCGTCATGTACTGACACATTTATTAACTTTGCAGCTACGGCTTGAAGTGATGTTCTGATATGTGTTTGAGAATTCCCATTTACCCAGGTCTATTTAAGAACTTGCCATAACTATACCCTTATTGCAAAGCATCTTTTACCTAGGATGTAGCATTTGTATGTGTGTGAGGAATCCATATACCAGGTCAATACAAGTACTTTGCATAATGACTTATATACATTTATTGCAAAGCATATTTTATTTAGCATGTAGCATTTCGGTTATCTGTGTTCACAAATAAATTGATGGTATCAGTTTCTCATGTATCTGCGCTGTTTCTTTCCAGCGTATCAGTATCGAAGGAATAAGGGCAGACCCGTGGTTTAAGAAGAACTATGTGGCTATTAGGCGTGGTGAAGATGAAAATGTCAGCTTGGATGATGTTCAGGCAGTTTTCGACAATATTGAGGTTTGATTGGCGATATCTCCTTTCAGAGTCACCAGAAAGATCCCTATTGCTCTATTGTCCATTTGAAGCTGAAGGTTTTTGTTTCTGCAGTTGGTTTTATACTACATTTCTTTTCAGGACAAGTATGTATCTGAGGAGGTTACTCACAAGGATGGTGGTCCTCTTATGATGAATGCCTTTGAGATGATTACGCTATCTCAAGGTTTGGATCTCTCAGCATTGTTTGATAGGCAACAGGTAATTTGTAACTCATTTTAGTCAGCATAGTGGACCATTGTCAGTTTGTCACAGCCATACTTTAGATGGCACTGAACCGAAGTAGCATGACCATGTGAATGTCTAGCAGCTCCACCACAAGGGCAGGGATAGAGGAGATTCTAGGAACCTTAACGTGTTTCTTGCTTAATGAGAGACACAATCCCATCATTTTGTAGATAGGTTGACTTGATCCTTAAAAACTAACCCCTAGGATTAAGAAAAACAAACTCAAATATAATCTTATACCTAAATAACAGTGTATCCTAGGGCCACCGTCGACAGTGCCACGCGGTTTCTGTTTGCGGGAACAGTAACCGTGCATGATCATTGCATGGGCTGTGTCATGGTCTGGGGCTGCTCCATCTAATGGGCCCTATTAATTAGCACAGTGAAATTTGAAATATTTCTGTGAAAATCATGTGGAGATATGAATAGCCTGTTAGCTCTTTCCAATCATTAATGTTTTATACCACTTTGTCCGTGCTACCTGCTGCTTTGCTGGTGTTGTCTACTATTTCTCCAGTTCCCATATAGTACTCTCGAGAAAGAAAATGAACTTTGTATCATATTTCCTGTTTAACAAACATGTTGCAACCTGACCTGTTTTTAGTTATTTAATTATCCTAATTGATTGGTATGGATTTAGCATCTGTTATGGACCAAAGACCAAACCTTGACCCTGGTTATGTTGAAAACAAAATTTACAAGCTGGGAATACCATCCTACAATATTTGTGCGCTGAGCTAATATGTTGCACATTTCAGTGACACAATAAGACTTGAACACCAGTCTACGAACAGTTTTGAGTGAACAGGCTTAGTTCAGTAGCGAAACTAAACCAAACAATTAAACGTCCTATTATAAACAAGATTTAAGCAACTGTTGATACTTAAATCAACATGTTCAGTGTTGAGAAGTATTTGGCTGCTGCAATTGATAGCTCTACGGAAATCCATGATTAATTCACGTAGCAGAAGATATACCTACTTTTCATTTCTATCTACATGCAGACATTGATCGTTTTGTGCTTGCTTCTTTTATTTCACATCTCTTTAATATGTGGGTGCCACTGCTTTATTCATATTTCGATGCTTATGGATGACAGGCATTTATTTGGTCTAATGCCTTTGACATCACATGGATCTTCCTTTTGTAGGAGTTTGTCAAGCGCCAAACCCGTTTTGTCTCAAGAAAACCAGCTAAGACTATAGTTGCTACAATAGAAGTTGTTGCGAAGTCCATGGGTCTCAAGGTCCATTCCCAGAATTACAAGGTCCGCTTGAATATTACTTCAAAACAATACTTGCTGGATAAAACATTTGGCTTTTTTATTCGTCATGTACTGACACATATTTATTAACTTTGCAGCTACGGCTTGAAGGCACATCATCAAACAGAATGAGCCAATTTGCTGTTGTTCTAGAGGTGAGGCTGTGCAGCCCTTCAGTTCTTAATTGGTCTGTACACGCGTTATGCAATCATTCTCATTCTTTGGATTGAATTGTTACCAGATTTTTGAAGTTGCTCCTTCTCTGTTCATGATCGATGTTCGGAAGGTCGCCGGTGACACTCTGGAATACCATAGGGTCTGTTCTGTTTGCATCTCATCCTTTATACTAACCATATTACTGTGCATCAACGAAGTACTAACTCAAATGTTTTTTTGTCCATTCTGCCTGCCTTGTGATTTGATCTACTGGCTGCTACTAACTTGCATCCTAAACTCATGCAGTTCTACAAGAACTTATGCAGCAAACTCGACAGCATAATCTGGAAGCCGATTGAAATCTCTGCAAAATCCACACTGTTGAGGACGACCACCTGCTAAGGCCAGCACTGAGCCACTGATGGAGCGGGTGCCACCCATAGCAACGTGATTCCTAGCTGTCAAAGACAGGGAGCTTTTGTTAAATCTGGCAATGCTCTTGAAGCTGGGGTTCACGATGGTTTTTGAAGCTGCCTGTGCAGGCGACGTGTGTACCATAGCTGAGTGTCAGTAGATCAGACGAGGCAGCTTACAGCACCAGATGTTCGTATGGTCGCGATGCTAGTGTAGATAGTCATAGTCTGTATAGTGCCAGTTGTGCAGGCTGTATGTAATAGGGATCTGAACTTCCGTGGAACCGATTCCTTGCAGGAAATAAGCTGGCTCATGTGCTCATGCCAGATCTTGTAAATGTCTGAAGGATCCATGACTATCTGATCTGTTGAAGGGCATCAAAAAGGTTCTGCTGACTGAGCTGGAGTGGCTAGTGGGCGTTAAAATGATTGTTGGAAATTAGGCCTTGGTTTAGGAATCTCTGATCAGAACTACACGTACGCACCAAATTGTCTCATAGAACTCCATTTATTCGCACCTTTAGCGCAATAATACTCGTGATTTACCCATAATGTTAGGAAGCAACAGTTCTAACCACACACTGTCGACTTTGCTGTTATCTGACAGGGTGCTCTCGCATGTCAGGCAGGCAGCCACTCCCTACATCTGACAAGCGGGCCACTCTATTGAAGTCAACGTCCTGTGCCCAAGAGTGTAGTCTAGTCTATAGAATGCGTGTCGAATGGTGATAAGAGAGCAAATGTGAAGCATCTTCTTGATGCCCATTTTAATGTCACTGTGCAAACTCTGCGCCAAACACTGACGCAAGAACAGCAAATCCACGCATTACCGCTAACATACATACACACTAATCTATAACCAAATTAGTGGATGATACCTCGCAACATCATCACGGACTGACCATGCATCCATACCGATATTCCTTACTTTATATTATTTAAAACAAAGCTAAACAAGGCCCTCAAAGTCATCAACTGTGCTCAACAACAGTGCAGACCCTTGTTGTCATGTTGCTCACCACAAAGCTCCGGCCATCAAGTTAAGATGAACGGAACCTGGCCCCCTCTGCCAAAAACGTCAAGCCTTCTCATGAGACCCAAAAGAGTGTAGCTTTATTCAAAGACACGATTGGGCAATCTATAAATCTCCTTTTCCCCCTTGCGTCAGGCCGGTGACGCAGGCAGGTCCTTAGCATCAGGAAATGGGGGCAAGTGCATGAACCACGGAGCCGGTCAGTCCTGCACGCAGCGAGAAGGCAAAAGAAAAAAAGAAAAAAAAAAGAAGAAGAGCAGAGGCCGGAGAGGATGAACTTGGTGGCCGGGTCAACCGGTGCTTTGCTTGGCAGCTGCCGGGGAGGCGAAACAAGCACAGGCAGTGACTTTTCATGGTCAGGGTGCCAGTGTTCATGGCTGGCTTGAAGGGCACTGCTCTGGATAGTTTTGAAAGGGGATTTGGATTCACATCAGTGTTCAAGGCTCTTTCAGCAGGCAGTTCAGTTCTAAGGAAGGAGTGCTTACAAGTTACAAGCCAAGCATGGCTGAATGAGTAGTCCTGGCCGGTCTGAGTCAAACAAGGCAGCATCCCCTGCTCATCACCTCAGGGTAGCTCACACAATTCACAAAGAATTCACAAGGCGTATAAACATGATGATTCGTTAACATAATCGGGCAGCACAAGCATGGTATGATTACAGGGCACTGGAGTTGAACGGGAACACAAGCTTTATTAATCTTCAGAATGTTGCAAAGGTTACAGTGTTCAAACCACCTGCCTGCAAAATCAGGTCTCTGGAAAAGAAAAACAACCACACAGGGTTGTCATGGCAAGGCTCTACAGAATGAGCCTTGCAAAGGCCAGATCCCCAAGCATATAGGCAAACCCTACCGACACACTATGAACCAGCAACAATCCATGACCAGCAAACTGAACACGACGAAGTTGCAGACCCCAGACAAAGGACCCCGACAATACAATTTGCTACAAACTCAAAGAACATGGATGTCTGCAACTCTATAACCAGAGGTACTGGAAAGAAGACACGCTTGACAATACTTGAGCTCCAAACACGACTTGAGAAACTGCATGGTGAAATGACTGATCACAAAGGCTGAGGTTGGGATGGAAGGGGCAGAGCGCCATGGTAATGGCTGCCGAGGACTCAACGAACAGACATCCTCACAGGAGGACACCTGCAAAAAACGAGCCTCGGCAAAAATGCCCCCCCAGGAAAACAACCGGCCCTAAGACAGATAGGAGACCCACCATGACACAAACACGAGCCGGAAACCAGACTCAAACTATGAAGCTTAGACTTAAGTACTACCGCTACGGTTGTATATTTGCATCTGGAGAAGGTTGGCCCAGCATCTCCAGCAACTAATCGGCTTCTTGTTCCTCTAAGCAAGGATGTCGCACCGCCAGAGCTGCTTCTCCAACGAGGCAATGTTGTGGTTGCCGATGAAGTTGAACTGGAGATTGAGTCCCTCCAAGGATGAAGACATGCTGCCTAAGAAAGGGACACTCTTCTGGGTGACCTTCATACAACCAGACAGTGAGAGGATCCGAAGCTTAAGCTGCTTTGCTGCCGCCAAGACTGCAACACCATAGTCGCTGACCATGCAGTTTGAAAGATCAAGCTCGGCAAGCTGGCTGCAGCTCTCTGAGATTGCAAACAGGCTGGCATCAGAAATCTTACTGCAGCCCTCAAGGCTAAGGTGTGCAAGAGAACCGCCATGTGCCTTCACCAAAGCAGAAACAGCTGCATCTGTGAGGTTCTCGCAGCCATTCAAATCAACATTGACCAACCCGCTCTCGGAACTCTTGATCAACGGAAGGAAGCCATTGTCGGTGACGGCAGAAAGACAGCTCAAATTGACATTTTCCAACTGAGGGCAGATCATGCCCACCACGGCCAAGCTGGCATCTGTGAAACCCGGGCAATCCTTGATGGTCAGGGAGCGAAGTGACTTGCATACCGGAAGCTGTGCAGGCGCGGAGCAGATGTCCTTGATGCCGATGCACTTGGCCAAAGAGAGAGCCTTAAACTTCGGGCTGCAGTTGAGGAGGAAAGCAAGAATGCCCATTAGAGTAACCTTGTTGCATTCCTCAACCTGCAAGTTCTCCAGAGCTCTTGCTGATTCTGCGAAATCCTTGAGACAACCATCGGAGACCTTGCTGCACTTCTTGAGGTTAACAATCTTCAAATTTGGGCTGAACTTGGCGACGGATGCAAGAGCAAGATCCGTGAGTCCCGGGCAGGAGGCGACAGTCATACATCTGAGCTTCTGCAGGCCCATGGCATTGGCCATCACCCAAAATCCCCTCTCACCAACAGCCGGGAGGCGTGCAAGGGTGAGGTCTGTGATTGCCTTCCCGTAGTACCCAATCACCGCAAGAGAAGCATCAGTAATGCTCAGGCCCTGGAGCCGGACCTTGGCCAATGAGGCAGTTGCGGAGCAGACGAGGCCAGACACACCCTGGTCATCAACCTGTGCGCAGTTCTTGATGTTCACCGCCTGCAGCTTCGCGCAGCACCGGCCGATGGCCTTGAGACCCTCGTTGGCAACACCAGAGCACGCCTCGACGGTCAACGACTTCAACTCCGGGCACCCCTGAGCGACGGCGATGAGGCCCTTGTCGGTGACCAGAGGGCAGCCAGTGATGTCGAGCCGCTCCAGCGCGTGGCACTCGGCGGCGATCTCCGCGAGCGCGGCATCAGTGACCCGCGGGACATCCCACAGGGCAAGGGAGCGGAGCCCCGGGCAGCCGCGGGCGAGCGCGGAGACGCCGGCGTCGGTGACGCCGCGCGCCGGGTGGCTCCCGCGGAAGGAGACGGCTGCCAGGCGGCCGGCGACGGCCGCGGCCGTGAGGCGCGCGTCGGTGGCCTCCTTGCCCTCGAAGGTCCTCTCGCGGGCGTCGCCGTCGTGGTCCATGAGATCGGCCTCCTCGTCGTCGTCGCCGAGGTACTCCTGGTTGAGGTCCGGGACGGCGGGGGCCCGCACGGCCTCGGAGGCGCGGATGCCGGCGAGGAGCGCGAGCCAGCGGCGGGAGACGCAGGCCGAGGCGCAGCGCGCGCGGGCGCCCCGCACGCGGCGGAGGACCTCGAAGAGGCACTCGTCCGGGAGCGCGTCCAGGGACGGCTCCTCCCTGCGCTTCTGCCTCCTGGGCGCGGGCGCCGCCGTCACGGGCTCGTCGGCCGCCGCCGCGAACACGCGCTTCCGCGACCGGACGCCGGCGAGAACGCCATCACCTGATCCAAGAAACGGGGAAGGAATCGGTAAGCAAAAGCAAGCCCCAACATCAGCAGCCACAACTAACTCTTCTAGATCTCGCAAATTCACCCTTCAGCCAAAAAAAAAAGCAAGGATCTTTACCTCTATATCCCTGGAACGGAGCCATGCCGAGCGCGGCAAAAGAGCAAGAACGCCGTGGATTTTGAAGCCGAGACCGCCGGCGCAAGAACCGAAACGAAGAGGAAGAGGAATTGCGACAGCACCAATTGATCGATGGGAGGGAGGATTGGGGTACGGACGCCGAAACCTATCGCCTTGCCGCGACAGGGAAAAAATGGCGGAGAGGGAGGAGGAGGAGGTGGAAGGGGACGGGTGGGTTGGGGGAAGAAGAGGAGGAGCAGGAGGTGCGGTGGTGGGGGGAGGAGTGCCCGGTGGCGGTGGCTTTTTATGTGGTGGCGAAGCCGGAAGGCAAGTTGCTGCCTAGTTGGGCGCCGTTCGTCATCTGGATCTGCTCGCCATTCTGCCCGGTTCATTGAATCTCCTCTCTCTCTGTCTTGCTTGCCTGGGTGGGGTGGAGGAGATGAACGTACTGGGGCACTGTGCTGGAGGTTGGAAAATCACTGGAGGTTGATGGTATTTGATGGGACTCATGTTTACTGTTTTGGTATAATCGGATCCGGACCGTCGTGACACGATCCCGGCTGTTTTCCCTCCCACCCTCTCCGTCGACATGCTTCTTCTTTGTTTTTCTAGCTTCGGCTTCGCTTTCCAATTTCGACAATACGCGTTCCGGTAAAATTTACTGATCTGGTACGTTAGGATGAGAAATAACTAAAAGGTTTCCAAGGTTAGGAGGACTAGTGATGATTTATACCTCTCGCGAGAAAAAAAGAATCAAATAAGATGGTTTTGCCATGTAAACGATTACTTTGGCGGGAGCACGATTTAACTCGATAGACATTGCCACTCGAAGTGGTACAGCACAACATCACACCAATAGGTTAATTAGCGCCACAGGAGTAAGAGAGAAGGATGACGGAGCCGAAGCGATCATATGCCGTTTGTGGCGGTGGTACTATGAGCACGGTGGGAAAAATGGCTGAAATATGGCTGAAATAGGTTGAATGCGCGAAGGACAAAAAAAGAAGAGAGCCGTTACACAGTCAATTCAAAAAATTGAACGTAAGGTACTCCCTCTGTTTTTTTTATATACGACATTGATTGATTAGTTCAATTTTAAGCTAACTGACGTTATATCACCCTGTTCGTTTGGATTGTTTCCAGCGAGCCAACAGTGTTTTTCTCTCAGCAAAAACCAGCGCCAGCCACCAGCCAGCAGTGTTTTTCTCTCAAAAAAACCAGCGCCAGCCACCAGCCACCAGCCAAACGAACAGGGCGTATATAGATGAATGGAGGCAATACATGGCTAGATATTGCATAGACGAATGTTTCATAAAGATTGTGTGTTTTAATCATCGCACTGTTTCTCCACGAGATTACACCGCGCAAACGACGTTGTTTAGGTTTTTATCTCATTTGCCGTCCCAAAGTGATCAACAACACGACTTGAAACGCTGCCAAATGCAGCAAAGACTCGTTGGATGATTCTCAAATAAAACCCAGCGCGATGCAATACAATCCTAGCTAACTCGGAATTCGCATCTACTATTTCAACAGCACAGGCACATGAGCACGCGCACACGCAGGCCTACCGCCCCGGCGGCACAGGTGGCCCCCCGTTTCCCGTCACCTCCCCGCCGTCCAGCCACAGGAACGGGACGCGTACCCAACCCACCGGAATCCACGGTTCACGCACCCACCACCCCACACACCCCTGACCCCTGTGCATGCACTCGCCTCTATCTCCCGTTCCGTTCCGTTGCTCTCCGTCTGTCACTACTGTCTCATCATGTGTGCATCGTACATGGACACCCCCCGCCCGCTCCATGGGGCCCAGCTCCGGCACGCGGCAGCCACTTTTCATTATTTATTTCCCTTTCTTTCTTTTTCTTTTGTTTGTTCATTCGCTTAACCAAAACAGAACGGAACAGAACAGAACAGAACAAAGCTGGATTAGCATTTTCAGGGAAAAGAGAGAGAGAGAGAGCTAGACGGATTAGCCAGGTGCATCGCATGTGGCCAAGCTAGCCGGGTCGGGCGGGATGCACGCAGCCTCCTCCTCCCGATTCTTTTTCTTCGTTTCCTCCCATCCCGTACGTAGGATCTCATCTAATCAACCGGCCCCCGACCGTAATAGTGGTTGGTTTTGATTTTATAATGATCTCGTTTCTTCTTTTTTCTCTCTCCTAATACTAATATAATCCGGGATTATGCTCTGCCCATCATCAAGTATAGGTCTACTGCCTGCGTGCCCATCCTAATCGTTGAATTGTTATCGCTAATCCACGCGGTTTGGCTCTGCTATGGTAGCAGCCAGGAAGCATGCGTGCACCGGAGGATGCTTGGCGGGTGGTGAGGGTCTTACACTTACATGTGGACCCGGTAGGGTTACTTCACCCCCATGTAAAATACTATGATCTTAAGGTGGCTCGCACTTCATAAGTCATAATATTCTTTTGCGAAAATGAGTCGTAATATTATAAAACCATACATCATGGCCGTACAACTTTTAAAACCATGTAAATTTGGACTTTTGGGTGGTTTCAGAGGTGGTTTTGGATTTCTTAAAAATTTCAAAAATAGTTTAATATTTAAAAATCATGAATAATTCAATTTAAATTCAAAAAATTAAAACTAGTACCATAAAGTTCTAAAAATGTAACCTATAGATTGGTGATCAATTGGGAATTATTTGATTTTTCTTTATTGTTATTCCTTATTTTTTTACCGCTTCTAGTCATGCTTTTTATCTATTTAAATTATTGCTTTGCAATAGAGAGCTAACGTATAGGTTACATTTTTATAATTTTTGAGAGCTAGTTTGATAATTTTTAGATTTAAAATAAATTATTTTTGAATTTTTAAGATTCAACCATTATTTAAAAAGAATTATAAATTTAAAAATCATGAAAACCACCTAAATGTCCTAATTTACACGATTTCGATAGTTGGATAGCCTATGATGTCTGGTTTTACGGTTTAGTGTTGCAAATGAGACTTCTATGATGGTTGAAGGGTGTAAATTAGAGGGTGTTTGGATCCATGGGTGACTAGAGACTAGAGACTAATTTTAGTCACAAAATGGACTAAACCTCCAAACACCCCTGACTAAAGGGTGACTAAAACTAGTTTAGTCTCTAGTCACCCCTCACCCACCTTTTGCTGACTAAAGTCTCCCTCTCTCTTTCCTTTAATTAATTGCTTGGGTCCACATTGCCTAGGAAAGAGAGGTAGAGGGGCAGAGCGCCAGTGCTGGAGAGGCAGAGGGCTTTGGAGGACGTGCAGCGTGGGGGAGAGAGAAGGGGAGGGGAGGAGAGAGAATAGAAGGTAAATCTGCATTAAATGCTCTTTAGTCTCATCTTCCAAACAGAGGGTGACTAAAATATTTTAGTCTGACTAAACTTTAGTCAGGTGACTAAAGGGATCCAAACACCCTCTTAGTGATTTTATGGATCCCAAGATCATATACACTTGTTAGTGTGAAGTAGGTGGCTAGGTTGATATGTGTTTGTACCCAACGCGTTTGTTAGCGTGAGTACGTGGATATATAGGTGTTTATGTGTGTTAATTTGTACCCTGTTTCTAGAAATCAGAAAAGGGAGGCGAGGCTAATTGGCCTTGTACGTGGGCCCGGCTCTGGTCGGTCAGCGTGTCGATCGAGCTGTGATTTGCTCGGTCTGACAAGTTGATCACCCGCTTGTTTTGTGTCTGTCCGCTAGCGATCGAGGGTCTGGTACACTGCACGCGACGGTTCCGAGTACAATGAATCATCGGTGCATGCACAAGTGAAGATTCCAGTCTTCTAGCTCTCCTCTTTCCGATCGACGTGGTTACTGAATTTAAATTGTCGCGAACGTACTTGCGAGATGCCAGTAGCTGGGTTTCGGATGTAGATTCGTCTCTGCTTTGATCGAGCAACAATGCATGATTGCTTTTGCAACTCTCGACAGGAAAATGATCGAATGGCATTGTCCATCCGACTGCCGCTAGGTCGTGATGAACTTAAATTTTCTTGTCCGCTAATAAGAAAGATGATATTAAGCTTTGTTTTTTTTTCCAAAAGGTTACGCTTTATCATTCTCGTTGAAAATTATTCCAATTTTTTACTACCGATCAGAGATGCGATATCGAGTATTTTTTTTCATATGGCCATAAACTTGTACTGTAAATATCAACTCTCTTTCTCTTCCTCCCTTCATTTATTTATTTTATCCTATATTATTAATATATTTATAAATTTATGATCATTGAATAATATTTAACTATAAATTCAACCATTTTAAGTTTATATTAAAAATTTTAAAATTATCGACTAAATTATTGATAAACAAACCGAAACGGAGGGAATAATTCATACATGTGAGCATCAGGATTTCAGAGTAGTGAATAGAGTCATATACGGGGTATGCACTAATGCACCAATAACTATCACCATGCCAAGACATTTGGTTCCTAACCATTTTCACTGCATTCTTGTGATAGAGAAACACATGAAAGGGAAATGCCGATGCAAGACGGCTCCTGAATAAATTCAGAGATCACTATGCAATTGCCCTTGACTAGGCCTAATCCTTGTGCTAATGCTCGTCCAGATCCGTAGTACCAGCCGCCCCAAATTTTTGGACTAAATCAATATGACTTCAGCTAAATTAGATCCGTTGAGACATGTATAGATAAAAAATTGTTTCATACATAACCTTTGACCGTCGCATGATATATATACTAATCTTGTTTAATTTTCAACCGGCAAGAAGCCACACTTAATCTAACGGCAGGAGATTGCCGTTTTGTCAGCCTCGTTGATGCGCAAGATCCATTGTATTTGCGCCCCCTCAGCGAGTATCAAGAAATGACTGGTCTGACAAAATGTTGCTGCTGTGCGTCATTGTCAACAAACAGAACTTATACTCTGTTAAGTTTCATGTAGGCCAGTTCGATCATGAACTTCCATTCTTTTGTTTAAGAGCTGCGATTATATGAAAAATATATTTGTGTGTGTGAATTCAGCTTATGACCAGCTGACCGTTCATTCAAAAGTTGATTAATGATCACTACGGGAATTGACCTACACCATTTGGTGATTGCGGGACTGAGAACAGGTGAGCTAGCATCATCAAAGCAGCTTCCAAATTCAGTGCATGCATGCACCATCTCATAGCAAAGCATGTAGTAGAAGGTACACAACAAGTTGCAGTTCTTATTTTTTCCCATCAAATAAAAGCCCCACTTGGGTTTTGCTGCTCCTAATATTTTTCTTGCTCTTGGACCAAGACCTGTAGTCTGGCTGCATTGGGGAGCTGAATCTGTTTGATAGATCTTGTACTAGAGTACAATGATGACCAAGGAACCTAGCACTTGATCCAGTCCTAAACAACGAAATGTGAGCTGGTTTCTCAAGCTCCGCACTACGGGCATGCAAGTTGTTTGGAACAAAGCTAGACTTCATCTCGGTCTCGGCCCCCAAAAGTCGCCGTTTAGTGCGGGAATAAGGTCTCTCGAACGAACTCCTGTAGTGTCTCATCACAACCCCGATACTTATCTTTGACCAATGCTGAGTGTAGATATTTCCCCCTTATTATCAGACGTTTTGTTAGGATGGCATTTTGGCATTGATGATTGATTTAAATATAGAAGTAGTAAGTATTTTGATATGAATAGAAGAATAACATGAATTTTGTGTTACAAAAATCATGTAGGGGGCCAAAGGACCGTACCTAATGAAACAAAATAAGCCTCACAGTTCCAAACGGAGAGGGAGTACGTGCTAATGAAAACAACAGTAAGTTCTCACAAATGCCACCAGTACGTGTAAACCACACACGTACGCATGTAATGCGTTTTACGCAGTTCTCTCTGCCACTTGGTTGCTCTGAACCAAGCTAGCTGGTGAGGTGAGTTTCAAGGCAAGTACGTAGCTGAGAAAGTGTGCCGCCGCACGCGTTTGACGGTGAGTAGTACACCAACGACTCCCCGGCCATCATACGTACTGCTCCGTCCGCGTACGTACGCGTGTCGCAATCCACGGCAACTTTTCGGTAATAACAAATTAAAATACCCTACGATCACGAACACACACACACACACGTCGTGCACACAAACCCACCGGCCGGCGTACGCGGACACATGCATGCATGCGTCACAAATTAAGGTGCAAGTGCAACGAACCTGACCCATGCATGCATCCGCTTTCGTGCTGCTTTCCGTGTGTGTGTGCGCGCTTAAATTGTGTTCAAATGCACGAATGTATCTATCCTGTCGTGTCGATCTACCTAATGTTAGCATTATTCAAATCAAAACTCCTCTAATGTTATCTAATTTTATAGAAAATATCGATATCGATAATGCACAAATATATATACACCATAAAACATATCTTGATATTTCTAAATTATAATTTATTTTAGCATTATCGAAATCAAAACTTCTTTTACAGATATCTAATTGTATATAAAATATAATATCAATATCGATAATGCGATATCAAATCAATTTCTGCATATACACTATAAAATATACTCCCCTAGTTCTAAATTATAGTTCATTTGACTTTTGTACCATAAATTTGACCGCTCGTCTTATTAAAAAAATTTATGTAAATATAGCCAAATTTAAGTCATTTTTAAAGAATTTTTGTTAATAAAGCAAGCCACCAAGAAAATAATAATTTGTACAAAATTTAGAATAAATCGAGCGGTCAAACTTAGAATCAGAAAAGTCAAATGAACTATAATGTAAAACGGGGAGTATCGTATATTTATTTAGTATATGGTAGATTCATATTTTTTTCTAGATCATCCTTTAAGCAAAGGTATGCACCTAGGTGTCCACGAAGAAAAAAACGAACAGATAAGCCATTAGTCCCAGTTGGAAGGGACTTTTAGTCCCGGTTTCTCAACCGGAACAACGGCCTCGGGACTAAAGAGGTCACCAGCCGGGACTAAAATTGATCTCTAGTCTCGGTCTGTAACACGGCTCGGGATTAAAGGGGTCAAAAAAACAGGTTCACCTACGAGAGGCAACCGCACGCATGCACCGCCGCAAGGCATCAGTCACACGTGAATATGTGTGTGCGGTTCATGGGATTCTAGCGTAGCATCTCTTATCATCTCACCTATAAAGCACATGTGGTAGATCCCTAGGTGTTTTCGTTTTAAATCATCCCGTGGAGGACCTTTAGTTCCAGGTGGGAAGGTTTTTGTCCCGGTTGATGTTTCCACCCTGGACTAAAGGTCCTCCTTCGATCTAGAAAAAGAAAAATTCACTGGCGGCCCCTAAACTTGCACGCCGGTATCATCTAGATCCAAAACTCAGGATTTTTGATATTTGAGTCCCTAAACTTACACGACGATGTCATATAGGTCCCAAACTTACGATTTTTGATATTTGGGACCTCTAAACTTCCACAACGATGTCATCTAGATCCCAAACATATTCGGCCGTGGCGGTTTGGAGGTTGAGAAGAAGTTGATACTTAAATCAAACATGAAGGGTTCAGGATTGCCACCACGAACAAGTGTTAGCTACACATATTTTTAATTAACAGGATAAATTATTAGATCTAAATATTAAAAATTATGAGTTTTGGACCTAGATAACATCATCATGTAAGTTTAGGGATCTAAATATCAAAAATCCTAAGTTTGTGACCTAGACGACACTGTTGTACAAGTTTAGGGATTGAAATATTAAAAATCCTGAGTTTGGGACCTAGATGACACCGCCGTACAAGTTTAAGGTCCGCCGGTAAATTTTACTCATCTAGAAAAATATGAACCGAGACTAAATATCTATGTCTTAGGTCAAAACATAACTGAGACTAAAGATCGGAGATGAAAAATCCTTTTTCTACTTAGTGGCTGATCGCAAGCAAAACGAATCGCGCAACGATTCATCGACGATCTCAATCTCTTCTTGATGTGAGAAGATACTTAATGATATGAGCCGGCGTTGGGGCACATGCATGCATGCACACACAGCCGCTGCCGCTGCCGCTGCCCAGCCGGTAGATCCAACCGCCTAGACTGCGGCCGGCCGTCCGGATCAGAAGTTGAGAATCATCACCAACCAGAAGCAACAACCCGGCCGCAAGTAGTGACCGCGCGGTGCTCCGGCCAGTGGCCGCCGCCGGCGTCGTCCAACAATCCTCGTTACCGTGTGTGGTGGTTTCGCCGCCGGACGGTGGCCGCTCCGCCGCCGCTCCCCTCGCGCGAACTGATCGATATACACCGGGATCACGCGTCCATTCTAGATTTCTAGTCAAAAGCGACACGTACTGTCGTCAGTATCCGATAGATATCGATTACTGCCTCGCGTGTACACGCTCAATTTCTCTGCATTTTCCCCTTAAATTCTTAGGCCAGTGATTTTTCCCATAAAGGCGACCGAGGAGCGAGAGCTAGAGGTCAGTCGGCCGTTCGTCTAAAAGCCGACGTCGTATTATTAGCGGCTTTTGCAGAGGCGGCACAACTTGCAGCCGCGACCATGCCGTCCACTTGGTTTTTGTTTTTCTTTCCCTTTTCGATGGCGTTCTTGGACCAGGACCTGGACCTCTATTCATTCATTTCATTTCATGGTACATGCACGCATGCATGCATCGGCCAGCCCGGGGACTAGCTGTGATCTAGTCAGTCCATCCAAAGATTCTTGTGGTATTTTTTTAGGGCATTACAATATAGTACCATGATGACCAAAACATGCCACCTGATTATGTCGCGAGCAATGTATGTATGAACCCAACTGCACACAAAAATACTAAAATTAAAGACAGGAACAAACAGCTTGCTCACTTCCCGCGGTAAAGGTAAGGTTAGTTACTGCTAATCTTTCTTTCTTTTTTAATTCTCTGGTTGCATATATAGGGGGGCTGAATCCTGAATGTACAAAGTACAATGATGGACATATGGAACCACTTGATCCGATCCTAAACATTAATGAAATATATAATGTGTATGAGCTGTTGTTTCTCAAGCTCCGCGCAACTTGCTCGATCCCTCGGTCCCTCCACCAATCCCAAAAGATGTCGTCTAGTGCGCCAATACGATCTTCTCAAGATTTGTTTTTTTATTTCATGTTCTTGTTTCCAAACTGCATAATAATTGTCTTCACATATCAAAGTACTCATGTTTAATGTAGATTATTCAAGTAGGGTTCGATTTCTATTACGCTGATGATGAAAGCTTTTAAAGCTTAATATCAAGTAGTCTTGGTGGTACCTATATATATATTTCCGAATGGAGGGGATGTTGTTTCTAAAAAAAAATCTAAATAGCAAAAATGTAAAATACACCAGCTGTCTTCAAAATTGTTCTGGGGGTGTCATCTAGGTTCACAAACTCTCAAAACACGAGTTAGTATCCCTGAACTTTCTAAAGTGCGTCATTTAGGTCTAAAATTTAAAATATCCATGTACGTATTGTTGGCGCTTGTCCATCTATTAATCTATAATTGGCCGATAGTACAATTAAATAAAGTTCTCTAAGTATTGTGATGAAAATAATTACTAAATTGCTGAAAGAAATAGTATGAAAAATCATGTTCAAGTAGAAACCATGTCATCATGCACATGGTATTTTTAGATGCTATTAAATTCGTCTGGAGAAACAGTTAATTATTCCATACCGTATAATTTCCATAGTCATCTTCGCTAGCACATACGAACGTATTGTGATGTAAATACCACATTATAATTACTGCAGCATTGTTTGGCTTGCAAATAATAATGTTTCAAATTTGGTCGTCTTATTACAAGATAATAATAATCTTATTTCATGGCGTTCAAGGTTCGTTTACGTTTACTAGCAGACGCGGCACGTGCGCACGCACGTGTGTATATAGAGCTTTAGCTATTCTCAAATTTAGAGGCACATTATTTTTCGAATTAGTTGATCTTTATTTATATGGAGAAAAACTCTTCAATCTTTTGTCTATTAGCAATACGGGATAATTGTGTGCACGTGGGGAGTTAGGGGCCCACCTGGCCGGAGGTGGGTACGCGCGGGACGTTGGGTGAAAAAAATTTTGCGGAGAATGAACTAAAAAAGCGCCTGGAACATGCAAAAATTTTGATGCTTTCTAGTTTTTCCCTCCCACCAAAGCCGACACGTGTGTCCTCTGTGAGAGGGTGGGGTGTTTTTTTGGGTAAAAAGTGTTTTCAATTCTCTAGGATCTTTTAGTATAGATTTGTTTTTTTATAAAAAAACATTCGGGACAAAGTCATGGTTGAGGTGGTTATTAGGGCTGCGCCGGCCGGTGTGGCCCGAATGGCGGTGGCGGCTTTGCTTGCATTGCATTGAGATCGAAGGCGGTGGTACCACCGGAGCCAGGGGAGACGAAATACATGTCGATGGGTGGGCAGGCATGCAGTATCTGTCCGTGTACGTGCAGTGTCCCGATCCGAGCTTGCTTTCCTGCTGGCGTCGTACACCGGCGGACGTGGACGTACTGTGTACATGATACATCTGCAAGCAGGTGCAATGAACCTGCAGCTTTCCGGGCGGTTTCTGCCGTGCTTGTACGTGTGCTTGTTCCTGCACGCATCTGTGCAAAAGGTTGATCACGCTGAGAGTAGTCTCGATCAGCGACGCGCGTGATCGAATGCGGCGTTTCACTTGTCGATCTATGCTATGCCCAAGGTCGGTCGTTTTCGATCGCCGGATGCCGGATACGTACGAGACAAAGCTACCAGGCAGTGTGTGTGTTTTAATTAATTTGCTTGGGGAGCTAGGTTCAGTGTACACGGCGCCTGCGGTAAACACACGTACGTATGTACTAGGATCTTTTGTTCCGCGGGCGCGTGAGTGATCGAGAGCGAGAAGGGTAGATATTATATTGGCTTCGATCTATTTGTGCTGCAGGAGTGGCATATACGTACATGCATGCATGTAGTACTTTTCAACTGGAGGAGCTAGGTCGCTGTCGTGGAGCACCGTACCATATTCGTTCAGCACCACTGCAGCAGGCCGGTACGTGTTTCTCACTCGTTGGTCGGGTGTACACGTACGTGTCGGGGGATGAGCAGCCGAGCCGGCCGGGGACGAACTAGCTGAGACTGGACTGTCTGCGGACTGAAACCATACTCATATTAGATGATGTTTAGGACAGCGACACGGTCTCCAAAGCACAACTTTGACTGCTATTTTCTATAAAAAATATTTATTAAAAAGTTATAGATGTATTCTTTTATGAAAGTAATTTTCAAGACAAATCTATTAATATGATTTTCATATTTCTAAACTCAACGATTTAAAAGTTATTTATAATTTATATTTCCAAGGTTTGACCCAAATCTTGTCCTAAACATCATCTAATATGAGTATGGAGGCTGTACTGCTCGATCCGTATTTCTTAATTACTTATGCATGCATCGGCAGAATATGGGAGCGAGTGATAATTAAAAGGCCGATCACATCACCAAAGTCAAGTAACCAACGTACTGGAGCGGCGTTGATTGTGACCATATAGTACTCTATGCATGCATGTATGCCACTGTATATATACTGTCTCTTATACACATCTAGATGTGTATAAGAGACAGGAACTGTCCAAATCCGTCTAACACGCCAATACACAACTGGATCATTATTACATACATACATTAATTAATTAATTAGTAACCACTTGCATTGGAACATGGTTTCAGGTACTTACAGCATTCGTACGCGTACTCCGTATTCCGTATACGCTAGATCGATCAGCTCACTGGCAAAAAGGAATCGCCAATCCGTTTTCTGCAGGGCTGTCAGACACACCTCATCCACGTACGCCTGCCATTGGCAGCGCATGCATGCATGCATGCACCAGCCGACCCAACCCAACCGTGTGATGCTGCCCATGCCCCCATGACGCTAGCTCTGCTGATCCCGGCCGACATGGTAACCTCGTTGGATACCTGCGATGCCGCAGATTGCGCGCTGTGTTATGCACCCATCACATGTGTGTGGAACCTCTTAAGTCTTAATTGCACTATCACACCTTAACCCTACCATTCCACTAAGAGGTGTAGCTCGCCGAGGTTCACAAGAGGTGTCAAATAAACCTAAATGGAATAATTGAAAAGCCCCGACGTTCGTAGATGGTGCAAAGGCGCAACAACTGGCAATTGCAACTGATCATTTGTAGTATGTTCCTTCTTACCTTATCTACCATGCATCCACTTGATGTTCTTTTTTCCCTACTTTTCATCTATATACATCCTCCTTTCGAGTACCAGATGAGCCTCTCCATCCAGATTACCTTTATTGGGTGATCTGAATCCATCCATGGTTGGGACATTGCCACAACTGTACCGTGACGTCAGGCATGCCATCTTGCATGCCTGATCCAGTCATGAACAATGAACTTGGTTGGAGGCCTTTCTCAAGCTCATCAGCTCGATCCCTGCAACTTGACGCCCAAAATAGTTTAACTAGCAGCTTGTTGCTCATTTCTTTGCTAGCAATTTGTTTTGCTACAGCGCATTCAGTACGTCCTCATCTTCTCGGCTGTCCAGGTGAGCTGAACTCAAAGGTTGCTCAAAATATATTTTTTAGCACAACAACCAACCAGGAATCCATTTGATGATAAAAGTCTCAACAATAGATTCTAAGATCTAATCAAGTCTCAGAAGGCTGTACATGAAACTTCGTCATTAGCATGATGCCGTAGACTCAATCCTTGCCCAGTTGCTTTGCGACACACTTGTCATATACTCCCTCCATTCTGAAAAAACTGACGCTTAGGACAAGGTTTGGGTCAAACATTGAGAATATAAACCATCAATAACTTTTAAATTATTTAGTTTACAAATGTGAAAACTATATGAATAGATTTGTCTTGAAAAAATACTTTCATAAAAGTATACATATATCATTTTTTGATAAATATTTTTAGAATAACAAGAGATCAAAGTTGTGTATTGGAGACTGTGTCGCTGTCCTAAACGTCAGTTTTTTCAGAACGGAAGGAGTATATAGGGATCAAATTCAGGAGGCCAATGGAATGAATGAAATTAAGCAGCCATGAAACTTCGCCCTTGACTGGGTGGGCCAGCACATATATATGAACTACAATACTGAACTGATGAACTGATGACGTCGATCCCCGAGTGCAATGAACCTGGCTGAATGCGTTTAGCAGTTTCAGGGTGGCGGGTTGTTTTGCCGTGTGTGTTTCTTCGTCAGTTCATGCATCTTGATTGGACAGTTTCAACGTGGACATGTACTGCATTTTTTCTGGACTTTTCTCGATGGCTCTCCCTCTGTCATTTGTACAGCTCGGTCGTTTTCGATGCCGGATATGGGCGAGACAACTTGGCCGGTTGTAAGGTTTTTCCTCTTCAGCGCTGTGAGAGATCGAATGGAAGACTGCCTTTGAATATTGAAATATGCATTGGTGGTTTCTTTCCCATTGGAGAAAGTGGCTGTGTCAGCTAGCTGTCATCACCAAGTAGAATTTTGTACTGCCACTTGACATGCTCCTAAGTGTAGTGCATTACCTGCCTGCGTGTCGGGTAATCTGGCAACAAGCAGTCATTCGCCCGTGCAAAAGCTGCTACTCGCTAGCTTTAAAATTTTCGATTACATAGCGTTTTGATTTTTATAAATATATAAATTTTTTATGGTATTTAATAAAAGTTATATATTTAAGAAAGTCAAAACAACCAAAGAAATAAGGGGTTACATACAGTTGCAGATCATTTATGTCAGTGATTACTCTATAGATCGAGTAGACGCTATTGCATTGGTGAGGTGTGCGGACATCAGATGCGCTTCGTTCTCTAATCCGCCGTGTCTAATTACGTGTGTCATGCATGCATGCATTTTTCAATGTCACATCTTGTCTAGTATCATTTGTGTTACTCCGATCCCTTCATATCAAATATCAAATAATAGTAGACCATTTTGATCTTTTTATTAGATACATAATTCTAGCTATATAATTAGGTATATCGTATATCTAGATGTATGTAAGCAAATATTATAAAACAGATAAAACAATCTATAATTTAAAGCAACCAATTCGAGGCCAGTGGTGGGTAAAGCTGGTGGGCAGTGCTGATCTGGGAACAATCAACCAGGCAGGCAGCTCTATTTGGAGAGGTGCAACTTGTGTCGTTGCTGGTCAACCTTTTTCCAGATTCCTCCTCACCCTAGCTACCATGCATTCTCCTACTTGGCTTTTATTTGTACTTTTTTATGTCACTTCATAGATTTGTGCTAAAAATAGTACCATGATGACCAGCAGCATGCGTGCCTCCTGATTAAGCCCCGATCGAACAATGAATCCAACGGCAACTTGTCCAAAAGAATGAAAAATATTAGAACTTTCTGCTCAGAAAGGCAGCCTAAAAGCAGCAGTGCTGCCAACATATTTTTTTTTACCAATGTGGTGCTGGATATATTCCATAATCATCTTTGTCATTCCATAATCTTTGTCATCATATCTCGCTCTGAACAAAGGTTCTTGCTTATCTTACATATCCTATCTTTGCTCACATCTTGGTTGCGACTACCAGTACCAGAGGCTAAATTGAAGCAGGCAAACCAGCAGCTAGCTGATGAGAGAAGCTGCGTCTCCATCGGATTCATGGTCAACAGCTCAATCCAGAGAGTGCAATGAACTTGGCTGAACGCGGTAGTTTCAGGGTGAGCTGAGTTTTGCCGTTTGTGTTTCTTCATCAATCCATGCATATCTTTTGACTGGACAATTTCAATTCAACGACGTGAACACACGCACACGTACTGCATTTGGAGCATTTGTGCGAGACAAGTTAACCGGTGAAGGTTTTTACTCTTCAACGCCGTTGCAGTGCCCCCAGTATTGTTGATTGATCTGAAAATTAGAACATCATCAACCATCTAAAAGCGACACACTGCGGCAGCTTTGCAGAGACGTACTACGTATAGCTGATCTGATCGGTCTTGTCCAAATTCCTGTCACCCTAGCTACCACTGTTCCACTTGGCTTTTCTTTGTACTTACAACCTTTTCCTTCTTTGGGTTCTAGGACCTGAACCTTTCTCTATATAAAGTACTCATCATGCATGTTGCATGGTAGGGGTCTAGGGGAGCTTATCCATCTCGTCCACTCCGTATATATTTTTACTAAAATAGTACCATGAGGACCAACATGCATGCTTCCTGATTAAGCCCCCCGATCGAACAATGAATCCAACCGCAACTTGTCCAAGAGAAAATTAAACATAAAATTTGCTCAGAAAGGCAGGCTAGCAGCTAATGTGCTGCCGACATTATCACTATGTTTACTAAAAGTTCCGGATTATATTATTCAGTCTTGATCGTCGTCTCGCGCTAAAGGTTGTCTATGTATCGTATCGAGAGAATCGATCCAATAGATGCTTGCGAGTACCATGACTCTCAAGAGTGAAGACTGATGGGGCTAATATTACAAGCAGCAGCAGGCTAATCAGCTAGCTCATGAGAAATTAGCTGCTTCATTCTCCTCGATCATATCGGAATTGGGAACCAGCAACGGAGCGGCTCGGCCTAGATCGAGTGCAGTGTGCCATGAACTTGGCTGGAGGTTTTCGGGTGGTTTTCGCCTTTCTTTACTTGCATGTCTCTGCTGAAGGGAAACGAGGAGGCTACGCTAGCACATAAAAAAACTCGTTTACCCGAAAAACAGGAACAACAGAAGTTATAGATCACGGATCGTTACCAGTAGACGCGCAGTTGCAGCGGAAGCCGTCTCGATGTAGACGAACGCGTCGAAGTGGCAGTGCAGTGCAGTTGCTTACGTCCGTCTGGTCCTGCACGTGCGGTTCGTCCTTGTGCTCCAAGCGCAGCACCTCCGAGGTATCCACACGTACGAGGATGGAAACGTCGCGCGCCGGACTGCTATGTCCGCGAGCACGATGAGGAGAGGGCGTAGGCAGCGCGGCTGTTGCTTGAAAGTCGTCGTCCTTTTCAGGAGGGGTTTGGTTTATATTTATTGGGAGAAAATTTCCCACACCATCTTCCATTAGCAATATGGGATTAATAAATAATGTACCCCTTCCCCTGGTAATGGGCTTCACAACATTTGTGGCCCATTAAGACTAGTGGATCGAATCCAGTTGTCTCTTGGGCATATTCCCAACAATCTCCCACTTGCACTAGAGACAATCTCATAAGCAAGTTTTCAGTGTTCCAAACCTCTTAAGTGTGTGACCCTATGGGTTCACGTACACATAGACATGGTTCGAGTACTCCTACTCGTTCCAATAGTTGATAGCGGCCTCTAGCAAGACGTGTCAACTCCCATGAATACGTAAAGATCATATCAGACGAACCACCACAACATCACGAATCATATGAGCTGAAGGAATCCCCCTCCGCTTTCATCATACATCACATTCACAATGAAGCCAGCTTTGGAGTCATGCCCAGTGCCTTGAGGATAAATGCATAAGTGAACGCATCTTCCTGTAGTTTCTCAAACCTGCGATCACAACAACAACAAAAAGAAACATTTTACTCCTCTTTACTTCACTCCATCTATTACAATGCAATGATTGTATGTATGGTAGAGCTAGAAAAACCAACAAACAAAACAACTGCTTTACCTTCCAGACTTGGAGAAGTGTCCAGCACCCAGTTCACACTCAACAGAAGATTGTCGTCCGTCTTCAGCTCCCTCAGCTTCGCCACGTACTTCGCAGGTTCAGAGTACAACACGCGAGGATCTGATTCGTTATCACCAACGCAACGAGTCAGCTACCTACCAACTTGCAATGCAAATCAAAGGATCACCTACCATTTAAGCCAGCTGTGACAAGAATGTTCGGATACTCTTGTGCTGTCACCTGTAACATGGACAAACAAAAACACCGCACAGATAAACATCATCATAGCTTCATTTCATTAGTAAATACACCAAGGGAGACACAAACATCACCACTTACATTATCAACAGGGGAATATGATTCCATATAGTAGTAGTATTCTTCTTTTCTTGGATCACCCCACTCCTGAACCAAGGATGACAAACATGAATTCAGAAGTGTGATGGGAGTGTCAGGGAATGGACTAAACAGACAAAAGGCATCTGAGTATCCGAAATGGATACCTCCCATTCAGCTGTTGTCAGTGGGATAGTAGGATCAAGCATAGTTGTGACAACATCAACAAAAGGGACTCCAGCAACAGCAGCCCTGAATAAGTCAGGCCTCATATTTAGGACAGCGCCCATCAGTAGGGTGATTAATAGAAAGAAAATCAAAACCTTCTAATTTCTATTTCAAATAAGATCGCAAGCCTGCAAAAGCTAAATCTGCTAAATCTTTTTCAGAAATTGACAAATTAAAACATCTATTCTTTGTATCCCTAAATCTTTTGAAATAATCTATAACTGATTCCTCTCGGCTTTGCCTAATAGATGTTAAATCAGTTAATTTAGTCTAACTGAAGATGAGACACCTCCTCCTCCGGCACCCTTGCTGCACGACACGAGCTTCTGCTTCGTCTGCTGCCACCTGGCCTCCGGCGGCGCCGACGGCGACGCGCTTCGCCGGAACGCCGACGCCGCGGACATCCTCTCGAGGACGATCTTCTCCGGCGGCGGCGACGGGCCGGCACAGGAGGAGCTTCCCAGGAAGATCCTTGACCATGAGTAGGTCGTGTGAATTGAGATATTCGTCCTTCCAAGTCAGCAGCTGGTGGCTAGCAACAGCTCACCAAAGGAACTTGTGCCTCTGTGTTATGTTCTTGCGGCAGCCGTGTGGTGCTGCTCGGCGACCTCAACTACCGGATCGCCATGGACGCCGCCGAGGCGCGGCAGCTGGTGAGGGCCAGGAAATGGAGCATGCTGCTGGAGAACGACGAGCTGCTGCTCGAGCTCTCCAAAGGCCGGCGCTTCGACGGCTGGCGCGAGGGCCTCGTCACCTTCGCGCCGACCTACAAGTACCACCGCAACTCCGATCAGTTCCACTGCACCGTCGATGGCGCCGCCACCGGCGATCATCGGAAGCAGCACCGCGCGCCGGCATGGTCTGATGATGCCCCGAAACATCGATATATTACGGGCTGATGCTAATGGGCCGGCCATGGCAGTGAGATTATTGTTTTGTTGCGACTCTGACAGGGCTTATGTTGGTGTTGTCGTTGGCTGGCAGGTGCGACCGGATCCTTTGGCGCGGGAAGGGGATGCGGCAGGTCCGGTACGAGAGGTGCGGCGGCTACCGGCTCTCCGACCACCGGCCGGTGAGGGCGGTGTTCCACACCGTGTGCGAGGTTGAGGAAGGTGTAGATAGTGAGATAGTTAAGCACGCAGATATTCTGCGCTCTGGAATGGTTAGAACACGAGGCAACGAGACATTGTAAAATTTAAGCGGCCGGGCTGATCTGATAACAGATATTTCACTGAGGTTTTCATAAGTTTTCGCAAACAGTTCAAATTCTGTCCATCACTGAGATGCTTTCCCCCATTGTCCGGTCCAGTCAATTCAATGCCCAGCAAGCTACTATCTGTTGCCAAACATTTTAAAGCAAAATTTGCACATACTCATCCCAGGAGAGAAGAATACATAACTCATTGAAATAGTAAGTTAATTAGTTACGGTGACCATCTTGCACTTTGGACAAAGACCATTGTACTACCCTGAACAAAGTTAAGCCACACAAAGTATAGCAATTGCTCCATTTACGCCCTGATGGGATTTGTCCCTTTTTTTCTATGTGTACAAGTTGAATCTAACTTTCAAATATTTCAGGGACATGTATCCTATGTTACAGAAATAATTTAAGAAATTTTCATCATTAGTGGATCCAGTCAACACTGTCGTATATCGACATGCGACGCGGTCATTGATCTAAGTTCGATTCGACCAATCCAATTGATCTATATCTCACCATGCCTGGGTTTACATGTATCACTTAACTCCGATGGCGGAATTCCGACCGGTAGGAGTAATTCGTTACACTACCATCATAGTGGAGATCACAAACCGATCAGAGACTAATCTACACAAAATAACAATTATTCAATTCCATGATAAATCCTGACGGAAGGTGGAGTTGCATCGTCCCGACGGTCAAAGCAGCAACTCTTGCATTATTGCCCACTCGGAAATCAACTTCGCCTCTTCCCATGCTTCTACTTCTTATTAGTCCCTGCATCGAATTGCAAATATGAGCAACCGATCCGGTATCAAATACCCAGGAATTAATAGAAGATTCAGCGAGAAAAATGTCTGTAATATTAATGTCAAGTGTACCTGATGCGGAAGTACTCTTACTACCGCCTTTCTTCAGAGAAGCCAGGTACTTCTTGCAATTCCTTTTCCAGTGACCAAGTTCTTTACAGTGAAAACACTCCTTGCCTGCAGGTGGTCCAGACTGAGTCTGTGGCGTTGGGTTTGGCTTAGAGATCACATCTTTAGCCTTGACCTTCTTCTTCCAAGATTTGCCCTTCTTCTTGAAGTTAGGCCTGTTTTGGATCGCCATCACATGGCTGCTGCTAGCGCTTTCCTTAATGTCAGCCTCTGCTGTCTTGAGCATGCCACACAACTCATTCAATCCCTCCTCCGCCCCATGCATATGGTAGTTCGAAATGAAGTTCCCAAAGCTAGGCGGAAGTGATGCTAGAATAAAATCAGTGGCTAACTCTGGGCCAAGTGGGAAGCCTAGCTTCTCCAACCTCTGTGAGTAACCAACCATCTTGATCACATGCGGCCCTACAGCTGCGCCTTCTGCTAGCTTGGTTTCCACAAAGGCTGGGAGGTAATTTAGGCACCTGAGCACCGTAGCACTCGCTCCCTCGATCGCCGACGATGGCCGTCCGCCGGTCGCCGTCGTTCACCCCCGTCCACTGCACGAAGCACCCCTAGAACTACCCAGTCGCACTCACCCCCACACTAGGAAGCCCCAGCGCCAAAAAAATCCGACCCCGCAACCACCCGTATCAACCTCCCCGCTGCACAGCGGAGCTTCGCTCCGCCGCCCGACGCCGTCCGAGCCCTTCGCCGGCCGATGCTCGTCATGAACCCCCCAGTTCGACTCGCCATGCTTCCCTG
>OAMR01000397.1:997154-1011580 GCA_900205405.1 Echinochloa crus-galli | reverse complement strand
AGATCTTCATAAAATCCGACGGCATATACTCTTCTCTTTAAACCGTTAGATCTTCATCAAATCGACGACATATAGACCGTTAGATCTTCATAAAATCCGACGGCATATACTCTTCTCTTTAAACCGTTAGATCTTCATCAAATCGACGACATATAGACCGTTAGATCTTCATAAAATCCGACGGCATATACTCTTCTCTTTAAACCGTTAGATCTTCATCAAATCGACGACATATAGACCGTTAGATCTTCATAAAATCCGACGGCATATACTCTTCTCTTTAAACCGTTAGATCTTCATCAAATCGACGACATATAGACCGTTAGATCTTCATAAAATCCGACGGCATATACTTTTCTCTTTAAACCGTTAGATCTTCATCAAATCGACGACATATAGACCGTTAGATCTTCATAAAATCCGACGGCATATACTTTTCTCTTTAAACCGTTAGATCTTCATCAAATCGACGACATATAGACCGTTAGATCTTCATAAAATCCGACGGCATATACTTTTCTCTTTAAACCGTTAGATCTTCATCAAATCGGAATAATATAGACCGTTAGATCTTCATAAAATCCGACGGCATATACTCTTCTCTTTAAACCGTTAGATCTTCGTCAAATCCGACGACATATATTTTTCTCTTTTTTAGATTAACGGAATAATATAGACCGTTAGATCTTCATAAAATCCGACTACATATATTCTTATCTTTTTTCGATTAATGGAATAATATAGACCGTTAAATCTTCATAAAATCCGATGGTATATATTCTTCTCTTTTTTGGATTAATGTGATAAATATACACCGTTAGATCTTTATAAAATCCGACGGTTCATATCCTTCTCTTTTTTAGATTAACGTGGGAATTTTTTGACCCTCTCGGCGAACATGGTGGCTCCTTTTAACACTATTGTATAAAGATAATAGATATCAAGCAACGGGCACAGCACTCAAACTCCGATCCGATCGAGAGCCATCTAAAAGCGGCAACGACATCTAAAAGCGGCATTCTTGCAGAGGCATATAGCTTGTCATAGCTGATTGATCTTGCATTGTCCGAATTTCCTTTTCACCCTAGCTACCACTATTCTTCCACTTGGCTTTTATTTGTATGATTCCTTTGTCTTGTAGGGACAGAAAACCTCTCTGTAGTACGTATTAGGTATATATCCATATTGCACTGGAGATGGTTGAATAGATTCATTCTAGATTCAGTACATCATGATGACTTTTATTTTTGGGGAACTTTACATCATGATGACTCAAGAACACTCGAGACTCAAGAACAATATGAATCCAACTGCAACTTGTCCGGAAAAGAAGACATCCAACTGCACCAAAGTTTTTTCTGCACCCAGTTGCTTACAGCTACAAGAGGTTGAGAACTTCGTCTGGGACTCCTGTGGGGGTTCTTTTCACGCGTCATTCCCAGATCGAGTGCAATGAACATGCCCGAGGTTAATTAATTTCCCGATGGCTTAACACCTGCCGTGTGTGTTTCGATTTTCATGCATCTTGGCTGGTACGGGGGAGAGTTCCAACATTAACACTGCATGCATTTGAATTTGTTCTGGATCGGACTACCTTTTCATCATCAGCCTCTTGGTGCGTGTACGTACGTAGGTCGTAGCTTCTAGCTACTTTTCTATGCCGGATACGCACGAGTTCAGACAGAAGCAAGGTGCATGCATGTACTACCAATCTACCATGCATGCATGCAGCTATGTTTCCAGCAGGAACTAACCAGAACCAGTCTGATCCCCTCCAACATGTGGCAAAACATTCACACATGCATGCATTTCTCACCGGCCTGCAACCAGTTCAGCTGGGACGCTGAGCAAGCTGTTGTCATCTCCGCATCTCGCCCATGCCGCTGTGCTCCCTACCGAAAACGTGCCCAATCTACTACGGAGTACAAGTGATCAAGATCGACTTTTGGAGCTACTCCAAGTGATAAAAAAGGCCGAATTTTGGAGCTAATCCAATTGATGAGATACAGAGGAACAAGTCCATATTACAAGACTGGTAGTACAAGCTAGTGACCCAGTGTTGATCTCAAAGAAGTGTCCAACCGACTTTGAGAATATCTCCAGCAGTTCACTAATAAATATTTTTCAACGGATATCATCGTTATTGGGAATTGCTTTTGCAATTTTCTACTAATCTCATCCCAATCTAACTACTCTACTGGAGAGTTCCAATCCCACTATTTAATGAGAACTGGGTGGATTATTGGTTCATTCCAATAATTATTTTAAAAATATAAAATAAGATAAAAGGGTTTTATTGGAGCACTATTTTTACACCAACTTCCCACAAAAAGTGCAATTCTGTTTTTTTCTAGACAGATTAGTGTCGTCCTTGGTAAAAGATCATGATATCTTAGTAATTGTCTCAATTCCACTAATTTAGGCATAGATATTGCTAGTTCATGGATATCATTATCTAATTTAAGGAAAGACATGTAGTTGGTGCTAGAATTGTATTCTTATATGGGATTTTTTGCACTTTTTATGGGATGGAGGGAGCACGATATTGGAGAGTATGGATCTCTTAGAGATGCTCCAAAGGGGTTCTTATTCCTTAAACTTGGCGCAGGATATCATGTAGATTCATTAACTTGCCAGATTGCAGAAGTATATCTCTAAACTTGTCGCCATATGCCGTCTAGATTCATGAACTTGCAGATTGTATAAACACATTCTTATACTTGTCTTAAGGTGCCATCTAGGTCCATAAACTTGCATGAGCACCTATATGGGAGTGCAATCTGAGGATAAGAATACTATTGCACGCTTTCTTAACTATTGTCATGCTTTTCTATCTATTGCCATGTTTTTCGTGCACTTTGGCTGCAATTAGAGAGGATAAGAGAAAAAAATATTAGCAAAATAAACAACAAAAGTACTTGCGGTGTAGTGGTATAGTGTTGTGCGAAGTAGGTCCTATGTTCGATTCCAACCTGCGGCAATTTGAGTTTTAGTATTAATATATACTATATACTCACAACATAGACCATTGAAACTTCTGTCTGATCCACGCTTCATCGTGTGGTAATTCCTATTGCTATTGCCACCAAACAAACAAACAAACACTACTAGAGAAATCATCATCACAAACGGCACCATCACGTTTGTGATACCCCCATCACAAACGGTTTTTGAAACGGTTCGTGTTCCGAACCGTTTGTGATGGCCTCACATCACAAACGGTTCGTAACACGAGACATTTGTGATGTGTATGGTACATTCAAACCATATTTTGAAATAGTAAATGACTTCAAATCAAAAAGTGTTGAACTGTAAAGTTGTATGGCTTCTCAAGATGCACAACTTTCACTTTGGTCATTTCTTCATTTGACAAATTTATATGAATATTGTTCATAAAACCCATCTCTCACATAGAGTTATAGTTTCTAAAACTATAAGAGAGACCTATAAGATTTGTGAACAATGTTACTTTCACTACATCGTATGGAAAAACGGTCAACATGAAAGTTGTAGATCTTCACAAGTCATGAAACTTTGTAGTTGACAATATTATATGAGGTCACCATCAGAAAGCATTTTTTTTGTTGAAAAACGTCAAACGACCTAGGTACCATTTATTTTTACTAACGAAAAGTAAGTTTGTATTCAAAATTTGAAATTTGAGTTTTTCCAAACGACCTCGGATGAAAAAACGGTCAACATAAAAGTTGTAGATCTCGACAAGTCATGAAACTTTGTAGTTGACAACTTTGTCATTTGAAGTCATATAGTTGCTAGATCTAAGTTTGAATATTCTCAAATTTGAGTTTTTACAAACGACCTCGGATGAAAAAACTGTCAACATGAAAGTTGTAGGTTTCGAAAAGTTAGGAAACTTTGTAGTTCAACAGATTTTGATTTGAAGTCGTTTAGGGCCTCAAACAAGCAATTTAAACTCGGTCTGGTATAATATGATAGGAGTCGAAACGCTATACACTCACAAGTGACAATGAGGTGCAGTGGTAGGGGAGTGCACGCGTGAGGGAGAGGTCCCTGGTTCGAATCACGATACCCCGAGCATCACAAACGGAACATCACAAACGGTTCGGAAAACCGTTTGTGATGGCTCTTCCGAACCGTTTGTGATGTTGCTTCCTGGAGTAGTGAAATTCCGTGGCATTGCACCTATGGCAACGGCTGCCAACAAAAATATCGTTGTTGCAGTTGGTATCTATTGCCACGTTGGCCCTATTGCCACGTTTTTTTCACTATTGCCAAATACTAAAAATCTAGTAGTCGATGAATCCAACTGCAAAGTTGTACGATAGAGAGAAAGGCAAAGTAAACTACAGCCCGGTTAATTGTTTCGATCAAATGAATTGATTCAATCTTGTTGATTTCCATGCATGCATGGGCCACACGGCCAAATTGGTTGTCCTAGTGATGAGCGGCATTCACCATGGATAACATGCTCATCCGTTGCCTGATATATACAAGCAAGGCTGGCCTGTAGTAACAGAGATCGAGGTGAAATACGGCCAAGAGGCAATGCAACAATGCCGTCGTCTTGGACTCTTCAATTCTGTCTCTATCGGAGGACCCAACCGAGAGACGTCTACATGAACATGAACGTACGTGTCGCGGTCCGGGCGCCCTTTCCTCGCGTCCTCGGCGCACGCATTCAATCGATGTCTGTCTATTCAAAGGGTGCAATGCACTTGGCTAGCTGAGGCTTCGCTCCGGGTGGTTTTTGGTTTTTTGCCGGCTGTATTTAGTTGATTTCTTCGTCTTGTCACATCTATCTGGTGGAGATAGAGTTTCAAACGTCGAGTACACTGCGGCCTTGTATAGATCCAAAAAGTTACTCCCAAATTCACTATGCAAAAAGAAGATTTCCATCACATCGAAATGTCATAACATATATGGAGTACTAAATATAGATGAAATTAAAAACTAATTGCACAGTTTTGTTGTACTCTGCGAGACGAACATTTTGAGCCTAATTAATCAATTTTTAGATATTTTTTTTGCACATACAAACGAAATGCTACAGTGGCGCAATGATTACGAAGAGACACCAAAGTCCCAAATTTGCACTCCCAAATTTGAGAACTAAACAAGGCCGCATTATTTGGCCTTCGTTCTCTCAGCTTTCTTTCTTTCATGCATGTAGGTCGTTTTCGATGCTGGGTACGTACGAGACAGCAAGGTGCATGCATATGTGTATACTGTCAGTGAATTAATGGATCGAAGAAGACGTACTGACTGATGACTTCGAAACGGATCGATGACAGCGTAGTACATTTCAATCAGCGGCGGGCAAAGTAACAAAAAACAGTGACTTGTGAAACTGGATAAATCCTGGAGATCAGGTCATCAGTGATAGTCTGAAGTCTGATAGACGTACTGTTATTAGGACGTTGCCATATATGGTTCTAATTTTTCCCGTCGTCGGGAATATAATGAACTGAACTGGTAAGAAAAGCTAGTGTTTTACAGTGCTATATATCCAGTTGGAATATTTGAGTTCGCCAAAACATATACACGCTGGAAATGTGCCACACATACATGCATGCAAGCGTGTACACGCACTCTCAGCTCGGCAATCGCCACGGCAGATGCATCATGTATCAAGGCAATCATCTGAACAGATTCTGCAAGCTCGTCTGAAATGGAGGCACAACTTGCAACTGACATTACTCCTTCCTACCGTGCGTCCGCTTGGTCTCCTCTGTCTCTATCGTTTCCCTCCTCCGATCCTTTTCTTTGGTCCTGGACCCAGGCCCTTGTTTAGATGTAAATTTGAGGATAGGGAATTAGAGAAAAGATGTCACTTCGCCATAAATACGTCACTGTAACATTTTATTTGTATTTATGGAAAATTATGTTAAAATTGATTAATTAGGCTCAAAATATTCTTCTCGCCGAGTACAACAAAACTGTGCAATTAGTTTTTGATTTCATCTACATTTAATACTCCATGCATGTGCCGATATTTTGATGTGATGGAAATCTTCTTTTTATGAACTTAGGGTGGAATTTTGTATCTAAACAAGTACCTAGCTAGTTATTAGCGTTAAGATTGTGCGAAATATATAGCAGATTCTGCAAGCTCCGCGTATATAGGCACACAGCTTGCAAGTTGCAACACTGACACTGTTGTTTCTCCATGCGTCCACTGATCTCTCCTCTCTGCATTATCTATCGTCTCTTTCCTCCGATCCTTTTTTGGACCAGGCCAGGACCTGTTCTTTGGGCTTGGGAGCTGAATCCATGGCTTGTCTAGCTTTGTAGTAGAAATGCATCTTCTTTTCTTTGAGTGTGTTTATATCCCTAAAAAAGGTAGTCGAAATCATATCTAATATTATAGCGTACTGTAGCACTTTTCGTTTGATTGTGGTAATTGTTCTCCTACCATAACCTAACTAGACTTAAAAGATTTATCTCGTGTACATCAAAACTATACAATAATTTTTTTATTTACCTACATTTAATGCTTAATTCATACGTTAATTGCTATATTTAATATTTTGATGTGATGTTGATGTGATGGAAAGTTTGGTGGAACTAAACACACGCTTTATTTCTGAATACCATGGTGATGGCACAATGCCACCGGATAGATCCAGTTGTGTGAACAGGTCAACTACATACATATGGGTTGTGTTTAGATCCCGTGAAAAGGTGGTAGAAAAGTCGCATCACATACTGTAGCACACTGTAGCATTTTTCATTTCTTTATAGTAATTATTGTCCTACCATGACCTAACTAGGCTCAAAAGATTCATCTCATCATGTACATCTAATTAGTTTTTATTTACCTATATTTAATATCTCATACATGTGCCGAAATTTTAATGTGATGTGATGGGATTTTTTATATAATGAAATTTTGGGAACTAAACACAGCCATGAGGTGTTTCTCAGGCTCATCAACCCTTGCAAGTTGTCTCGGAAAGGCCAATTGGGCTGTCCCGGTGGGCCGAACACGTGAAGGAGTGACATACATCGATTGGTATTTTTCTGGCACAACGACCGGGGAACCATTTGATGACCTTGGCATGTCCTAGCTAGAGGATGTGTCATACTCATTGGGTTCCGGTGAACCGATTCTTTTCTCTTTCCTCCTATTATAATATCAAATTACGGGAAAATAAAGCATGTTTTATTTTTGGTTGGCTAGATTCCATTCTCTTGCCTCCCGTTTGAAAGTTGGTATTGCGGACTTGGAATTGGCATTAACATTGGTAGCCCTCAATGTCACCTGTTTGGATGTCCTCGGATTTAGAATTGGAAATCGAACTCCAATACCAACTGGTATTCCTCTCACTCAGCCCCACACGCCCCCAATGCCGAGCCTCCACCCTCCGTATTAACTGGAATCGGCTTCCCCCCGTCTCTTCTTCGTCTACCTCTCCTCCGGCGGCGCCCCTCTTCCTCCGTCGCGCTGCACCATCACTTCTTCCACCGCGCCTCCTCTTCCCCGCCGCGCCGCGCCGCCGCTCCCTCTGCCTCCGTGCCGCCGCTCCCTCCGCCGCGCCGCGCTGCTCGGGAAGGAGCTCGGGGGAAGGAAGACGCCGCCGCTTCCCGCTGAGCTTGGGGGCAGGAAGACGACGCCGCGACGCCCGTCGGGAAGGAGCTTGGGGCGGGGAAGATGACGACGTTGAGCTCGGGAAGAAGGGTAGGGCGCTCGCCGGAGATCGCCCAGAGCCGCGCCAAGCGATGTGTGAGGGAGTAGGATGAAGCGTTGATGGAGTCATGAGAATATCAATTTCATCCTCTTTTACATCCAAACAGGAATTGAATTGTGTTGCTTTCTATAATTCCAAAGGACAATATAATGGTAATCCAAACAATAGCATTAGAATTGTACCTCAATTCAATGTCACATTGGCTTTGGTATTAGACTCAATTCAATGCCAAGCTGCTCAATATCTACATCCAAACGGAGCCTTGGTGTATCTAAGATTTTATAATTTGTACCTATTTGTTTAAATTGATTTGAGTTTCTTTACTTTTCTATTATTAAGCCTTGAGGGTGAGGGAATGATTTTTTTTACTCTTTGAATGAATCAATATGGGTATCAAATTTTTTGTTCTTTTTTATTGGTGAAAATTACGTGCTGGCAACTGATTATACTTTACTTCGGTTCTTTACTGAAAAAATCTTCCCAATAACAATCAAATGGAAAAAATATTTTCATTATGAAATTATTTATTTATTAATTGCATTTAATATGGACTCTTTATTCATAGTTATTTTGCTTCCTAGTTAGTATAAAAATCAGCTGCCAATTTCCTAGTTTTCTATATTCTAAATTTGTATATATTTTTCAATCATTCTGAAATGAACATGAACTATTTTAACACTATGGTAATATGTCTTACTAGTTGTAATATATACATACTGATCTTGAAATGAGCTGTGGCCTAATAAGACTTTCCTTACACTTTGTTTAGCAGCGATGACCAGGTGAACTTTTACATTTTCAACGGAAGAAGGGGGCAAGGATGCCCCTTCAGTTTTGTTGTTTATTTGATTCAAACAACGGTTCTTGTATTAGGGGATTAAAGCCTTGATGTTTATTATTTCTCAAATTTTATATTTTTCTTTAGAGTAAAATACATTGGCGGTCCTTAAACTTGTCCCGAGGTGTCATCTAAGTCCCCGAACTCTCAAAATGCACATTTGGGTCCCTGAACTTGCTAAACTGTGTCATCTAGGTCTAACGTTCCAAAAATACCCCTATGCATAATGACATGGCTGCCAATTAAGCATGAAATTTTATACTATTTCTCTAACTAAATCGGTTATTTCCATCATAATAATTAAATAACTTTATTTGATTGTACGATATCGATAATTATAGATCAAGAGATGGACAAACATCAATAACATAGGGGTATTTTTTGAAGTTTGGACCTAGATGACACAGTTAGGAAGTTCAGGGACCCAAATATGCATTTTGAGAGTTCGGAGACCTAGATGACACCTCGGAACAAGTTCGAGGACCGCTAGTGTATTTTACTCTTTTCTTTATTACACTAGCCACCACAGTTATGGGGCCTCAAAGTCAGGTCACTTAAAATTACTCTCTCTATTTTAAATTATAACTTATTTAATTATTTAGAGAGTCAAACCATTTAATATTTGACTAAAATTATAAATAGAATATAGAGATTTATGGTACTGAATCTGTCTATATAGAGATTTATGGTACTGAATAAATATACTAAAATATATTTAATAATAAATCTAATGGTAACTATTTGGTTTTATAAATGTTAGCATTTTAATGTATAAACTGGGCTAGATATGATGAGATGTTTTGATTTTTCAAGAAAATTAGAATGACTTGTGACTTAGGGTAGTATACAACGGTTAGACAATAATTGCTGCTTGTATGAGTTCACATAAGTAAAATAAGCTAATGTGACCACTATCTCGTCTACTGCTTGGCTTCATGCTCCTATATAAAACAACACTAAGTATGTATTAATTATCATACAAACAACAAATGTTGTCTGTGTGTGTGTTCCTATCTCAATTCTGGCATATCTGGTGGAGCCGTTTCAAATTCGTCGATCAAGATCGACTACAATGCAATTTGTGTTGGACATTTTCTCGTCCTGACCTTCTTCTCGTGCATGTATAGGTGATCGTTCTCGATGCTGGACAAACGTACGAGGTGCATGCATCTCGTAGGTTGCTATAATGCTATACTGTCAAAGACTGGCCGGGTTTGAAACCGGCGTTTTACTTTTCAATTCGCAGGCATCTGGCACATTTTTTTGACAAGTTTGCCCGCCCTGTCGTCTTGCTTTGCGCGCACAGCACTACAGCAGCATTGACCGGGCCAGTAGGGCTGGGCCAGTAGGGCTGCGGCCGCTTGTACTTGCATGCGCTTCATCATCAATTCATCATGTTGCTGGCCTGCCTGCACTGATCGATCTTTGGATCCCTCCATGAAAGCCTCTGATGATCTGATCCTCCACACAGTGGCGTCCACTTGGAAATTAAATATTGTGGCAATATGCACGCTGGCTAAGAAAAAAATATATATGGCTGCCAATTAAGCATGAAATTTTATACTATTTCTCTAACTAAATCGGTTATTTCCATCATAATAATTAAATAACTTTATTTGATTGTACGATATCGATAATTATAGATCAAGAGATGGACAAACATCAATAACATAGGGGTATTTTTTGAAGTTTGGACCTAGATGACACAGTTAGGAAGTTCAGGGACCCAAATATGCATTTTGAGAGTTCGGAGACCTAGATGACACCTCGGAACAAGTTCGAGGACCGCTAGTGTATTTTACTCTTTTCTTTATTACACTAGCCACCACAGTTATGGGGCCTCAAAGTCAGGTCACTTAAAATTACTCTCTCTATTTTAAATTATAACTTATTTAATTATTTAGAGAGTCAAACCATTTAATATTTGACTAAAATTATAAATAGAATATAGAGATTTATGGTACTGAATAAATATACTAAAATATATTTAATAATAAATCTAATGGTAACTATTTGGTTTTATAAATGTTAGCATTTTAATGTATAAACTGGTCATAGATGAGATGTTTTGATTTTTCAAGAAAATTAGAATGACTTGTGACTTAGGGTATATACAACGGTTAGACAATAATTGTCTGTATGAGTTCACATAAGTAAAATAAGCTAATGTGACCACTATCTCGTCTACTGCTTGGCTCATGCTCCTATATAAAACAACACTAAGTATGTATTAATTATCATACAAACAACAAATGTTGTCTGTGTGTGTGTTCCTATCTCAATTCTGGCATATCTGGTGGAGCGTTTCAAATTCGTCGATCAAGATCGACTACAATGCAATTTGTGTTGGACATTTTCTCGTCCTGACCTTCTTCTCGTGCATGTATAGGTCGATCGTTCTCGATGCTGGACAAACGTACGAGGTGCATGCATACTCGTAGGTTGCTATAATGCTATACTGTCAAAGACTGGCCGGGTTTGAAACCGGCGTTTTACTTTTCAATTCGCAGGCATCTGGCACATTTTTTTGACAAGTTTGCCCGCCCTGTCGTCTTGCTTTGCGCGCACAGCACTACAGCAGCATTGACCCGGGCCAGTAGGGCTGGGCCAGTAGGGCTGGGCCGCTTGTACTTGCATGCGCTTCATCATCAATTCATCATGTTGCTGCCTGCTGCACTGATCGATCTTTGGGATCCCCTCCATGAAAGCCTCTGATGATCTGATCCTCCCACACAGTGGCGTCCACTTGGAAATTAAAATATTGTGGCAATATGCACGCTGGCTAAGAAAAAAAATATATATATTCGCCGATTCATCGATCAGATCAACAAGCCTCGTCAGCCACACGCATACATATGCCGCGTGCATCAGTAGTCTAAAACCCGTATATAGTCTTTCAAAAAATAAAACCCGTATATAGGCAGATGGTGCATGCATCAGTAGTCCAAGATCGCGCTGCAGACGACGCGTCATGTATCGATCGTATGAATAGACTCTGCAAGCTCTGCAAATAATGGCACAACTTGCAGCGGACACTGTTCTTTTATAGAACCCTTATGTTACTAATTATTTATCTAGAAAATCTCTTATTTTTCATCTAATCTCTTCTCTTACCCTAATGCTTCTCTTTTTCTTTTTCTTGGAAACTGATCGACTCTCAAGTTTTGGTCAAGGCCCTACAACCTAAAGCTTATGATCTTGCACCAGTGGGTGTGCTGTTTAGGGAGCTGAAGTTTTTTTTGTCAACGAATTTTAATTCGTTTCAAGGTTTGTTTACTCCTCGTTCATGTATAGGTGTGCTCACGAGCTTGCTTATTTTGGTCGCAGTCGGGACCCGGATCAACCTGTCGTTTGGGTCGATCCCCTTCCAGATTTTGTAAACTTTGCTGTGATTCATGATGATCTCACTGAACCATCGGTGGATGAATGAAGTTGCAAGCTAGCTCTAAAGTTTCAAAAAAATGAATAAATAAACACACACTCGCTCATGAAATGACTTTTGCCCGTTCTCTCTTTGCCGCATCAGTTGAGGCCCCCTTTGGAATGCAGGATTTCTAAAATGCAGGAATAAGAAAAACACGGGAATAGGATAGGAATACATGTGTAAAACAGAGGAATTGAAAACACGGGATTCTTGGAGGAGTTGTTGTTTGGATGAGTTGAAGGAAAAATACAGGAATGAAAACAAAGAGGTCACACTGGATGTTTCTTTCCTCTATTTTTCCTATAAAAACAGGCAACGTAGGAAACTTTCCCTATTTTTCCTATGCATGAATCCTCCGTTCCAAAGGGATGAACAGTATCTTTTCCTATAGGATTTAGAATCCTTCATTTTTCCTCCAAGATTCCTTTAATCCAAAGGAGCCCTGAAAGTGGACTCATCAGCTGGCGATGTCGTTTCCCTTTTGAGCCGGCCTTAGCTTTTGTACTTAAAGAAATAATTTCTTTCCAAGTATGATCCTGTTTGGATGAACAAACTGTGGGAGCAAGAGGTACCATAACCAGTTTTTAATAGGAACTTGTAGTGATAACAGCAAGAGGATGGTTTTTTTTTCTCTGATTCACAGCTTGTTGTAGAAAATCATAATGTCATTTATCTGGAAAAAGAAAAACTATTTGTACTCTGTAGAGGCCGCACAACTTGCAACTGACATTGTTCCTGCGGCCATGCTTCCACTTGTGTTCTCCTATCTCTATATATCCTCTTTTCTTGGACCATCAGGTCACGTGGTTCCTTGTGGAGCTGATTGGCTGAATCCATGGTGCATTAATGGACCATGCATGGTGATCAATATGCCAAGGCAATCGGTCTACTCCAAGCTCTATCAGGCGATCAGCTTGGGGCAAGTTGTCCTATAAGACTGAACATTTTTCGATCTTTACCTAACTGGTCTGTCTTTAGTACAACGATCGGACCTGCTGCCCGGCTGCAGGTACCATTTGGTGACCTTTCGTTTGTCCAGGGCTGCATCACTTGTTGTTGACAGGTCACTGGGTGTTGATTAGAATGCTGTTCAAAATGATTTTTCGTATATGTGATACACTAAAACAATAGTGTTCAATGAACATGCCCGTACATGCCGGATGCCTTTGCACGGGCGGTGGAGTTGGACGAGGACGTCCCACTGGACCTCTTGTTCTCCCTTGAGCCATATCACGTCATATTGATGCATGCCTGATGCCTGGTATGATACGAGCTAGTACGAGACAGGCAGGGGTTGATTACTTGATTTGTTTGCCTGTCAAAGTGATGCAACCGTGGAAAGATGTAGTTTGTGAGGAGCGAGTGATTTAAGAAGCGGGGATAGAATCAAAATGTGTTCAACACATAAAATTCGATTGTACTTGAAACAACTTGAGGATATATAGCACGGGGCGACTGGGAGAGGAGGGAGATAAGACAGCTGGGAGGGTGATGATGTTTGGGGGATGATCTCACAGGAGACATGGAAGCAAATAAATTAAAAAGACCGAGTGAATTACAGATTGCTACTAAAATTTGGAAGGGAAGCAAAAGTGGCTTCTTTTGTAGTTCTCGACTTAAACAATCCATCATCTCTTTTTTGCAATGTTGTTGTGCTAAGTTTATGTGGCATGCTATAAGTATTATATTTGGTATTGCCCCACCTATAAATTTGGTTGAGATTTATTTACTCATTGGTCCAAGTAGACAGAGTATGAAAAACAAAGTTGAATTTATTGATAGAGGCTGATGGCTTTCTATTCGGCTATTTGCCTCACAAATAATAATGTTACTTGATAAACATCGAGAAAAAAATTATAGATACTATTCAAAGGAACGTACTAGCTCCATCTGCTGGCTTTATTGCAGGGCAGTGATGACCAAGGAGTTAATACTTTAGAGACATCGCAATACTCCCTCCGATCCACCTTTGATATGCATATAAGTGAGCAGCACACAGACCAAGGAGAAATTAATCTCTCATAGCATGCAAAAGCTGATAGGCCATGCATTAAATAGGCTACGAATACCAAACAGACATGCCCAATCAGTCCAAGGCGGTACAGACTCCAACAATAAATACACATATCAATTTTGGACTTTTTCTCTTCCCTAATACGTATATCAAATCTGGACGGAGGGAGTACAACATTGGTCTCCCATGGCCCATGGCCCATGGGTGACATTTTAGTGTTTCGATTGGTCATTAAGTTATGATTTGTTTTCACAAACTCCTGTGGGTGGTGTATAAGGGCAGTCCCAACCCCATGACTAGGATGATGTCCATAGAATTAAATGACATGCCACATAGACTAAAAGCTGATGTGTCAAGTGAGTTAATGAAGAAAGAGGAGGAAACCGGGTCTTGCATGAGACATGGTTTCTACACATTATCCAAGACATGGTGAGAGATGAGTGTCATTAAATTTGACACATCATCTTTTAGCCTATGTGG
>OAMR01000397.1:980097-997101 GCA_900205405.1 Echinochloa crus-galli | reverse complement strand
ATGTCTATAGAATTAAATGACATGCCACATAGGCTAAAAGATGATGTGTCAAGTGAGTTAATGAAGAAAGAGGAGGAAACCGGGTCTTGCATGAGACATGATTTCTACACGTTATTCACCTGTGGGTGGTGTATAAGGGCAGTCCCAACCCCATGACTAGGATGATGTCCATAGAATTAAATGACATGCCACATAGACTAAAAGCTGATGTGTCAAGTGAGTTAATGAAGAAAGAGGAGGAAACCGGGTCTTGCATGAGACATGGTTTCTACACATTATCCAAGACATAGTGAGAGGTGGGTGTCATTAAATTCTAATTTGGAATAGCAGTGTTTGGGTTGGAGGGGTGGGGTCTTATACTACTTTTTTGATGATGTGGAGCTATGGACATCACTACTAGTGTCTTGGGTTGGGACTGCCCTAATAATATTTAGCTACTATGTATATTGTAAAGTTTGGAGTAATTATTTCTCTTTCGAGGAGGTTGAAGCCATAACTTTTATCCATTATCCAAACAAAGAGTTGCAAGAGAGGAGGTATGGCAATGCAGAGGCAGAAGGGGAGCGTGGCGGGTGGAAATGGAGAGTATAACACATATATTATATTTTTTATGATCATTACATTTCTTTACTAAAAGTCATACCGTTCGCTTAGGCTTAACAATTTCATCCTTACTAGTCCATAAACCCGTGCTTTCGCACGGGCTAGAAATTTTGAGGGCATAGATATTATAAATTATGAAAAATAAGAGTACATAGTTAAACAATTACTTATTCTGTGTTCTCTCTCTTAGGTTAAACAATTTGTGATAAACTTTATTTATATATTATTGTATAAACCTTGTCATCCACAAAATCACTTTGCCTCACACCATGGGTTTAATATTTAAAAGAAATAAGCATATATAAGTATTTTAAATAGCCATATACAAATATTATAGATTCATGAACAAATGTGAGGCCTACTCTCAGCGCCACGGGAACAGGAATCCCCTTTGGGCCGGACCCAATGGGGGTGGAAGGCCTAGTAAGGAAGGTGGAAGGTTCAATGGAAAAAAAAGGAGTGCCAAGACCCAAGCCTTGGCACCCGCCGAAGGCCACTGATAACCATAGGATCCTTGAAGGAGAAGGTGCCGCATGCGGCAGCACCTTCTAGGCAGGGCCCCACCAGGCTCTGTTAGGGCCCAGGGACGATACACCTTCTCTGTAAAAACATCATGATTATCGAGTGGCGTGTGCGTAGGCGGCCCTGGCACCGTCCATCACAGACTCCCCGGCCGGGGCCTATGAAATCGCCCCAACAGGGGCGAGGAGGGATGGTTTATCCTATAAGCCATCGCTTGCAACAGTGAGCTTCGGAACGGGAACCCAGGCGACCCGGGGTTCCCAGGACGGCCCGAGGCATCCCGGGGTCAGGAATAGGAACCCCGAGGATAGGACAGGCCCTGGCACTCGATGGGACCCACGCCCAGGACGGCACCCCCTCTAGAGCGTCGCATTCACTCCAAAGATGATAAATCCTTCCCCACCAGGGGAAATGACCTATAAATAGAGAAGGAGAACAACATGTAAAGGGAGGGGATCGGACCAATCCATAATACACTCTCCACATACAGGTTGTAGGGTATTACGCTCTCGATCGGCCCGAACCTGTCTAGATCCTTGTGTCAATCTCTCCATTTCCATTATTCAAGCTCAAGCTCCATTGTGTGTTACACCCTTGACCGAATCTCTAAACGGGGGGTTACCCGTAATCCCGGCTCACAGTATTCACCCAAAGTTAGAAAAAATGGGAACGTGGAGGTATGGCAATACAGGGACAGAAGGGGAGTGTGGCGGGTGGAAAATGAAGTGAAGAGCACAGCATTATATTTTCAATAATCATTACATTTGTTTGCTAGAAGTCATACCGTTAGCTTGGGCTTAACAATTCCATCCTTATTATCCCTTGACAATTAGGCCTCTGTATGGAAGGACTTCGATGAATAAGAGCATCTCCAAGAATGTCTAATAAATATTCCTAAGAAATAATTTTGAAAATTAGATGAAAATAATGATCCAACATTTGTCAAATTTAGTTTGTAATTTTTCTGTGTGCCTACCCATCCATTGTGCACACCCAATCCCGCAAATAAATGATGGAGAGAAAAGACCGCCGCAAGTTACTACTCACACTACAAAAAAGAAAATCAACTTTTGGACCCATAGATACATGATGTGGCAGCAATTAAATCTTTTTAAACCAATTTTTTAGTAACTGTTGGTTGAAGAGATAATTTTTCTCATAATAGTTTTTTTGCAAAATCTCAAAACTAGTTTTTTAGGATTTTGTTTTTAGACACTCTTAAAGATACTTAAAACTTCTATGATTGCTACATAGAATGGATGAAGACAGAAAAAACTTATATAACCATTCTCACTTCTATGATGTCTATAGCCTCTCTACATGAAGGGCTTGAGATGAAATCAGCCTATCCAAACCATTGCCACTTCTAGCTCAACTCGATAAATAATACCCCCTAGCTTCATTCACGTATATAAGACACAGCTAGACTTGACATGATCTTCTAAATCATATTTTGATCATTCATTTATCTTATATTATATTGCTTATTGTTATAAAATTATGATCATTGAAGAGTATATTTGATTACAAATATAACCATTTCAAGTCTATATTGAACATAAGAATTATTGGTAAAAATTGTGAAGTTTGAATCTTGATATGCTTATGTGTTTAACAAATGAAAACAGATGGAGTAAAACCATCCAACTATTAGTTATGTCTTGACTACGCTCATTAACGACACACTTAACAATTATGTGGGGTGAGTTTGCCTAATTTGCAACCCCTCTCGTTTGGAGCTCAGATTGGGCTTTATCCAATCATCACACCTTACTTTCTTCTAATCGATCTCGATAAATAAGACTTTGCGACTACAAGGCTGGAGATGAAATCATCCTATCCAACCATTCCTTTTATTTGGAGGCATTCGTCATACAGTCTTATCCAATCCAAGAATGAGGTTACGCTGAAACCAACCCAGCCCAACCAGCTATTCTGCCGTATCGGCCTGTCCATCTGACTATGCTGCCAATTATTCGGGCCGGCCGGATGGGCCGATTCGCCGAAGACATGTGTAGCGCACACAACCCCATAGACTCTCCTCAAAAAAAAACAACCCCATAGACAAAGTGAATAGTTGAGGGGAGTAAAATGTACTTTTCTATATTTAAAAATTGTTATCAACTTACACATATTAGCTGTGTTAATTTATATATATGATAGTATTGTCAACTTATGTAGAGATCGTGTATCAACTTATGTATATGTAAAGTAAAAATTTATGTAAAAAATATTTATTGACTTTTATAAAGATTATGTATCAATATAGAATTAGTGTTGACATAAAACAATTTTGAAACTCATGGAATATGGACCTCAACCTATTTGTTCAAATGGAATAAAAAGTAGACATATTTGTGTAGAGATTTTGTATCAATTAAAGTTAAATTAGTGATGTATACAATGTAATATCAACTTATATAGAAACTATGTATTAGTTTACGTACAAATTATGTGACAACTTATGTAACAATGGGTTTGTATAAATTTAAACATAGTTATAATAAAATCCTGAATTCAAAATTTCAAGAAAGTTAAACCTAACAAAAAACCTAAAAATAAAAGCCATATTACAAGTTATGTTGTATGTCATATGCAACTTATGCATAATATAGTGTGGCTACTTATATAGATAAATATCTGATATAAGTTTCCATATAAAATTGACATAATATCTATATAAATATTATTTGTTATATTTGTTGAAGAGTGTGATGGTTTGAATAAAATAAAATAAAAATAAAAGAAACATGTTTAGTTCAAACATGTAGAATAAATAGCAGCAGCATGCTACATGAGCGCAGCCCAGTCAAATCTATGCGTGCATGAAAGGCTAATCAAAACCCTACTTATGCACCCGGCCTAAAAAAACGATACTAGAAGCAAACTCGGCCCAACTAGCTAGAGAGCGGACCACGACCACGTCCACGCGCTTTAGGCTTAACGATTAGGCTCAGCCCACACAGCTATTCTGGGAAAAAGTCTATTTTATGTCCCTCATGTTTGGCAGAAGTCCATTTTTCGTCCTCAACGTCAAAAACTAGGAATCTTGCATCCCTCAACTTTTCAAAACCGTTCATTTTACATCTCTCGGCAATTTCGATGGCAGTTTCGCTGATGTGGCGGCGGTTTCGCTGACATGGCGTGTTTAAAATGGCTGCAACTTTGAAAAAACATATAAAATCGTAAAAAAATGATAAGAATATTAACCAATTTTTTTAGCTTCCTCATGAGCATCTTTACACGGTGGAGTAATTTATTTACATGTTTGATATTATTTTATAGTCGAAATAAAATAGGCAAGAAAAGATGTCATAGAACTTGTAAAATGCATAGTAAATATTTGTCGGGGATCAAACTAGGGGGTCCCTTAACCATCAGGGTAATCACCCTCAAAAAACGCAAATTAAAGCTGTCACCCATGAACGCATGGGCCCGCATCAGCGAAATCACGTAGCCCACTGCCGGCCAGCAGGACCCAACAACGGCCCACGAAGGCGCGTTGCCCTCGCACTCAGGTTCCGCCTCGCTCGAGGGCACCCCCCCCCCCCCCCCGATGTGGCGTTAAGGCCTAGGTTGTAGTGAAGTAATAATCTTATTGATAAACTTATGTTAATACACTATCCCTCCATATAGAACTGTTAGAAGCTTTTCTTTAACTGTATCAGCCCATCCATCTGACCGCTGCCAATTATTCGGGCCTGACGGGCCGATTCCCAAAAGACACGCGTCGCGCACACAACCCGGCCCGGGAGACTGCCTGGTCACCCCCCATTCGCAATCCGCACACCTACTCTGCTACTAGTCCAGCTGCCGCCGCCGCCGCCGCCAAACTAGTTTCCAAAGCTGTCGCTCTCACCTTCTCCGCCTCCACGCGCCTCACCGGCTCACCGCCACGGCCTCCCTCCCCCGCCGCAGCAGCTGATCTGCTCCGACGACCGCCCGCTCTTCATGGTACAGCTCTCAGACCCCACCCAGCGTGGTCCTTCCACCCCTGCTCAGATTGGATTGGATTAGATTAGATTTGATTGGGTTTGCTTGGGTTGGGAATTGGCGGATTGCAATTGCAATTGCTGCAGATCGGGTTGGGTTGTGCTCCCGTGTTTCTCCACTGATGGGTTTGCTTGGTTTCTTGCTCGGTTGCTCGCAGTAGGCACATCGACCGGGGCTCGCTCGGTGCACGGAGTCTAGTAGTCGCCGGAGTGTCCTGCGGCCGTCGGCGCGGGAAAATGACGGTGAAGGTGGAGCAGGACCCCGCGCTGGAGCTGCCGCCCAATGCTGAGGCCGGGGCCGGGGCGGAGGAGTTCTCGCCGCTTCTGTCGTCCGGCGAGGAGGAAGAGGAGGAAGACGAGGACGATGACGACGAGGAGACCGACAGCGAGGGGGACGACGGTGCTGGGAACGGCGGCGCGCCGCCGCTGAAGAAGGGGCCCTGGACGCCCGAGGAGGACAAGCGCCTCAAGGATTACGTGGAGGCGCACGGCGAGGGGAACTGGAACCAGGTGATGCGCAACGCGGGGCTCAACCGGTGCGGCAAGAGCTGCCGCCTCCGCTGGTCCAATCACCTCAGGCCCGACCTCAAGAAGGGGCCTTTCGACGCGGAGGAGGTGGAGAAGATCATCAAGTTCCACATCATGTGGGGGAACAAGTGGGCGAAGATGGCCGCTCATGTAAGCGCTGCACTCCCCGTGCTCCTGCAGTCTTATCCATCGATTGATTTTTCGCCCGTCTCATAACAGTAATATTAGATCGGTTCATACTAGAAAGGATGGTAATGAGATGCTTTGGTGGGTTGGGAAATGGTAAAGTTTTCCATAGAATTTATGTTGGATTCTCCAAATATTGTGAGTATTTGCTACGTGATAACAGACTCAGAGACATATATGCCAGTCGAAGACATTTATACTTCTCTCTTTTGCATACTGAAGGGGATTTGTATCACTTAGTTAGTTAGTTCGATGGGCTTAAGAGACAGATTATTAGTATTGCTGATTTATTGATTATAGAAAGATGTGGCGTTAAGGCCTAGGTTGTAGTGAAGTAATAATCTTATTGATAAACTTATGTTAATACACTATCCCTCCATATAGAACTGTTAGAAGCTTTTCTTTAACTGTATCAGCCCATCCATCTGACCGCTGCCAATTATTCGGGCCTGACGGGCCGATTCCCAAAAGACACGCGTCGCGCACACAACCCGGCCCGGGAGACTGCCTGGTCACCCCCCATTCGCAATCCGCACACCTACTCTGCTACTAGTCCAGCTGCCGCCGCCGCCGCCGCCAAACTAGTTTCCAAAGCTGTCGCTCTCACCTTCTCCGCCTCCACGCGCCTCACCGGCTCACCGCCACGGCCTCCCTCCCCCACCGCAGCAGCTGATCTGCTCCGACGACCGCCCGCTCTTCATGGTACAGCTCTCAGACCCCACCCAGCGTGGTCCTTCCACCCCTGCTCAGATTGGATTAGATTAGATTGGGTTTGCTTGGGTTGGGATTGCAATTGCAATTGCTGCAGATCGGGTTGGGTTGTGCTCCCGTGTTTCTCCACTGATGGGTTTGCTTGGTTTCTTGCTCGGTTGCTCGCAGTAGGCACATCGACCGGGGCTCGCTCGGTGCACGGAGTCTAGTAGTCGCCGGAGTGTCCTGCGGCCGTCGGCGCGGGAAAATGACGGTGAAGGTGGAGCAGGACCCCGCGCTGGAGCTGCCGCCCAATGCTGAGGCCGGGGCCGGGGCGGAGGAGTTCTCGCCGCTTCTGTCGTCCGGCGAGGAGGAAGAGGAGGAAGACGAGGACGATGACGACGAGGAGACCGACAGCGAGGGGGACGACGGTGCTGGGAACGGCGGCGCGCCGCCGCTGAAGAAGGGGCCCTGGACGCCCGAGGAGGACAAGCGCCTCAAGGATTACGTGGAGGCGCACGGCGAGGGGAACTGGAACCAGGTGATGCGCAACGCGGGGCTCAACCGGTGCGGCAAGAGCTGCCGCCTCCGCTGGTCCAATCACCTCAGGCCCGACCTCAAGAAGGGGCCCTTCGACGCGGAGGAGGTGGAGAAGATCATCAAGTTCCACATCATGTGGGGGAACAAGTGGGCGAAGATGGCCGCTCATGTAAGTGCTGCACTCCCCGTGCTCCTGCAGTCTTATCCATCGATTGATTTTTCGCTCGTCTTATAACAGTAATATTAGATCAGTTCATACTAGAAAGTAGATCAGTTCATACTAGAAAGGATGGTAATGAGATGCTTTGGTGGGTTGGGAAATGGAAAAGTTTTCCATAGAATTTATGTTGGTTTCTCCAAATATTGTGAGTATTTGCTACATGATAACAGACTCAGAGACATATATGCCAGTCACAGACATTTATACTTCTCTCTTTTGCATACTGCAGGGGATTTGTATATGACTTAGTTAGTTAGTTCAATGGGCTTAAGAGACAGATTATTAATATTGCTGATTTATTAATTATAGAAAGATGTGGCGTTAAGGCCTAGATTGTAGTGAAGTAATAATCTTATTGATAAACTTATAGTAATACACTATCCCTCCATATAGAACTGTTAGAAGCTTTTCTTTAAATCCTGAGAATGAAATTATTTCAATGTTTTGATGTCAAATGAAATGAAAATAGATATTTTTCACTTTGCTATTTTCATGAATACATAATTTTCTATGTTGCCTTTTTACATCAGCTACATTTGAGCTCAGTTTTTTTGTGCAACCCCCAAGCCCTAGCAATAGAAGTTATGCTATGACTATGTTAGTACATTCCATTGGCTACTGTAAATGCACCATTTTTTGTGGTTAATGTTCGGTTTCTTCTCTAGCCTAGCCAGCTTGCTTGTAATAAAAGGATATATTGTTTTATCTGTTAATCCCTCAAGTTTGTCAAACATGTTTTCTCTGACAGCGTAGTAGAAATAAAGGAGCACGTGCATTTATCCTTTTGCCTCTATTCTTCCTATCCATTCGCATATGCCTCCACTGGTCCTCGCTCATCCCCACTGAAATATCCTTTACTACCACCTCCATTCCATTGGCTACTGTAAAAGCACCATTTTTTGTGGTTAATGTTCGGTTTCTTCTCTAGCCTAGCCCAGCTTGCTTGTAGTAAAAGGATATCTTGTTTTATCTTTTTCTTTTTGAGAAGATGGCCTTGCTTACAAAGTACAAGTTGTAGAAACTTACACATAGACGCACACCACACATTCTCACACCTCACGCACACCCTCTATGCACAAGCTAAGACCTGCATCCTATACTCATACTCACACGCCCACCTTGAAGAGATGATCTCGGACACCAGTTCCCAGCATGTGTGAAGGCCACCACAGCCCAGGAATAAATCCTGGGAAATTCGTCCCCACCGGGGATTGAACTCAAGACCTCCAGGGGAGGCCGGTGCTACCGAGGCATCTGCTAACCAAGTGGTTCACAGGGCTGTTTGCAGATATCTTGTTTTATCTGTTACTCCCTCAAGTTGGTAAAACATGTTTTCTCTGACAGCGTAGTAGAAATAAAGGAGCTCGTGCATTTATCCTTTTGCCTCTATTCTTCCTATCCATTCGCATATGCCTCCACTGGTCCTCGCTCATCCCCTCTGAAATATCCTCCACTACCACCTCCATTCCCTCCGCCGCATACCACAGCCCCATTGACTCCAAGCTCTGCAACTCATGCGCCTCTATCCACGCATTGTTGCTGCCCTGACCGTGTTGTATGGCCACAGTCCTGTCAATTTCTGGCTCCGCTGACCACTGCCATTCAAGCACTGCTGTCGCACGGTGCTCTGCTGCTGCATCCAGTTCTGAGAGCTCCGTTGCTGCACGGCTGTGCTGAGATCCATGAGTTATGCTGCCGTGCTGGGATCCAGAAGCTCCGCTGCCGTGTGGGGATCCACGAGCTCCACTGTCGTCATGCCCTGTGTCCTCCAATGAGCTCCAGGAGTTCTGCTGCTGCTGGGATGCTAACTTCCATTGCTGTGCTTGATGAAACGGTTAGCATTCAACGTTTCCTAGTTCCTGGTAGGCAATGTAGATATTATGCGGGCAGAGAAAAAAAACAGGAACCAGTGGCGAAAGTGGAAGAACCTGTGTTTTCCACCAACACGTTATGCGTACCATTTGAATTGGTCTGTAGCATCATAGTTACTTCCAAATTTCTTTTTTCCTCATACTAACGTTTAGTAGGCTACTCAATGCTTTGATGTTCTCATGTGCTTGAAAGCATGTGTAGTGTATGTCTTTTAACACTTCAAGGATGGTTGTGTACCTGCCAGGTTGTTTTGATCTAGTATAGGTGTGGTGTAGCGTTGTGTGAGCCTGTTGTGTGTGTGCTGTGTAGTGTGGTTGTTGTTGGGTTCTTATACCCAAACCTATTCTTAATAGAAATGATGCGCAGCTCTCCTGCATTTTTTGAGAAAAAAAGGTTGTTTTCATCTCTTGGTAGTTTAATATGCCAGCACCATTGTGGCTGCAGTTGCTTCATTCAGGATGCCGCACTGGCTGCTCATGTTCATCTAGTCTATAGTAATTTGATCATGACACATGCCTTGTAGTTGTTTCCTTATGCTTGTCAACAGATAACCTGATATATGTGGACATTGTATCACCTATTGGTTTACTTGTTCTTCTAAGGGCATGTCTTATGCTGAACAAAGTGAGTCACTGTAGGGTAAATATTGTAGCATGGATGAGTTGATATGAAAGGACATTGTGGGTGTTGCATGTGATAGTAAGTGTTGAATTATTTTAATTAAACTTGGACGAAGGATCAATTTATATGACTATTTGTGCAAAATATATATCCATGCTACTTTTGACTGTTCATTGTCAAATTCAGATAAACAGCAAAGATCTTTAGCTTATGTTGTTCTATTTGTTTGTCTTGCAAAGGAACTTGTTAATGTTTTTTTTCATCTTCACACATAGTAAATGTCCCTTAAATTTGAAAAGCAATTTCTTTTACCGCCATTTGGCCTTGTTGGACACTAAACTGGTATTGTGTTTCTTTCAGTTGCCAGGTCGGACTGATAACGAAATTAAGAACTATTGGAACACAAGGTTGAAAAGGCATCAAAGAGCTGGTTTGCCCATCTATCCCGAATATTTGCTTTCTCGGGTTCCGGATCAAGACATGAACTGTCCCACTCCTGATGAATCACGTGGCAAGAAAAGAGCAAATGAGTTACCGCAGGAAAAAGTTGTTGGTATGGATGATCTTGTGGGTGATTTTATGGTATTTCAGCACCTTGACTATGGTAAGGAACCAGTGGTTCCAACAAACCCTTTGAAGCGCCACGCATCTACTGGTGATCTGTCATATGTGCAAATTCCTGACAAGACTGAAAAGGCCTTTTATTCCAATGATTTGAACTATGTCCTGACAAAGAGTCAGTCGGTGCCTCTGGGTAGTGCCATTGCAAGTGGCTATCCAATATCAATATTTGATGGCAATCCCTCTGCTTCTGGTACCATACACAGTTCCATGAAGAAAGAGCTCCCTTCATTCCAAAGCTATGGCTATGATTTTAGTAATAGCTGGTTGCTTCAATGCCCCTCAGCTTCTCCTATTGAACAACTTGACACCCTTATTCAATCTCCAGAGTCCATCTCTTCACAAAACACTGGTCTGCTGGGGGCAATCACTAACAAGGGTGATGTCAATATACTACAAAACACTGGTCCACTGAGTACAGTCATTAACAAGGGTGATCTCGATGTACTAGAAGACCCTACAAAGTCGGAAACAGTTTTTGAAACAGCAGTTACTGCTTTTGGATACAATCCATTTTCACAATTAAATTCTTACACTATGAGGCATCCTTCCTCTTCAGTCATTGGTGATTCTGAATCCGAGTCTTGTCCTTTCGCCGAAATTCAACCTTCAAACTCATCTTCAGCTGGTAAGTGCAACTACTTACGCTGTAATATGGTGCATTGATTATGCAGGGCTTACTTTTGTTATCTACTGTCTCTGATGCTATCATCACTTTTGGCAAATATTATTCAGATGCTAGCAAATATTATCCAGATGCTAGTTTTTGTGATGCTGGGATACCTGGTGCATCAGTAGAAGCAGGTTTGCTGAATGACGATACACTGTTCTCGAAGGAGTCTTATCTCTACCCATCGAGTTCAATTTTTGATGATAATTCTTGTGAGGAGATCAATGCGTTATCTGATGGAGGTCAATGGCTTGATTCTTCAGTCTGGAAAAGTCTGCCGGGGGCAGGTTACAAGCCTGACTTTCCAGGTCCATGAGGCATTCAAATAAAATGTAGATTTTTTGTTTGAGGCCATGAGTCAGTTGTTAGGTTTGTTCAGTAAAGACCCTGAGTGCTTGATCTTCAAATTCGTTCGGTTTGGTGTGTGCGACATTTAAACTGTAACTACAGCGTGTTTGATTGTGTGGAGGATCTTCAAATACCTTAATGGTGTGCGCACTATTCAGTATTTATCCTGATTATATCGAACTGGGTCTTGATTGTAGATCCGTAATCCGTTAGCTAGCCTTTATACATATACCCGGAAAGGAAATTGCATCACAAAGCAGGCTTATACATATACCCGGAAAGGAAATTGCTTCACAAAGCGAGCTTTTGATTTAGATCCGTAATGTATTTATATGTTTCTACAGTCATTTTACTTAATATTCACATAGGCATGCCAATTTCTTTGCGTTTTTCAGTTGCCTAGATCAGACAAGTTAAGATAATACAATTGAGTTTACATAGAAGAACTGAGTACAATGTGACCAAATTATTATTCGCTCGCTTGACGGAAATAATATATTACAATGCTGCCTTGTTTCGTGATACCCTATTGAGCTCAGGAAATGTAATGCGTTCAAAACCTAAGCTTCCTTGCATAATTTCCGGATACAATTAAGCGATGAATCTGAGTCAAACAACGAACGTCACTGGCCTAATCATACAGGCCTTCTTGCTCCCAAGCGTCCACAAGCAAATCCACCATTTCCTGCATAAGTATAGGTTGAGTTCAAGAACGTTCTGAAAACAGACAAGGCAAGTAGTAAAGCATGGGATCTTACACCAAGAGGTATCGGTTGGGAGAATGGCTTATTACTTCCTAGCAGACTCTCATACGTTGCATTCCAACTGTACCACCAGCAAAAAGAAATAGACATCATTGAGGAAATCTAATTTGTACTACGAACATCTGTGCATCTACGTCCATTATTATGCATAAGGTGACAATATTCTTAATAAGGATTAAAACATAAATAGTAGTACAATATTCTTTTTGCTCATGAACTCCTACCCAATGAAAAAGAACATTTCAGGTGACAGCAGAAAAACACACCTTAATTTTGGCTCTCGCAGCTGTTGAGACCGAGAGTGGCGTTTTTTGTTTCCAACCCACTGTTGTCTCGTTTGGTTCCAGAGCATAAGACCTGAAATGTAGGTAGCAACAAAATTCAAATAAGATAAATGGAAAGCATTCACCATTTAGGAACAAACTGAAAATGCTATAAAGGTTTTTGCCAGGTCATTGCAGTTGTGGTTTTATAGAGAAGTGCAGTTCGACAACACAGGCTTTCACTGGTTTACATCATCAGCTTTCCACAAATTTATATGCAGAATGATCTCATGCCAACTCAGACTGCTGCTGACTAGAAATAAAATAAAGACCTTTTCAATCATAACTTGTAGCTTTTACAGACAACACCAGAGCCCCTAGCACTATATCTTTAGATGTTGAAACTCAATTTCCATTCACATGGAAGATGAAACTCAAACAATCAACTGGAGACTTGCATCATTTGATGGATGACACTAACATGGTGGACCAGTAAAGCAAGCAAGAAATAAAAATGGTGAACTTACCTTGATTTACAATCTCATTCGGATTGCTGCTACTTCCTGCAGCATGCTGATCGCTGGACTGCGCAACCGTGCTGATCGAAGACATGCTCCTCTGCGATTGGATCCCGCTGTTCTCCATCTCATGAGCACTTGTGCTCCAGAAGTCCTCCGACAGGCTAGCCTTCCTTACCGAGCGCCCCTGGATCCTCAACCGCTTGGAAGGCTCGTCGACGGCTGTTATCGGAGTTGGCTTAGCACAGCAACCAAAGCAACCTCTGCTCTGTAGCAAACCAGGATAGGCCAGAAAACGATTAGCACCGGATATCCAAGAGCCAAGACGAACTGCACAGTTTCTTGTATGACAGAAAGAGGAAAAGGCTAAAGCTTGTGACCTATTTGTAGTGAACCAGGATACACGAATTTGCCCAGTGAACTACCAAACAATCAATCAGTTGTGAACTCAGCAGCCAAAGACTGAATATTTCCACAGAGGACTAGTTCCAAAGTCAGACTAAAAGGGGCAACTTTTGCACAGGAAATAGGCCAGGCAGATTAAACAAGAGCAAGATACCATCACCTAATACGATGGAATCAACGGACTCCAGAAGAAAAGGTGAGAAATGGATAAACCAGACCAGCCTACCAATCACAATCACCCAAGGCCGTGTCATCAATCAAATATAATAAACGGCACCAGCTCAACAATCTGAATAAGGGGACATCAGGCAAACAGGGGACCCCGAACCGAGGCAGAGAACCTCGCATCGCATCGCATCATCGCATCCGGGGGATCCAGGAAAATCCGATGAGCCTCGCCGCCACTACACGGCGACACGTATTTGGAGAATCACGAGAGGGAGGGGAGGAGGAGGGGCGGGCGCACGCACCCCATGCAAGCGACGAGTCGGCGCACCCAGGTGGCGAGGGACCTGCAGCTCAGCAGCATAGCATACGGGCCCGGTGCCGCGTCGGGGGAGGAGGCCGGCGGTGAAGCGAACCCTAGCCCGCCGCCTGCGGCGGGGAGGGGAGGAGGAGGGTGGAATCGGAATGGGATTCCGCCGTGGGCGTGGGTGTCGGGATGGGATTGGGGCAGGGGATTAGGAATCTAGGCGGGGGATTCAAGTGGAGGCCGAAGCCACCATGATGCGGTGGTGGGCTGGGAGTGGAGGGGACGAGGCACTTCGCTTTGACGCGTTGGACGGGGGCTCCGAAATTTCTGCACCTCCTTTTTTTTCATCGATCAAAAAAGGAAAATTCTGCATCTCTTGCTTCGCGTCCCCAGGAAATTCCACCGGTCTGCACTCCGTATCTCATCTATGCCACCATACAAGCACATCACACTCACTGGAACGCAAGTACATTTGGTGTGAAACTCTTAAAAGCGAATTATGGAAAGCAATTGATCGAATGCGAGAGCTCCTGTATTCCAGCACTCACCTAAATTTTAAATTTTGCGCATATTCAGATTCCCATCAATCGTAATTGCAACTTATTTTAGGACATTCAATAGGGTCAAGGGAACATTGACTATCATCCTTTATTAAAAATAATTGAAAAGGAAAAGGGATCGTATTTGTGAAAGCAATTTTTTTAAAATTAATATAACGAACGTAGATCTTGCATTTTCAATCTCTATTACCTTTTTACGTATTCATGATCAAAAGTTAAAAATGGTTTTGCTAGTTTAAATAATTGAAAGAACCTTTCCCAAAAAAACTAGAAAGAACCTTATACTCGCGATCAAATAGAGTATATGCCTAGTAGTGTTGGCTTCATGTATACAAAATCAAACTTAGATCTGAGTAGAAACATGCCTACGTGATCCAAGTTGAAAAGGTGCATACCTTATACGCCTGATCTAGCGTTTGCACATGTCCGATGTGCTCTTCTACTTCTAAAACGGATGCATTATCTCGAGGGGTTCAACTTAGTTGTTTGTGTAGAAAATAATTGACGGAACGGCTTGACCTCCAGGGTCGCATGGGATTTTATTTACAGTTCAAGCTCATACGAGTCCTATACGAGTACATATGGAGTCCTACTCAAACTACATGTCCTAGTCCTATCGTATTACATATCATACCTAACACTTTGAATCATGAGAAGCATAGCTCGTTGGTACATTTAGCAGTATGATGCAGGATAATCTAAGTTTATCGGACTGAACTGCCAGCGTAACAAGCTAGTGACAATCACGTACCTAGTGGTATGATTTAAGAAGCTGGTGTCCACACCTGTAGACTATAAAATTAGGAAACCGTGCAACCACAACGCAAGTTTGAATTTTGGAACCTGAGGGTGCGACGAAAATTGCTGGGTCTTCTCCTTTCTTTTCGTCTCGGGATGATTTCCGGCCCCTTCCACCACCAATTAGCATGGATAGAGAAGTAGCTTTGCAGGTACCCCACAAGCAAAAGATGAATTTGGTTTGTGTGTTGTAACTTGTAAGGTGATTAAAGATTTGGGGGAAAATTAAAGAAGATGTCCTAGCTCTTTTTGGGTGACCAAGGCTTACCTGCCATGTCGCCACCCATCATATAGGGTGACTGATGATGTGGTTGTGTGTGGTGGAGTGGGTAATCAGTGCCCATGATGTGTGATTGTCCTTGTAAGCTCACCTTTCACTGCTTTTCCGTGTTGTTCAAACCCTGTCAAAGTTGTGAGAAGGATAACGATGAAAGGTAGCAAGCTCATAAGTGAAACTCACTAAGAGCATCTCCAGCAGCATTGTTATATTGGATTGCTATATCTAAAAATTGCCAAAATACCTAAAATACTGCTCCAGTAGTATTGCTATGTGGATTGCTATACCTAAAATTTTTAGGCTATAGCCTCAATTTCTCCCTCCTATATGCAAATATACCAATTCATGGAATGGATTGCTATTTCTCTGGACAGACGCCCGAGAGCCAAACGGCCTCAACAGGACTTTTCCATGTGCAAGCTCCGCCGTGCCTCCAGCCATCCCCTCTGCCTTCGACCACTGTCCTGCCGTCGACATGAACCCCAAATCTCGTTTTCGCCATGCCGTGGGCGAGCTCATGCTCCGCCTTGCGCCTTGCGCGGCGGTGGCTCGAACACCCTCGCTTTCTTTAGTCGCTCTTTTTGCCAGGGCGGGGGAGCCCTTAGTTTTTTTTCGTTTTGCGAATGAGCCTTGAGTTTTAACCCTTAGAGCAACTCCAACAGTTCCCCAATAACAACCCCCTTTCCCTATATTTCAGAAGTTCCCCAATAACAATCTCCTTTTCCTATATTTCAGAATAAAGGGGATTAAGATATAAAAACCTTGCTCTAACAGATCCCCTTTCACAATCCCCCTACCCTTTATTTTTTTCCAATTCCCTTTATCCTTCCCCTCTTCCCTTTCTTTTCTCAACCATCTGCACTTTTTTGTCAATCCCCTTTTCTTCTTTCTTCCTCAGTCTGATAAACCAGAGCCAGAGCCTCCACCGGTCCGGTCCGTGTAAAAGACCGGCTGTGCAATCGGACCGGGAATATCCGGTCCGACCGCTCGGTTTTTTCCAAACCGGATATAAAACCGGCGACTAAACTTGCGCTTGAATTGAAGGGGTTCGAACCCGCGTATCAAGGGGCTCCCACGCAGACACTCAGCTGAGCTACCACCAGACCGAGGATATGTTGGTGTTTTATAGGAAATCTCTATTCTAATTGAACCGTGTTGGACCGTCGATCTAATCAGTTGGACCAATCAAACCGTGAACCGAGGAGTTCACCGGTTCGATGTCCGGTCCAGTTTAAATAACTAGGCCTGCCGACGTGGCCACCCTAAGTCTGGGCATGGCCGGCCGCCGCCGTGGGCCGCCACCCCAAGTCTGGGCGTGGTCGGCCGCCGCCACCCCAAGTCAGGGCGTGGCCGGCTTGCCGCGCACCGCCGCCTCGAGCATGGGCGCGGCCGTCGAGCGCTGCAACCCCTAGCATGGGCGCGGGCGGCTGTCGAGCGCTGCCGCCTCTAGCGGGTATGGCCGCCCGCCGTCAAGCGTCGCCGGCCACCACCACCACGCGATGGCGACCGGCGGCGGCCAGATGTGGCGCCCCAG
>OAMR01000397.1:931525-980037 GCA_900205405.1 Echinochloa crus-galli | reverse complement strand
ACAGCCTGGACGAGGTCGACGGCGGTGGCCGTGTCGAGCCCAGGCGTGGCCGCTCGCCAAGCGCGGCGCCCTGGCCGTGCCGAGCCGAGCTTGGGCGCGCGGCTGCTCGCTTGGGCGCGCGACCGCCAGCTTGGGCGCGGCCGCCCACCAAGCGCCGGCATCGAGCTCCGGATGGCCACACTGACGAGCGCCGGTGTCCTTGCCGCCTGTCCCCGGCAACCCTCTCCGGCGAGCTCGTCATGCATTTTACATCCGCAAGGTGTTCGATGAAATTACTACCAGAGGAGAGGAAAGGAAAAGGAAAGGAAGAAAAAAGAAATAAAAGAAAAAGGGAATATGAAAGCGGATCTGCTGAGCATCTCTCTCCGATAAGTTGAAAATTTGAAAGGAGATTCCTCTATAGCAAAAATATAGAAAAAGTGAAAAGGAGAACTTGGAGTTGCTCTTATAGAACTCGATTAAAATATCGAACTTGTACGGGCGCACACATTTTTTGGATTAAAGACACCTCCGAACGTGGGAAGCGCCGCTGAAAGTCTCATTTAGCTACACGTCACGTACGTCACAGTACGAAGAAGCGCAAGGCTTGAACTTGAAGAAGACTGTTCCGCAGCGCATGCCTTAAAATCCACATTTTAGGCCTTTTTTCCCATACCTACAATGGGCTCGTTAGGCCGTGTTTTAGGCCGACGTGGTGTTTCCGAAGTCTATTGGGCTAGATTCGCCAATTCCCAAAATTCCAACGTGTTCTTTTTTGGAAAATGTCAATTTTACGTCCCTCACGTTTAGCCGTTGTTCGCTTTTCGTCCTCTAAATGCAAAACCAGAAATCTTTGATCCTCCAAGTTTTAAAACCGTGCGTTTTACATCTCTCGGCGGTTTTGACGGCGGTTTCGCTGACATGGCGCGCTGACAGGGCATGCTTAAAATGATTGAAACTTTAAAAAATCATATAAAATCGTAAAAAATGATAAAAATATAAGTCCAGTTTTTTTAGCTTCCACATGAGCATCTTTACACAGTGAAGTAATTTATTTACATATTTGATATTATTTTCTTATCGAAATAAAATAGGCAAGAAAAGATGCCATAGAACTTGTAAAATGCATAGTAAATACATTGATGCTGAGGACAATGAGCTCGAAGTCCTTGAAATCATCCATCACTTCGTTGAGATACTGGACCGCTATTTTGGCAGCGTGAGTGCTTCAGTATTCTGTCATAAATAAGGATCCATGTTTTCATGCCATTTTGACTGTTTTCTCTTTAACTTCTTTAGGTATGTGAACTGGTGTATAAAAACTTTTAATATATAAACAAACTACTCTACTAGATGGAGACACTCACTAGAGGAACATAGGAGTCGGATTTACTATTTTATAATATTTCAAATATTTACTATGCATTTTACAAGTTTTATGACATCTTTTCTTGCCTATTTTATTTCGACAACAAAATAATATCAAACATGTAAATAATTAACTTCACTATGTAAAGATGTTCATGAGGAAGCTAAAAAAAATTGGACTTATATTTTTTATCATTTTTTTACGGTTTATGATTTTTCAAAGTTTAAGCCATTTTAAGCACGCCATGTCAGCGCGCCACGTCAGCGAAACCGCCGCTGAAACCGCCGAGGGATGTAAAACGCACGGTTTTGGAACTTGGAGGATCAAAGATTTCTGGTTTTGCGCCTAGATGACGAAAAGCGAACGGCGGCTATATATGAGGGACGTAAAATAGACTTTTTCCTTCTTTTTTCCCCTCAAATTTCCCAAGGAATGGAAAATAAAGAAGACGGGCTGATTCTTTCCCACAACTGGGCTGCTCATATCCGCGGCCCATTTCTTCCCCGCGCCGTGGGGGTGGCCGATCTAGATCGCCGCGATAGATCTCCCCCATTCCCCGATCAACCGCCCCTCCCGATCTCCCTCTCTCGTGGCGTCTTTCCTCGCGGCGACGGCTGGGCGAGCGGCGCCGCCCTCTTCGCCGGCGACGAGCATCCACCAGGTACGCCCCCTTCCCCTCCCTCCCTTCCCGCTGCGCGAAACCGAGCACCACAAACCCTAGTGTAAGTTATCTGTATCCGGATCTGACCCATTTCCTGTGCTGGATCCGCCCCCGTCTACGCAGGATCCGGAGCGTGCTACGACCAATCCTACCCGTCCGCGATGGTAAGATCCGCCCCTCCCACTGTAATTTTGTGGTCCGTGTCTTTGTGTTTGCGCCGGACGCGGTGTTCATTCGTACGGGTTCCTGTGGACGGTTACGAGCTAGCGCTGGATCTTGTTTGGGTGGAAGCTAGCTGATATCTGACGCTTTCCTGTGCGTTTCTGCAGATTAATTTCGTGCTACTGATCAGCCGTCAGGGCAAGGTGAGGCTCACCAAGTGGTATTCGCCTTACACCCAGAAGGAGAGGACCAAGGTCAGTCAGTATCCTACGCAGCTCCCTGTGTCATAACTCGTGTAATTCAGTTCTGATTGCTGTGCTCTGTGATCAATACTAGCAGCTAATTTCAGCAAGAGTTAAGACTATGCGGGTCAGTGAGTATGATGTATGTGTTAGGATTTTGCTATCATGACCTATTTGAACAAAATAGAAATTTAGCAGTAAAAGTGGATGTATGGTGGGTTTGCTTTGCAATGAAAATTTTGAGAGTGGCCAGCTTCTAAGCTATATCTTGATCCTGCATTCTGTGATGGATAGTCTGATATGTAACCCTGAATATGTATTTGTTCATGGTGTTTTTCTGCCTCTCGTTGTATTTGGTATTTTGAGGTTTGATGATATGATACATATGTGCGACAAGTTCTGTGTACGGTGAAAACGTTATCTTACATTTAATCATCCAAACTAGTGGTATCCATTAAATATATTTTGTTGGTGCGCGTTGTACTGGACCCTTATTTCTTAAGTTTGCTACTCATGTTCTAAAGGTCATTCGTGAGCTCAGTGGACTCATTCTTACACGAGGACCCAAACTATGCAACTTTGTTGAGTGGAGAGGTTACAAGGTCGTATACAGGAGGTATGGTTCAGCAGTGCTGTTAATTTCTACTGTTTGTTGGGTTATGCTTCTTTTGCAATATTTTGCTTGCTAGCTATTGATGTCGCTTTATAACTATGATGATGATGGCCAGGTATGCCAGTCTGTATTTCTGCATGTGCATTGATGCTGAGGACAATGAGCTCGAAGTCCTTGAAATCATCCATCATTTCGTTGAGATACTGGACCGCTATTTTGGCAGTGTGAGTGCTTCGGTATTCTGTCGTAAATAAGGATCCATGTTTTCATGCCGTTTTGACTGTTTTCTCTTTAACTTCTTTAGGTATGTGAACTGGATTTGATATTCAATTTCCACAAGGTAATCTCTAATGCCTCTTAATACTGGGGATGCTTCTTCAGCTTTTTAAGTCACTGGCAACTTTGTGCTAGCTTCTTGTCATGCTTATGGGTGCGCAGTTGTGTTCATCAATTTATTTCCCATTTATGCAGGCCTACTACATACTGGATGAGATTCTCATCGCTGGTGAGCTTCAAGAATCCAGCAAGAAGAATGTTGCAAGACTTATTGCTGCACAGGTATGTGTCCTGACATTTGGCTAACTTATCTTTTTATATTTCCTTGAAAACCCACTATTCTTCATGATTAATTTGGATTGTACAATGTGTGGCATCGGATTTTGTTTGTTTGTTATCTTGAATGCGTGTTTCTTTTACCCTGTTATTTAGTAGCTCACACTTAAATATTACTCTAACACCTTTGATGTACCAAACTGCCAACAGAGAACCTATTTTCTGTTTCCCTTTAGTTGATACAAAACATGTGCATGGATTAAGTCACAAAAACTGCTTTTCCCTATGGCACACACATTCAGGACCATGGTTTAACACAGATAGAATACTGTACTTCATGAATTAGCTGCTCTTAGAAGTATGTGATCTTTTTGTCCTAACAAACTTCTTTCTGATATCTGAACTGTGCAGGATTCGTTAGTCGAGGCTGCTAAAGAGGAAGCCAGCTCCATAAGTAACATCATTGCTCAGGCTACAAAATAAATTTTACACCACTCTAATTCCTGCCCCTTTGCTCTATGTTGTCGTTGTACAAGTAAATGTAACGTACTGGACTGCTCTGTCCATTTGCTCAGTTCATTTGTTTCTAAGGAATATGGCTCTTGTGTTCATCAATTTATTTCCCATTTATGCAGGCCTACTACATACTGGATGAGATTCTCATCGCTGGTGAGCTTCAAGAATCCAGCAAGAAGAATGTTGCAAGACTTATTGCTGCACAGGTATGTGTCCTGACATTTGGCTAACTTATCTTTTTATATTTCCTTGAAAACCCACTATTCTTCATGATTAATTTGGATTGTACAATGTGTGGCATCGGATTTTGTTTGTTTGTTATCTTGAATGCGTGTTTCTTTTACCCTGTTATTTAGTAGCTCACACTTAAATATTACTCTAACACCTTTGATGTACCAAACTGCCAACAGATAACCTATTTTCTGTTTCCCTTTGTTGATACAAAACATTTACATGGATTAAGGCACAAAAGCTGCTCTTTCCCTATGGCACACAAATTCAGGACCATGGTTAAACACAGATAGAATACTGTAGTTCATGAGTTAGCTGCTCTTAGAAGTGTGTGATCTTTTTGTCCTAACTAACTTTCTGAAATCTGAATTATGCAGGATTCGTTAGTCGAGGCTGCTAAAGAGGAAGCCAGCTCCATAAGTAACATCATTGCTCAGGCTACAAAATAGATTTTACACCACTCTAATTCCTGCCCCTTTGCTCTATGTTGTCGTTGTAAAAGTAAATGTAACGTACTGGACAGCTATGTCCATTTGCTCAGTTCATTTGTTTCTAAGGAATATGGCTCCCAAGACTCCAGATCATTTAGAATGAGTATGGTGTGTGAATACATTATGTGTTCCTCTTCTGCAAGTAAAGTTGGCATGTTCTGGATTGCTCAGTCATAGTTGTAAATTCATGATGTTAACGAGTGCATTACATTTCTCATGATCCATTGATTTTGTATGGTGTTTTGCAATGTCTGAAAAGCACTGCAAGTTATCAGCATGCTGTTGTGATGCTTTTATCATCCTGATTTGTGCAATGCGGTAGTGCCCGTGTAAGTAGGGTTGAAATTTAGAAGGTTTGCTATACTGGTTAGTATGCTGCTATGCTTGCATACAAACATCGGTCTTTTCCTTTCAAAAAAAAAGCCAGTCTTTCTTGACTGATTGATACTTAGTGAATTCAATGTGTACAGAGTTCCATAACTCCCCCACTAATGATGCCTGCATTTATATATGTGCAAGCCTAGGCTTTACACTACAGAAAGACCTTACAGTCTGAAATTCTGAACAAACAAGATCCTACCATGACTACAATGTTTACAAGAATGTGGAGTCGCTTCTGAACTGGAACTCTTCTTTCTCACGGTACTGGGCTTGATAGCAATGGGTGCTATCAGCAATCCGTAAAAACAAGGAAAGATCATAGGTTTTGAGAATGGACGGCATTGGGAGGACATGTCTAAGAAAGATAACACGTTCAACACATCTTGTGCATGTACTTTCACAGTTAATAGGTAGAACTAGTACGCTGGGTACACGGGGCTATTTGCTTTGCATCTGTTTTAACAGGCAAACTTCTCAGTCAATGCCAGTTTGTCGGTTTCACTCTTTCCCACTTGCCCCTGTTCACATCTTGATTTTGCATCCTTCACGTGGTGCTACAGATAATAAGCTAAAGGAGGCTATGTGGTATGAGAAGACGGCAAAGAATGTCAGCGTTTCAAGAGCTAAACACTCGCTCATAGTCATTCTTGCTTATGATGTTCTGTTGAGAAAACGATCAGGAGTTGCAAGAACTCGCTCATAGTCATTCTTGCTATATGCCTATATGTGCCGGGAAATCATGTTGATTCCTGCCAAATACCGTTGATCATGGTACTTCTAGTCGCGTTTCACCATGCGCTTCTTGTGCCAAAATGATAGAAGGTACGGAGTAAAATACGTGCTAAGGTACGGTCGTGAAAAATAGAAGGTACGGAGTACTCTCTCTGCTGATCATGGTGGAAAACAGTAACGCCCCCCCTCGTTTTTATAGCCACTCTCTTTGCGTTGGATCCGTAAAAGTAGTTCTCATCCAGTTAGCATTTATTTATAATTTATGAGGATCATAATAATTAATAAAATTATACCTGAATGATAAGCATCAAAGTCAGGATGGCCGAGTGGTCTAAGGCGCCAGACTCAAGTTCTGGTCCTCTAACGAGGGCGTGGGTTCAAATCCCACTTCTGACAAGCTTTTTTTCACCTCTCTTTTCTTCAGGATTCTCTCTGTTTACATCGGATAATAATGAAAAATGGGCTTCTTAATGCTAGGCCGTGTGTGTCTTCGGCCCGAACTCTAAATGCTCTTTTGGCATTTCCGCCTATTGGGCCGTGTCGTGTTTCCCAAATTGGGCTAAATTGGCTATTCCCAAATTTCGCATATGTTCTTTTTTTCCCATCTCTGTTATCTGAGCTGAAGCCAAAGCCTGACCTTGTTTATTTATTTAGACCTAAAACCACAACGAAACATTGCTGCTAGTACAAATAATCGTGTTTCCATCTTGTCATTACCACAAGCTGATAAGGTGCAGACGCTCTCTAGGTTCGGTGATATCACGAGGTTAGGGAAAAAGCAAAACAGAGTAACAGACAAAACAGGGGAGAGAGCAGCAGGAAACAATCTGGAAAAGTGGAGGAGGAAACGAGAGGGTTCCGGTCTTCCTGATGGTAGCAAAAACAACAAATTAATCCGGATTAAGCAAGAGAGCCCAGAGGGTTCTAGAGACTTTCCCGGAGAGTAAAATACGATGAACAGTAGAAAATACCCACGCCCCAACACTATTGAATGAGCCCAGAGGGTTCTGATGACGCCGACAACAATGAAATGTTGTCTTGATTCTAGAGACTTCACCGGAGAGTAAAATACGATGAACAGTTCAAAACATTTCGCAAAAAAAAATTGAACAGGTGAAAACGGGAAGCCTTTGTCCAACAGATATCCCTGGTGGAACCTTTACAATCCAGTGAATAGGCAGTGATAATTGCCCAATGCCGAACACCAATGAATGACGGTGGTAAAAGAGTTGATGTGATGCATGTTAGTACAAGTGTACAAGTAGTCAAGTACAGCCTTCAACAGTGAAAATTCCTAGCTGCAATGGAGAAAACGGGAGAGGAAAAGGAAATTCATTCTGACGTGTGTCCAAAAGCCCCTCCCAAGTCCCAACCTCCAAAAGTTAGCTTGGTTGGCTCCTCCAACTAATCAAATTCTAGCCTTTATAGACCAAATCATGCGTGGAGCGTGACGCACTTCATGATCTCGCCGCTTTCGACCGGGATCCTCTACGCAGCGGAGTGAACAAGTGAAAGTGAAACAACAATATGGCCATCGATTATGGCATGTCATTTCGTTTTCTTATCGTAATCTATCGGAAGGATTCAAAAGCTGAATGAAATGTACTTACCAATCATAAAGGTTTCCTGACCAATTCCCTGGTCGTAAATGTAGGAACATCATCTTCACCTTCTCTTCTTTAGGAAATGGGATCAACACTATCTTCAATAACACTGGAGGTTCTTGGTTTGCAAATAACAAAAGTGCATATTGGAAAGGAAACTAGGGAAGGAAAAATAAAACAAAATCAGATCCAAAGGGTAGTTAGACTCTAGGTCATCCGGTGAGACATACTAGCTGGCTCCTGAAGCGAACATATTCTTCCCTGACACTCGTGTAATCCACGACGATCCACGGAGAGTCGAGAATATGCCCAAGCCTGATCATTGCTTTCGCTTTGGGCTTGTTTAGATGTTGAATTTGGGAGGTTGAATTTGAGAGTAAGATGTCACTTCGTAATCATTGTGTTACTGTAGCATTTCGTTTGTATGTGTGAAAATTGTCCAAAAATTAATTAATTAGGCTCAAAATGTTCGTCTGGCAGAGTACAACAAAACCATGCAATTAGTTTTTGATTTCATCTACTTTTAATACTCCATGCATGTTATGACATTTTAATGTGACGGAGAATATTTTTTGACATAGTGAATTTGGGAGTGCTCTTTTGGGATCTAAACAAGATCAATAATAATAACAAAGACCGGGTAGTAGATAAGGAATCTTCTTCTTCAGAATACGATAGGCATAGGCCATCGCATCGCATCGCGTCGACCCCAACTCCAACAAACAAACTGTGAGATCCCGCGATTGGTGGATGGAAACATGGGCCTAGATGCAAATCTGGGAGGCTGAATTTAAGAGATAGATGCCACTTTGTAATCATTGCGTCACTGTAGCATTTTCGTTTGTATGTGCGAAAAATTGTCCAAAAATTAATTAATTAGGCTCAAAATGTTCATCTCGCATAGTACAACAAAACTGTGCAATTAGTTTTCATCTACATTTAATACTCTATGTATGTTATGATATTTTGACGTGACGATGAATCTTCTTTTTTATAGTGTATTTGGGAGTTGCTTTTTAAAACTTTTGGGAACTAAACAAGTCCCATGGCCGGGGACCATGCAATGCCAATGCAACAAATGCTAAACGCAGCGCTGGGCCGTCGATGCGGCGCACGAGCGTGCGTGAGGGGACCGGATCTCGAGACCAAACAATGATAGAAAACCGACAGGATAGAAATCATGGAGCGTGCTCTAGGTCTAGCAAACTACTCCCTAGGCTCTGTTAAAAACAGGCAAGCTCAAGGTTGTTGCAAGGATCTTGGAAGGAACCCGTCGTGGTCATGAGCTAAATTCAGGTTGACGTTCAGAATCAGTGGCCACAATTTCCCTGCAGATTTCGTCGGACCTCAGGAATTCGTTCAAATTTGCAGTACGCAAGTATTAGGATTCATGCATGTGTTGTGATTTCTCAACTCCGAGACTGGATGGGGTCCCTGACTGACTGGAGTTATGTTGCCCACGAGCAGGGCTTGCTTGCTTGCCGCCCGTCGGCAGCGAGCGAGACACTTGTTGGGCGGAGCCTTCCGCGGCACGGACGGCGACGGCGACGGCGTGGAGCTCGAGCACGGCTCCACGCCGTCCGCCCGTCCCGGCGCCGCCCGCATCCATCTATCACCGGCCACCGGCGGGCGAGCTCCCACAGCCAGGAATCCTGCTGGTATCTCCCTCGCGCGCGCCTCCCTCCACAGAAACGGAGGGAAAGCCGTGCACGACAGCGACGCCTGATCGCGGACACGGGTCGCAGCAGCAGCAGGAGGCGATAAGACGCCGGCACGCGACGAGGAGCCCAAATCCGGCAGGGCACCTGCATCGGGGAAAAGATCTTGTACTATCGAGCAGGAACAGCATGCTCCTCGTCAGCAAAATGGAAGATTAATAAATTGCAGAAAAGAAACAGCAAGAAATCGTGGCGAAGAGGAACTGGCCAACTGGGAAGGAGGGGGGACGAAACAAGTGAAAGAAGATGGAAGCTTTGAGAGGTTTGGAGCAGCGAGGAATCGTTCGCTGCTGGTCACTCGAATTGATTGCAGAGTGGTAATACTAATGTACAAGGATGCAGTACAAACGCAGCACCGACACACTTACACACAGCTCCCTTCCCTCGCGGCGTAGGGGACGGACACTACTAATTACAAAACTTGCCAGCGATGGGCGAGGTCTAGATTAATGGGGTGGTGGTTAACTAAGATTGGGGTAGCAGCATAGCAGGGGGAGCTAGTAGGCTAGTAGGAGCAGGAGACCCTGAGCATGGAGCGGCCGCGGAGCATGCCGCGGTACAGCGCCTCCCGGTTCGCCGGCATGGCCGCGGCGGCGCACGACGGCTCGGCGGCCTCCTCCTCCCGCGCCTCCGCCGCCGCCGAGGGGGACGCGGCTGCGGCGGCGCTGCCATTGTCGACGACGTCGGCCGCGAAGCGCACCCGCTTCTTGCCCCCGCGCCGCGCCTTCTCCCGCTTCTTCCGCTTCTCTGCCAAAGGACGCGCAGGCACGAACGGAGGAGTCAGCACGGTCGGTCGGTCAAGGCTCATGAACCAGGAGCAGCTAGCGCGGGCAGGACTTACCGGAGGAGGAGAGGCAGGGGCGGAGGCGAGGGGACGGAGCGGCGCCGGCGTCCTGCAGGTGGTGGGGCTGCTTGGCGCGGCAGAGGGAGAAGAGGACGAGCGTGCCGGAGAGCGCCATGGCGGTGGCGGCGATGGCGAGGCCCGCGTGGGAGCCCGCCGAGGACGAGGACGAGGACGGCGCCATCATCACCCGCGCCGCGCCGCGAGATGGCGAGATCCAATCCGAATCCAAGCAGCAGCGCAGCGTCCCTCCTTGCCGACGAGAGAGAGAGAGAAGCACAGGGAGAGAGGAGGTCGTTGGGGGGCGTTGGGGCGGGTGGTTGAGACGGGGGACCGTGTGCAGTGGCGGCCAGAGCTCAGCTTGTACCTGTAGGCGCGCACGCGCCTGTATTATAGGCCGGCCGGGGGTCCTGACTCCTGACTCACCGGCCGTTGGGTTGGGTCCACTACGTGGTCAAGTTTGTTTTACTCCATCCGTCCGCAAAAGAATGCAATTCTCGCTTACCGAGGAGTCAAACATTTTCAATTTTGACCAAATGTGTACAAAATAATACTAACATTTGCGTTTTAAAATATATCTAGTATAAAAATATATTACATAATTAATCTAATGATAGTTTTTTTATATTATAAATGTTTGTATTTTTTTATATAAATTTGGTCAAACTTAAAAGCGTTTGACTCCTCGGGATGCGAGAGTTGCATTTTTTCGCGGAAGTACCATAGAATTTGCGACTTTGCATTCGTTTATTTGTTTTGTTTTGGTTAACACTAGGTGGCGGGAAGTTACTTGGAACGAGAACGAGCTGGTTATTATCCAGTTGCGGGAGAGTATCTTTATTGTTATCTTACCAAGAACCATACGATTAGCCTTATTGTTTGTTTGTTAGTGTTTCGCATTTCCTTTATCTAAAAAAAATCATGGTTCAATTTTAGAAACCTATAAAGCAAAACGATAAATCTCGATCATGTTTTGGACCAAAAATTTAGAGCACTTCGCTCTCTAAGAAAATTCCATGGTACTACCAAGGACAAAAAACGACAGGAAAGCGCGCGATATCGGTTTGTCAGGATAAGTTCAACGAGTACGATATAGTACAATTAACCCATTAACATCAATTGCTTCCGAGACAGACACCCAGTTTGACTTAATTGTCTGGTCGTTCTGAATTTTATTTCCCAGCTCTCCTGTCCCAGTGTCCCACTGACCCAGTCCAAGTCCAACGCCAATTCCATTAGTTGAGAAATTTCAGAACCCCTAACCCTTGCTAGCAACATGTGGACTGACTGCTGCTGAACGTTACTGTATTATTACTCACACTCCCAATGATCGGTACCGTAGAGCCATGCATTTACTAGCATTATCCGAACCATCGTTAGGTGCACTACGGTCGATCAAATGGCATCATCTTCTGCAAACGAAATCCCAATGATCGGCCTGCAACACCGGACGGAGGCGGTACACTAGGTCCGCAAGCAACACGTACGTACGTGCCGATCGATGACGCTCGAACAACCCCTAAACAAATCGTCAGAAGGAGGAGGCAGTCTTTGATCCGGCACGCCAAACCCCGTGGTTGGACACCGTCGCCATCCGCCACACCTGACCTTGACCTTTTTGTGCTCACGCGCGCTCGCACGCCGTCGGGCGTTTAATTAGTTTTCGCGTCGAACACGCCGGACGGCCAGTCGGGCGCGTGCACACGCCGAGCCGTCCTCGCCAAATCACCGTACCCGACGACGGCAGTCGAGTCGCGGCACATATGATTGCCGAACCGCTCGCGTCATCCGTGATCTTATCCGCCAGGCTTTAGTAGTATTGAAACCGATCCCAGCAGAAACTCTAAATATACTCGTATATCAAATTTAAAGCAAAAAAAACTTGCACTCCGTTGTTTCTATTTGGATTTCTATTTGGGGAGATCTCCAAATTCATTTATCAACACTACTCCATTTTCAAGGTCTACTGCCGGAACTGAAATAGGTCTTGAGATCCTCGGAAAATAAAAATAGCTCACACATTTAATATTTAGAGATACTGTATAATTTAAGGCCTATTGCAACTTTGCAAGCCGGCCTTCAGCCTTCTCTTTGGTTTGCTCCTGCGTCATCAGAAAACCAAAAACCGCAGCTTCCATCCCCCATCCGGTGGTTTGGGCTCCAAGTTGCTCGCACAGATTGCAACCTAGTGCGATGGCAAGTCACATGAGGTGACGGCCGGCCAAAGCCTTCTTCTCTCTTCCTGGATTGAGTGACGCACGCGCCCTGAAAGGGATGCCAAAAGAGCCCGCCCCCTCCACCACTGTCACGGTGCCACCTCCTCCCATGGCTGTGTTTAGTTCTGTGTAGGAGAAAGTTTGAAGAAAATATCATACTGTAGCACATTTCGTTTGTTTGTGATAAACATTGTCGACCTAACTAGGTTCAAAAGATTCGTCTCGTCGTATACATCAAAATCATGCAATTAGTTTTTTTATTTACCTACGTTTAGTGTTCCATGCATGAGGAGAAATTTGATGTGATAGGTGGATAGTGATGTTTGGAGAGAGAATTTTGAGAATTTTGGTGATATGATGGGAACTAAACACAGCACATATATAATTTACGCAAGATTTGCCCCTGTCCCGTTCGGGTAGGCTAGTTGGAATATCCTAGATTCTTGCGGTGACGTATACTCCGTATATGGAGCAGTGTATAGTGGGTGAGTGCTGTAAGTGTAGCTGCCCGATTAGCTGCGGACTGATGAGACGTCAAATTGGAGCGGAGCCCCGGAATTTTTTTGCGATCTAAAGCGCGCCTTGCTTTGTTTACAGCAAATGGACCAATTAAGAAAACCGAATCACCCGGATAATCCAACATGTTAATCCGTTGGTGCTTGGTCGCAATCGGAAAAGTGAAGATACTCCGTACTTAATTAAGAAAAGTGTGCGCGTGTCAGCAGGTGTCCTGGCCGTGCCGGCGACCCATCTGATCAGACTGTGGTAGTGTGGTGTACTTTGGTGGCAGAAACAGAAACGAGCGGTGCACGTAGCAGCAGGCAGCCGGCACATATGTCCTTGGTGCTTATCCGCTTGTCCGTGATCATTGGCGGCCGAACATGGCCGACCGGCGGCGGCACCCGTCGTCCCGTCGTGTCCAGACCGCCGGCTGCTGAGCGAAGCAAAGCGCCGGGCCGCGCAGGCAGAGGAAACCGACAGCCGCCTCGTGATGGATGGCTTTGGCGGGGCGGGGCCACCGTGATATGCCCGCCGCGCGCCTTCCTGTGCGGTCGGGACGCGACGCGCTGACGCGAGACGCCGCCGTCGGGGTGTGCGGAGGGAGGCGTCGCTGTTGGGACACTTGTCGCCGCTGCGGTGGGAGACTCTCGAGTGCGCTGTGTGGCCACTGCTACTATTTCTACTCCTCCGGCCCTCCCCCGTCTCATAAATATGTACGACTCCCTCTGTCCCACGATATACTAGGTATTTATTAACTTTTAGACATCATGTTTAACCATTCGTCTTATTTAAAAAAATTTATAAAAATATAAAATAAATAAGTCACATTAAAAGTATACCTAGTGATAATCCAAGTCATAGTAAAATAAATAATATATTTACAAATTTTTTGAATAAGACGAATGATCAAATGTGATACACGAAAATCGAAAAATGCTTATACCGTGGAACGGAGGGAGCAGTACAATTGTGGCCGAATGTACGTGTCATTGTGTGAGCGCGTTGGCGAAGCCAGTAAGTACACATAGAGGAGATCAGACAAAAGACATAGCAGCCCTGCTTGATACCGCGGTTCCTAACATGCATCGTATTTAAGCCAGAAGAGAGCTCAAACCACGGAGGTTTAAGCTAAAAATATATTTTGTGCTGTAGATAGCCCTTTGAAACACGCCTTTTTTTTTCAGGAATGCTTTGATGCACCTCTAACGAGGGTTGTTCGATTGGCACATCCACTGCCTGCCATCTACGCCCTGTTCGTTTGGCTGGTGGCTGGTGGATGGCGCTGGTTTTTGCTGAGAGAAAAACACTGCTGGCTGGTTGGTGGCTGGTGGCTGGCGCTGGTTTTCGCTGAGAAAAAAACACTGTTGGCTCGCTGGAAAGAATCCAAACGAACACGGCGGCAAATCGTTAATAATACTTTTTTTGCCAATTGGACTTTTAACCAACTTTGCTATTTTTCTGCCTTCAGTAGTAGCATTGGTTTTTTAGTAATTAATAATATATTGTCAGATAAATTGGTATACATCTAAAGTTGTTTTCAAATCCTAACACATATATATATGTGTCGTAGGCGCGACACCAAATAGGATCAACATATGATAGCATAGATTGATAAGGAATCTAAATTTACCATTGCATGTATATGTGTAGTGAGCATTCATAGCTCCAGGATTCACACAGACAATTGGTTGTTTTTTAAAAAAAAATAGATTCACGTGGGATTCATGTCGTACTTATGGATCATTCCGTTCATGATGGAAAATGAATCATATCGTCTAATCATTTATCCCTCCACTAGACACGTAGACATGCAACTACTAGCTCCCGGGATCATCACTATGTAAAGAACCATTATTAGCAACGCGTCTATAGAGACATTGGAGGCGCGGATTTTACGCGTCACTAAAGATATGTCTCTAATATAAAGTCAAAGGAGACACACGGATTTTACGCCTTACTAATGACTAATATATGGGTGACGCGTGTTTAGTGACCCGCGTCATCTAAGATGGTCATTGGAGACACTGGCTTAGATGAAACGCGTCTCCTATATATGGGCCCGACGATGACTGCGGGGAGGGATCCCGCCGAATCGTTCGCGGAATGCGGCGGCGGGTTCGGATCCCGGCCTGGCGTCTCACCCGCCGAGGGTGCCGGCCGTCCTTGGAGGGTGCGGCGGCGGAGATGATGAGAGAGAGAAGCCTAGGGTTTTGGCGGCGCCCCCAGATGCTCCGTGTGGACCTGGCGCCCCCAGATCTGGATGGGACGGGAGGAAGAGAGGGGAAGAGCGGAGCGGCGAGGCAGTGAGGGAGGGTGTGAGGCGGGGTGGGACGAGGCGGCGCCGGCGGGCACCCCGGCGACGGCGACAGCAGCGGACGGTGACGAATGGAGGAGGCAGCGCGGTTGCGAATGGAGGGGGGAGGAGGGTGCGCGGCTACGAATGGAGGGGGGAGGGTGCGGTTGCGCGGCGGGCGCGCGTGTTCCGCCGCGCGTGTTCTTGGGCTGGCTCAAAGGCCACTGTGGCCCAGGCCCAGGTTGTTCATGGTTGTTGTCTTTTGCCTTCTGATTTAAGACTCGGTCGACTCCGTTATAAGAGACTTGCTTATAGGAGACGCGGTTTACCGAAACGCGTCACCAATACACCCAGTTATAGGAGACGTGTATTCATGTGTACGCGTCTCCTATATCTGAGGCAGTTATAAGCGACGTGGCTCATTAAGAAGTGTCGCCTATTAAGGTACATAGGAGACGTGTCTTGCCTCTGTAGATTTATTGGTGACGCGTCTAGTGAACCCGCGTCTCTAATGATATATTGGCGACGCGTTTCAATTAAGTGTCTCCTATTAGTGTGTCTTCTTTAACGAGTTTTTACATAGTGCATGGTTCGGCATATATAGTGATTAAGCTTATCGTTGCACTGATATAATTTTAGGACCTAATATTCTTTAAATTACTATTATTATTTAAGAGGCAAAAAATTCTCATGCAAAAGAGATAATCTAGGAAGACACGATGGTATATTTCTAAGAACTTCAAGTTGTAGTTCAATAACAATGTTCTAGACCATCCATAGCTAGCTAACCTTAGATCATGGGATGAATCAGAGAAGAACTAGAGGTGACAAGCTTACAAGATCAACCAGAACCTCAGGCTAGGGCCCAAGGTTGGCATAGACGGACGTTGAAGAAGTTCCTTGCCTATTCTTGCTCTTGGTTTGAAGTAGAGGAACTAGAAAGAACTTAAAAAGAAGGAGCTTCTTCAATACAAGATGAACTTGAGCTCGGGAAAGAGGAAGAAGAAGAAGAGTTCACATGTGGAGCTTTTGCGATCATCCTCCCTAAACCTGTGATGAGTGATGACCTTTGATATGGATTCTTAAGTGAAGAGAGTAAGGTGAAAGAGGAAGATGGATTCTCACTGGTTGAAGGGAGTCAACTAATAATGGCTGGGACCAGATTGGTCACTTTCGATCATTGTGATCTAATCACCACACTTGTCCATGGTCAAAACTGGGTCAAGGCTATCGTGGTTAACGCTAACTGATTCATGGTTGGCTCATGTCAACATGTGTTGATATTTGAAATTAAGGCTACTGGTCCGCAATATGAGATGCGGTCGTACTCTTCAAAACACTCCTGCTTTCGGTGCTGAAAATGTCCGCCACTCCCTAGCAGCGACGGAGGCAGCGAGGGGGGCGGGAGGGGCTCCAGCCCCCTACTGCTTCCAGATACGTAGAGTCTCATAGAAACTTCTCTTAAAATTTGTACTCAAATACGTATTATAGGAGGGGCTCAACTATTATATTTGTCTATTTTAAAAGATTATAGCGGTGTTACGTTGATATAGCTTATAGTTCAGCCCCCCCTAAAATTTTTCCTGGCTCCGTCCCTGCTCCTTAGCACCAATCAGAAATGAGCTGTGTCATGTCCCCTGATGGTTGATGCAAGAGGTAACAGAGAGACACGGGGTTTATCTTGGTTCTGGCCACGGGGCCGTACATCCAACAGAGTGCGCTCGCGGTGCTGTATTATCTTGCACCGGGGTGCTTGCAGTGGGGGGCTACAAGCGAGACGGGAGAGGAGAGGAGATCTTCAAGTCCCTGAAGGCTAGTGATTGAGGCAAGTGCCAATATCGTGGAGTGTGGTGATCGTGCGTGTGTTCGTGTTATGATGGAGTTCTCCTTTGAAGGGCGTTCGTCTCCGCCTTTTATAGACCAAGGAAGAGACGGTTACAACCGTGGATACAGTAGATCGCTACAGTCGACGTGTACGGGCGATTGTGCGCTGGGCGTGCATTTGTCCTTGCGGATCCTTGCTCCTGGCACAAGTCGACATTTTGCTCTGACTTTGACGGGCGTCGTGATGGCTCCTGTGCTTGTCCTGACGAGGCTTCGAGGGGTGGTTTGCCCGGGGTCTCGGCCCCGGGGTCAGCCACGTGCCCGTTCGAGGGGGCTCCCATGCTCGTTCGAGGGCCTCATCGTGGAGGAAGGACGGGAGTTGGTAGTACAGGTGCCGGAGTGGCGCCCCTTGTTGGTATGGTGCCGCGCACGTCTCGCCATTACGGAGGATGTTGGCACAGTGACCGGGGTTGGCAGACTGGACTCGCCTGACCGTGCTGACCGGGGTTCGCGCCTAGTCGCCGCCCCGTACACCCGTTCGAGGGTGCCCCCATATCCGTTCGAGGGTTTCACAGTGGGGATTGACGGGAGCAGGCAGCACAGTGCGTTGGAATGAAGCCTGCCTGTCCGTACAGGGCTCCACTCGTCCGCATAGTGCCTCGCATGCCTGAACAGTGACGGAGAGTCCGCACAGTGGCGGGATCAGGTGGCACAGTGGGCCTGACCGTGTCAGAGGCACGGTGCAGGCGGTAATTGCCGTTTGACTTTGGCGCGTGGTGGCAGGGCGTGGCATTGAATGCCGTTGTCAGGCGGGGCAGTTGGGTGCGCCTGTGGTGAGTTGAGGGGAGGCCTCGAGCGAGGCAGAGGTTGTTGCTCGCTCAAGGGGAGCAGAGACCCTCGAGCGAGGCGGAGATTGTACAGTGCCCGTTTGAGGGGGTGAGTCGACCCTCGAGCGAGGCGGGGGTGAGGCGCGAGCTTGGGGTGCCCTCGATGGGCAAACCTGGGCGGCCGCTGGGCTGCACCAAGTTGCAGCGGGCTGTGACGCAGCATGTGTTTGAGTAGCTTCCGGCCCACGGAGGTTTTGGACTATGTTTTTTAATTTGCGTTTGTGAGGGTGTTTACCCTGATGATTAGGGGACCCCTTATGGCCGTCCCTGACACCTGTAGAACGATAAGGTCATGATAGGATCAGGACCTAGTAGGGTAATCACCAATCTAGTTTAGATAGGAGAGCGATTATTTAAAGATGCTTGTTGAACTTGCTCATATGCTAGAATTACAACTAGAAGGCATTTGGCTCAAGTTACCTTTGTGTTGACGATTTGGCTCAGCGGATACTTGTTGGTCTGGAGCCTTCTCCTGATGATTATCGATTGCAATAGAAAAAAGATAATGTAGAAATTTATATTATTTCCCTGGATTGGTTAATACTACCTCTGTTCCAAAATGTAAGTCGTTTTGACTTTTCTAGATTCGTAGTTTTTGCTATGTATCTAGGTATACGTCATGTCTAGTTTCATAGGAAAAGCTATGTATTTAGAAAAGCCGAAACTACCTACATTTTGAAATGGATGGAGTAGTTCTAAAACGTCTAGTTGGTATTGCAATATCTTGGCAAGTACAATGGGAGTTTAGGTTTTTAGGGGTTTGTGGACTAAGATTTTAATTATTAGAATAATAATATAGCTATCTATTTATTTTTCGACAGTACCACCTTACAAAATTATGAGATTCTATCTCGTATAGGCCATAAATTTTGTTTCTTAATAGAACTGCATGTTCCACATACATGGTATAGTCCCTCACATTCATCTATGAATTTGAATATGACATTAAAATATCGTAATAGTTGACATCATTCGAGTGTATTTTAATCGGCTAAACAAATAAATGAAACAATCCGCTAGTTACTTTAACATCAATCATGCTAGCATATCTGTTGTTCATTCATGACCTCCTTAGCACCCTCTTTGCCTTACTAACAATTGTCTAAAATATCTGTTTGTTGTTGTTCTTTACTTTTTTTCAATTCTTCCTTTGTTATCGGGCTGACTTTTCAATCATATTAGTTGCTACATTCGTGTTGTAATGTTCAATCATGTGTGTCATATTAGCCTCCAATTATGATGATTTTTTTAGAAAAATACATGATATTAATAAGTTTGTATATTGTTTGGAGTAGCAAAATCAACTGATCGAGGGGTAGAGATGGGTGAATTACTCTAAAAGTTTTTCCATTAATAATTTAATTTAGCTGATTAATCAATGAATTGAAAATTTATATGTTTTGTGTTTTTTGCAGAAATTAGATTTTTTAGAAAGTTCAAGGAATTTTGATATTCATATTATAAATAATATAAATTAATATTTAGCTCACTAACTTTATTAGATATTATGCTATGTCTAATTACAAGGTGTATTTAAAAAACATTATTATGACAAACAGACAGCTCTCACTTAGCTATATGCAATTTAGAGAATTGAATCAAATAGTTGTAATTATAACAAATTAAGTAGCAGAAGCAAGCAGACTACTAAATACTTAGTTGTTGGTAAAACACCAAAATGTGAAATAGAAATACTTAACTTGACGTATTGGGAGTTCAAACCGAGAGTAATTATTTCATATGTTATTTATATTCCTTTATCTAAAATATCTTAAATTTATTATTGGCGTATATGTATTATTACTAATAAAAATAATTTAATACTGACAGAACATGACTATAATTTTCAATATTTTTGAATGACAACAAAACCAGATCAGCCATAACTGAAAAAAATTCTATGTTCTTATTTATACGATCATATAACAACTGTGAGAGTCAATACAAAAAGATGGATATATTACAAAATATGTGTTAGAATATATATAAGATCAATATTTTCTTATATAGTGTAATCAATATTATAAGCATGTAGCCCATCTTAGAGTTTAGTCATGCTCAAGTTTATAGAATAATGGACCAGAGATATGGTTATCTCATTCTATTACACATGTTCTATCTTAATGAGAAAGAGTCGATGATATGCTATTTTGTTTATATGTGGTAAATGATGCATTATTTATTCTAGTGTGTACATGACACATCAACATGCTTTTCTTATCCGGGAATAATGTTCCTTAAACCAACCAACTTGGATCACAGCTATAAAAAGAGATGAAGTGTGTAAAGATCAGCCTTTGGATCTTATTTATCGTATCTTGGTGATATGGTAGAATTAGTTTGGAGAGGACTGAATTAAATATGTTAAATCTTATCTCAAAATATGGAGAAATTGGATTTGGGTTTTATTTAATGAATGAAAATGGTCTTGAAAAGAGATAGTGCTTGCTTAAAGAATTAGCACTTTTCCAAATAGCTAAAACCAAAAAAAAAAGTCCTCAGTCAATTTTCCGACAATAATGAGTTGCGGAGTGAACATCTGTCGTAATCGCAACCTTATGCCCTTTACCGATTATCCACTTTCTGTAATGGCAAACAAAATATCTGTTGGAGTACAGAAATGTAAGAGCTTTGCACGATCAAATCCAATCCAACTCTCACGTCCCAGCAAACAATCCACATTGCTTCAGTAACAGACAAACCAGACACCAAACGAAATCAGGCTGCAGGCTACTTTTACGACACAATCAGCCATCGTCAATCGCCTTATCTGTTCTCACGAAAAAACTAATCAGCGGACCTTGACCAGAGATAGTCCAGGAACAAAGACAAGAAAATCTTTGTGGATAGTGGTGGAAACTGGTGGACGGAGCGCAAGGCCAGCACCAGACGGCGCCATTACCATCACAGGAATCTTCTCTCCGGTTTCCTGGCAGCCTTCCTTCGACGCACCTTTCGATTTTCTTTCCTTCACATCTCTGCTTTCCTGAGCGTTGTAGGCTTGTACAGTAGCTTTCAGCTGTTCCAGAAGATCAGAGCAACCTAGAAGAGGCTGGCTACCAAACACCAATCAGTGGTTCCCACGATCCTGGTTTTTCTTGATCTTAGAGAGAGAGAGGAAAAAACTCGTGGTTTATCTTTTTTCTAGAAGCTCCTTTTTGGGAGCACCAAACTGATCTTCCTGTCCCTGCAACGACGTCCACATCATAATAGCAGGCACATTCTGACAGCATATCTTCATTTTGTCTGCAGAAAAGAACGGCTCAAGTACACCACGATCTTTGTTACCGCGCAGCCGGAAATATTCAGTAATGATAGGATCGTCCGCCGTCAGTGCTTAAGAAAGTGACTGGCCGGCTCATGCATCGACCAGCTGCATCTGCATACTCTGAGCTTGCTTGCTTATGGAGCACCAACTAGCTTCGGCACCTTGCGAACACCTCCAAATAAACTATGTAAACCCATATACACGCGTCTTTTGCCGTCTTAACATGCCCCCAGCCTTTTGCTGATGCAAATGTATGCAACAGGTAAAATGGCAACATATTTTTCTTAAAAAAATTAAATAAGGAGAGGGCGCCGCCCCGGCTTTGCTTGAAGAGTGCCGAACGGACCCACACCGCCACACGATGCAGGAGATTATGAACTGTCCAGTTCCAGTTCAGGTAGGTGTCTCTCGACTGGGGGCTGACTTTACGTCTCTCTACCAACCGAGCCAATCATAAGGAAGCGATATGTTGCGTTCAAAAAAAAGAAGTTATACGTTGACGATAAGGGCGGATTATTACATATATAGGCATTGACTTGTGCCAAGTCGCCATGGAAAATACATACATGTATAACCAGCACCCTTTCAGGGGCAATTTCACGTTTCACGGTCAGTAGAGATCACAGCTCCAGTGAAGTTCAGGAAGGAATTGTAAATTAAGTTAGAGAGAGTTTCCCTTTGTTACAGTTTCTCTAACAAAACTCGCCCCAGACGGGGGGCAAAATAAGCCTTTGGGAATTCGCAATGACCAACTTGGTGCCAATGGTGCCATTTAACTGAAACGTGAGAATGAAGAGAATGAGTCATGGGATTAAATTAAAAAAAGCAAATTCATCCAAATCAAGTGAGATGCCCAAGGAAATGACTAGCAAGACAAGAAAACTGCACATTTTATCCACCTGAGCAAGTGACTTATTACACTCAAAGCGGTTCAAATAATCGGCAATAGAAATTACCAAGTGAAATATTTTCGAAATTTTAAGTATTGCCACATTGAAATCAACCAAACCACGTAATACCCCAGAAAAGTTATATCCTTTTTCTTCTACTAATTATACATATATGAAAAATGCGGAAAATCACCAAGCACAAAAAACATAACATCAAACAAATATATGCACCAATTTATGCTTGGACAAACAACTGAAACTACTGGTATTTTGTTGGAGATGATACATAGAGTCATAGACAGAGTGCTGTGCAGCAGCATTCCCTTCAGCCCAACAACATTAGACATAGTTAGCCCATGAAGTGTGAAGTTAGCCCGATTACAAGAGGTCCAACCCAATTGGGTTTATCCCCAAACCTTGCCGTACATTTGGATGATGGTTTGGTGGACATGAACAGGAAACAGGTCATGCTTGCAATCTTCATCCAAACACTGCTGCATCGTTATGTGCACAGGATTTTGGTGGTACGATGCAGCCATTCTCATCACATTTCACGAACCTTATTTCTCCATACCAAACACTCTTTAAGACGATACCCCTACTTCTAGAAGTAAAATGTTATGGATAATTGCAATCTGCACAAGTATTATTAAACTGTTTACCAAATGATGGCAACATTTAGCAGCCAGCTACCGCTCTAACTAGACCAAACCCTCCTTGATCATCTCTATATCAACAATAGAGGTATACACAGACAATCTAAAAGCAAAACAGAAAGTCATCACTCATCAGCATAAACAAGCTGAATGTATGTTCACAGTTAGCTTAAAAAATATTTCCACCTAAGTTCCTAAACGTGAGAGATACTGCCTCCAAATAATCTAAGGTCATTGTTCTGGATCCCAAATAGTTGCAGCAGCTAAAATAAGAAACCCAACTAAATTCAAAAAGATAATTATGTACACAAAAAAAGAGCCACTAGAATGGAAGAAAAAATGCATATCATGTGTAATGGCAGCAGTAGAAATCAACAAGTAGGATTGTTACCAGTATGCTAGGCATGGTGCCTCAATATAATGATTATCACTTCATCCCTGCTGAACAAAAATTAGGAGGAAAATGCCACCATAGCTTCCAGTTCTATACTGAAGGCACCATCTTTGACTTCAAGAAGGAACTATTGAACCGGTAAATTCATGTGTCGTCATTATCTCTACAGTCAGCCATGTCAATAATGATGGCTGATTTTTGCAAAACTCCTGAATTTAATCAAGAGAGAGATTTTTCTTCATCGCCTCATACACTAGATAGGTAATACTTGCAGCAGGCACCACTTTAAGGAGATTAGGTAGAATTCCTTTGTAGAATCCAGAAACACCCTCATGCTGTAGGGTTCTCCAGAAGACATCAGACATTCCTCTATAGGCAGATTCTGAATTGGCTTGTTGTGCTTGCAGTCTACATATATTTAGAAATAAGGTTCAGAGAGAGGGAGGGATGAGATTTTCAAAATGTACAGGTAAAAATTTCTTACCTCGTTCTGATAACCTGTAAAGGGTAAACACATGTCGCTCCTAGAGCTCCAGAGACAGTCCCACAACCCAATTGTACTAGAGGACCAGGATCTACATGATACCATTGAGAACATTCAAAATTCAAGAAACACACATTTGAAATAGAGGTAGGCCACAAGCAAATACTGAGAGGACTTACCACTGTCCTTCAGTATATATGTCTTTGACACATCTTTCAAAGTCTCATATACAGCAAGATCAATTCCTGCATAGGGTACAATACCAAGCAATGATGGAACAAGACCTCTATAAAATGCCCGAGGACCTTCATGCCTCCAAATATCCCTTGACAATGCACCAATTCTAGGAACTTTACCACCCTCACATGAAAAAGTCTGTAGACGTGTCTTTACTAAATCTATAGGATAAATTGCTGTTTGGGCCACTGCACCAGCTAAACCACCAATGTTCTCAATCGTTGCCTCGTTAGGGTAAAGCAAAAGAAAGTCTCTCCATTCTTCAAAAGTAATAATCCCGTTGTTGTCTTTGTCCACATGCTCAACAAATCTCGCCAGCTCCTCATCATTAATCTCTATACCTGCAAACAGCAAACTGACATTTCTTGTAAGATAGATTACAGTACGAATATGATTGAAGCTTCAAACAACCCGATCACAAACATAAGAGTATATTAAAAGCAATGGTACGGAAGCAGGTGATTCAAGACACCTAGACATAGTAGAAAACCAAAGTCTGACCTACTGTAACTCTGTAAAATATGAACTATAGGTTGAATGAAGTTAGTACTCTAATTAGGAACCATGGAGCCTTAATGAAAACAAAAGGCCTAATTAGCTGATCCCTAACTTGTTGGAAACTAAAGTCGGATTATTTAAATACTAGTTTCCTTTATTTAGCCCTCACTAGGTCCAAGGTGAGGTGCTGCCCGTGTAATTGAACCAATTTCCCTCTTAATACAAAGATACACAGCTCTCCTGCGTGTTTGAGAAGAAAAAAAATTCAGTGTACAAGACCATAAATTTCCCGAACGACTATAGCTGACATTTTAACATGAAAGAAATACCCATGTTAATCACAATTAGTTACTCGTCAGCGTGATACGTCAGACACGACTCTGAATTCCTAAGCATCACACTAGCAGATAAAAGAGGGATGTGGAATTTAGAAAGATCAAACAATATGTCATGGTGGGTGTTCAACCAAGTGAGGGCAGACATATGTACTACCAACAATGGCAGATTAAGGAGCCAGGTGTGGTGTGCCCTGTCTTGGACCCAAGGGTCTTTATTCCTAAGTAGGGAATTCTATCTATTTTTTATTTGGTTGCTACCTTCTAAATTGGATTTGTTAAGCTAAGTATTATATTGAATCTGTTAGGAACCAGCATATATGTATAGCGCTCAGTAAGTTGATTCCAGAAGAACAGGAGAAGTCCCTCTGCGATCCTTCTCCCTCTCCCTTACTGCAGTGCACTGTGCACCTCCCTCTCTCAGCTGTGCCAAGGCAACTTCACTATAGGCTTAGTTAGGACCCCACCCTCCAACTTCTCACAACTGTACTCCATCCCACTCTATGGAACACGACACCATATTTCATGAAACACATTGGAAACAGCATCCAAGGCCAAGCACAAATTGAACTCTCAACTATTCTTGATACATCAAAATTTAAGAATACAACACTGTGCAAGCACGCAAAGGTACTTCATTGGACCATATGTTTCTGCCAGCCACCAGAGTCAAAGAGAACCTCTATTGTAGGTTTGGGTAGCACCTGCAATTGCTCGCCACCAAGCCTCTCTCACCAACCTACCATCTTGTACAGAGAAAGAACAGACAAAAGAATAGTTTTGGTTTGGTCCAGTTGACTGAGGTGAGGGCTTCTATGATTAGGTTAGATTCAGTCAGCATGTTATGTGGACATCACGTCGGTACTCCTGTCCCGTGTAGCATGATTAGGACCTTAAATGACTGATTTAATTGATTTTAGGTACCTGAAACTGCAACTTAGGAGTTTGGGGCATATTTGATGCAACAAGTTTAGGGAACCCAAGCACATTTTACTCTTAGGCAAAAAGAATGGGGCAGTAGCATGCCAGATGGGTGGTAATGTCAGATGTGTTTAAGGACAGTTTTCATGACCATGTGAGAATGTTAGGTTAGGTAAGAGAGAGCTTAGACCACAAAAGATATAAGAATGATCAGGGCTATATCATCTTCATCAACAAAACTTGGCAGACCAGCACCTTCATTATGAAAGTCCTGTGAGCGCTAGGTAATATAATGTACTGCCAATCCACGACACATTAATTATGACAAATGCCAATTTCAACTCAACTAGAAGGACTAAAGTTAAATGCAAGAAATTCAGCTCAGTTGTATGTCCACAATAAAATAGTAAGCATATGGGCACAATCAATGCTCAAAGTTTAGAGAACTATTTGTGATCATTTGTCAGATCGACGCAGTGGAAGCATTCTCAGTGGTTCAAACTAGTCTGTTGCTTAAATTTCATGCATGGGCTATATATGCTATTTAACATATTAACAGATGAATTGAAGTCTGTGAATATCTACGCACAAGAAGACTGTAATAATATGGATGGCTCAACAAAATAATACCTATAGTTGTAGGGATATAATATTGTCTCATTTTGCACCAGATATGTCACATGAAGATAGACTAACCAATCTGGAAATCTATAGAGGAATAAAAATATAAAGCTACCTCCAAATCCTACGACCATGTTTTATTGACATGTTAGTTCTCTTCCCCCCCTTTCTCCACTTGTTTTTACGGTATGCAATTATGGAACAGTAACAGCAAGTTCAGGCATGGCTTACTAAAATACTAACTGTGTATCCAACGTGAACATTTTATACCAAAAATACCACAAAGAGAGATCATGACATTGGTAGTCATACAGCTTGGTATGCATTCTTATTTTGGTAGAAGTAGTAACGGATTAAGTCTGATTGGACAAGAAAATAGTAATGGATTAAGTCCTACAGGGAATAGATAATGTGACAGCTAATTAGCCAATAATTTTTCGTATTCGGAAAGCTTGGAGCTCAAGCTCTGCAACTCACAGATGCTGCCAAATGCGATCAGGACCAGCAAGTACCTGAACCGTTATCGGTATTAAGTCTATTGCAGATAACACTTTCCATCTCCACACCCGACAATAGTCACTTCCATCTAACACTAGCCCATTAAACCAAATAAGGCAAAACTAAGAAACTCCAACAGTTGAGGTCTAATTCGTCTCCAGCAACGCCCTAGCAGGTACATTACGCACAACTAGTCACAATCCAGGCGCGCGCAGCGTCGTGCGGCAGCCGATCGCTGAGCCGCCCAAAATCACCTGGCCGCTGCGGCACATGTGCTGGGGCTTGGGTAGGCGGAGGTTTGGCCAGGGAAACACATACCAGCCTTGACGAGCGCGTCCCAGAGCTCCTCGGGGAGGATGCAGCCGTTGTGCTCGACGTCGATGGCCTGGAAGATGCGGTAGAGCTCGAGCTCCTTGTCGTCCATGTACCTCCGGAAGTCGTCGTACCCGACGCGGCCGTCGCGGTCCCGGTCGCAGGCGCGGAGCAGCGCGCGCGCGTAGTCCTCGACCCCGGCGGCGGCGTCCTCCGCCCCGGCGGGGGCGGGGGCGGGGACGCGCAGCGCGGCGAGCCCCGCGACGATCTGCGCGTGGTCGAGGTGGCCCCGCCCCGCGGCGTCGAAGAAGGCGAAGACGGCGGGAAAGGAAGCGAGGGAATATGCGTGGATGTGTGTCTGGGGCCTACGGCGACGTATACCGGTTACTCGCCGTATTCACTCCGAATACGGGAATTTGTAATAATTACTACTGCTTGGTTTGCTATTTTTTTCACCCAAAAGTGCGTAGGCTACGTGACATAGGCGCATGACTAACGGGGTGTTTAGTTTCTGAAAAAAAAAAAGTAAAAAGTGAAGTGAAAAAGTCACATCAAACACTGTAGCACGTTTCGTTTGTTTGTGGTAAATATTGTCCTACCATGATCTAACTAGGCTTAAAAGATTCGTCTCGTCGTGTACATCAAAACTATGTAACTAGTTTTTTTTATTTACCCACGTTTAGTACTCCATGCATGAGGAGAGAGATTTGATGTGATAGGTGAATAGTGAAGTTTGGAGAGAGAATTTTATAATTTGAAGGGAACTAAATAGGGCCCGTGTGGGCCCTGTTTACTTCCCTTCAAAAGCCAAAATTTCTCTCTCTAAATTTCACTTTTCAACTATCATATCATATCACATCAAATCTCTCTCTTCATGCATGGAACACTAAATGTGGGTAAATAAAAAAACTAAGTACGTGGTTTTGATGTATGACGAGACGAATCTTTCGAGCCTAGTTAGGTCATGATAGGACAACGATTACCACAAACAAACGAAAAGTGCTACAGTGCGCTACAGTGTTCGATGTGACATTTTCACTCAGCTTTACTTTCACTTTTTTAGGAACTAAAGACCGCCGTGATCAAAGTAGGAGAAAATTTTATGAAATCGAAGTCATGTCATGTCAATTTGACTGCGATCAGTTTTTATAGAGTACTCCCTCGTTCCCAATACGTTAGCATTTCTAGGGTTCAAAATTTGTGCCACAGTATAAGCATTTCTATTCTAGAGATAGGACAAAACTAAATGGGTTGATAGGGTAGGTGGAGAGTTGGTGGGTAGTGTAAAATAAGGGGTATAGAGGTTTTTTTAGTTCTGTTATTTTTGACATTTGAATGGTTCAAATGCTTATATTGTGGGACGGAGAGAGTACGTATATATGTAAGGATATTTGTGTTTGCAAATCATTTAACAGTTCCAATTGCAGCGACAAAACAACAGCAAATTTTCACATGCGCATTTCGGCCGAAATGTATTACTTTGGTATCCCAGTACGATTTATTTTTTCTGCGCTGGCCGTTCCAACTTGGTGCGAGCTGGACAGAGACGGGTGGAGTGACGGCATGAATGCTGGATATCAGTACAGCAGCTACAGCACCACTCGTGTTACGGATTCTGATTGAGGTGGGCCTGGGCGGTCGGTGATTGAGCGCGTGATGGCGATCGCGGGCGCCCGAAACCGAATGGTGCGTGTGGTCCACGAGGTTAATTTGTTGCGAGTTAACGCCGACCACGTATCCTAACCAACCACCTCGTCGTGCCCGTGAGAGATGGTATGGTGCGGCGGGGCCTGGAAGAACACACATGCCTGGCACCAGGATCATACGTGGATGTCCAGGAGGATTTCAATAATAAAATAGATATATATAATATATAATCGCTGAACCAATATTCAGTCTATGATGAATTGATGATCGTTCGTGTAGTTTGGAACGCACACATTTGGGTGTAATTGTTTTTAAAAAATGCATGATGGCCGTCTTTTTTATGGTTTGAAAAGAAAAGCAGAAGTTTTTTTTCTTTTGCGCAAAAAAGAAAAGCAGAAGTTATACATAGGATCGGTGTGCCTACAGAATCCCTCCGCTTTTCCTTACCTCTTAAACGACCTTAAGTGTTGGGGAAATGGTTGCTTACGGAGAACGTGGCAATAAACCGGAGAGGAACAGGCTTGATGCAGAAGAAAGTGAAAGGAGGAAAGCTGAAAGCATCAACGTACTGGTCCAAAGAAGGTCACTCATCAGTGATCGCCATTTCCTCTGAAGATTTCCAACTAAGACCAGACCGCCCTCCAAAAGATCTCTACGGCATTGGACGGCAACCAGAAGGCCAGAAGTGACGCGAATATTCTCCATTTTGGACCAGAGAAGTAGCTTTGGAAATGCTTCCCCTAATCTCTAGATATTCTCAGTGTTTTTTTAGATAATGGATAATGTATTACCCGGCCTTGACCAGAACGGCTACGGCCAAACAAAATAAGAAAATTACATCTCATCATGGGGTCCAGTAGTCCTACACGACCACCAAGATCTGTTGATCAATAACTGGGGTGAAAACCTAGCCTGGTTCCTCCAGGCCGGCGGCGGCAGTGCTGGCGCGTCGTCGAAGTTCGTGGTTGCCAAGGCCTGTGTGGACACTATGTTTGATATTCAGCGCTGGCGAAGGAGACATTGGATGGCGTTACAGTTCGGAGGTTGGTTAGCATTACTGCACCAAGTCTTCGTACTGTTGCCTTCGAAGAAACATCAATGGTGGTTGGTGTCCAGCGTTTTCAGTTCTTTGTAAGGTCTGGTAAACGTGTATAGTCGATCTTGGTGGTCGTGTAGGACTACCCTAGGCATCCCCGACGACCACCGCACTGCGGCCAGCCACAGGAGCCCTGGCGGCGGCAGGCCATCGACCGGCGGTGAAGCGCCCAGATCCGGGGGCCGGCACCCCAGATCCGGCCGCACGTGGCGAAGCCGGCGCCACCGCACAGGCGGCAAACCTGCCGCCTGGCGCTGCTCGCATCGGCCGTCGCCTCGCTGGCCCGCGCTCCCCGGCCCGCCCGGCCGCCGCCGCACCTTGGCGTTGGTGGCGCCGCCACCACCCGGGAGCCGCAGCCACACGCGCCCGCCGGCCGCAAAACCACGGATCCGGCTGAAGCACAGGCGGATCTGCGCCGCCAATCCTCCTCCCGCGACAGATCGGCGACCGCGCCGGCGAGCTTCCATGGGTGATGAGGACGGCCGCGCCCGCCCAGATCCACGCATGGCACGGCAAGGAGTCCCGCCGCCGCCTTCATCACGAGCCACACGGGCTTCCGGTGGCCTGCTCGAGCGGCGGCGCGACGAGGGAGAGGTGGGGAGAAGGGGCGGCGGCGGAGGTTTTTTTTTTCCGCCCGCGTCGCCCACGCGGGGACGACGCGAGGGAGAAGCACGTCGTGTGTAGCGTAGTGTAGATATTCTCAGTGTTAGGGCATGGTTAATAAGCCAGCCGGCTGCCGGCTGTAACAGAGGCTCACGCTTCTTTTTTAATTCCCAACTGCAGACGTTGTTTATTTCTTCAAGTAATTCGGCAGCAGCACCAACGAATCGGAAGCCAAGAAAGCAGCACGTCAGTGCATCCAGCCCGCTTTTTACCGGCGTTTGGCTACCGGCCCGCTCTATTCTCTCTCTTATTTTCTCTCTCCATTCTATTGGCTTTCGTCGGCTCCCAGCTCTTTACTATACTATACTTGCTCTTACGGCCTTACGGGCACCATCTTCTACTAGTGCTGCAGTAAAATTGAGCACATACCACCTCCTGGGGGGTAAGAGTTTACACTTTGGCTATTCAGCCACTATAGCAGTTGTCTAGGACACAGCAGTTGTGAGAAAAATGACTGAAGACCTCGGAGTTGTGAAAGAGGACTGAACTGAAGACTACAGGCTATTTCTGAATGCATTTCCAGTTCCAAGATCAGAAATGGAGATTCGGAATCTATTTTTGATTCAAATAGTGGATTTTATAGGCACAGGGTCAAATGCTCACCGTATGCTCGGAGAATAATTCTCGGATTGAAACCACAGTTTCTTGTGGTACCCAAAATTATGGACCGCAACAGAGGAAAGCTATGGCAAAAACGTCCGCATCTGACTAGTAATAGAGTGCTTTGGTCAGAAAACTCGGTTCATGCACGGATGAATTGATGACCCGTTGGTGCAACCGACAAGACCTACCAAACAACATGTCCAGAAATCAAATTTCAAAAGTTAGCCAACCAAGTTTGAAATCTGTGCAGCTAATGCGGTCAGCTAACTCAAGTCGCGTTCAAAGCCCTTCGGAAGTTCAGCACTCTAGAACGCATCATGCAAGGACCTGGAAGGTCGGAAATGTTCAGACTTCAGATGAGCTGAACAGCCAGTTCAGCCTATTATAAACTAGGAGTACCACATGGCAGCAGAATCCGAATAGCTCGCACTGCTGGAACTATGTCCAGAAGGCAGCAGTGAACAATTCAGAAGATAACAAACGTACACCTCCAAACGAAATTAAAAAATTACTTCTCTATGTAGTGAGAATAGGAGGCAGGTTCTTAGATTTCATCCCGAGCACCGTCGCCTGCGTGTCTGGGAAGTACTTGGCTCCAGGGAGCTCTGTCACCGTGCCTTCCTTTGTGACGGTGACAGGGTACCTGAGCAGGTGACCGGGGAGGTCGGCGTCGAGGTTGTCGCTGGCGTAGAGGTCCCAGTACTTGTCAGCCATCTCGTTCACCCTCCTAACACACTCCAGGCTGCCCGGGCTGAGGAAATCGTCGTGCAGCATGCCAAGGTGCTCGTACCACAGCGACATCCGGAAGCCGTGGACCTGGCCTCGCGCGATCTGGCCTTTGGTGTTCAGGTGGCATGGCTGGAATGCACCCATGGCAATCTCAGAGTCCCTGCCCCCGTCCATTGAGCGCTGGTTGATGTTGGCAGATCCGACAATGATGTATTCGTCGTCGACTGAAACAAACAAGGCAGACTACATGTTAGATGGAATCAACTTGAAGCACATGCAACATGTATTCACTGTCTAGGAACTGAAATGAAGACAATGACAATATCAGCAGCCATGTTTCTGACAGCAAGAATATGGAACACGGCAGATATGTTTGGTTCTCAACCTTAATTTCTTTTAATGAATCCTGAAGCTCAAATTTGGGGGGGGGGGGGGGGGGCGCTCGAGCCCCCTACGCCCCACCGGAGCTTCAACAGGTGCAAAAAGAATTCAAGTAACTGAATGAATTTGCAGTGACCTAAGAGTAAAATTGCTGTTCTAAGTTAAAATTTTTGTCATGTAGTGTGTTTGGAGCATACCTATCATCATCTTGGAGTGAACATATATCATGAATCGCCGTGCATTCTGTACCCGGGCATAGTCTGTCCCATCCAGTGGTCGACCTGAAGGTTCATACTCACCACTCATCTTCACTTCCCTGTTCCCCAAGCAGAAGAATGTAAGGTAATCCCTTGGATTTGCGTCGATCCTCTTCGCCTCAAGTGCAACAGAAATATCATTGTACATCATCTCCATCGTCCTCCTCTGCCAATCCAGTATTGCCTGCACGGATCCACCAGCAGGAGGGCCTTCCGGCCACATCGGCAGCACGACATAGACTGCAAAATGCTCACCAGCTTCAATCTTGCTCACAATCTTCAGGGAGAGCTCTCTGGGGATGAGATGCAGTGCTTCAATTTCCTCCGGCCTTATGCCATCGGCCTTCCACCCGAATGAGCTTCCAAGAAAGTACTGGTTCTCAATGTAGACGAAGTGCTTGGCACGGCGTATGGCGTGGATGTAAGCGTCCTGGATGCTCCTGTCAAGGACATTGTTCTTGCCAGAGACAAGACCAGATCGAGCTGCGGCCTCTGGGGTGGTAGGGAAGCCGAAGCACGCGCCGCCGTCAATGGACCGGAACAGTTGCACGTTCCATGTCTCCTGGTCTTCGGGGAACATCACTGGCGACGGCGGTATGATCAAGTCTGCCATAGCCTTGAGGTCGACGAGGAGATCATTGCCACCTCCTTGCTTTCTCCACCTCTGCTCAAAGTTGTACAGCACGTCCCACGCGGCAGGGCCTTCTATCTTGGAGTGTATGTCGTGCCACGGCTCCCTCGGCCCGCCATTGTCGATGGACGCGCCGGCGAGGTTGGGCTGGTGGAAATCCTTGTGGTGCGCCGTGTCCAGCGTCCGGAACAGGGAGTGGAACTGCGTGTCGTAGCGGCCGTCGCAGAGGTCGAGGCCGCCGACGAAGCTGACGATGCGGCGGCGGTCGCCGCCGCGCCTCGCCGGCATCTCGTGGTCCACGACCACGATCTTCTGGTGGTGGGTGATCATGTAGGCGATCTGCGCGCCCTTGACAGCGCTGCTGCCCACGTCGGGGTTGCGGGGGCAGAGGACGCAGCGCACGTCTGTGCCCCGGAAGTACTCCGCCGTCTCGGCGTCGTGCGTGCTCATGAACCCCCACTTCATGCCGAGGGACTCGACGGAGGTGCGGTCGTCCCACACCAGCAGGAGCACGCGCACGCCCTCGCCGGCCTTGCGCTTGAGGAGCTCGCCGAGGGTGGCGTCGCCGCCGGGGCGCGGGCGCGCGCCGTCGCGCAGCAGGGTAATCTCGGTGTACACCGACCAGCCGGTGATGTAGATCAGGTGGCGCGCGTTGCTGATGGCGTCGAACACGTCCTCCCAGCACCGGCCCGGCTGGTAGAGGCGGCCGCCGGCGAGCGGGATCCGGGGCGCGAACGCGTCGGGCACGTGCGCGTCCTGGTACAGCGTGACCCGGCACCCGGGCCGCTGGGAGAAGAAGGTGTAGGGCACGCCGGGGCACCGCGCGCCGCCGACGCCGCGGCCCCACCCGCGGGGGTCGGCGGCGACGTCGCGGAACTGGAGGCGGACCCGTATCTTGGCGCCGTGCGGGAGCGGCCGGCGGGTGGCGGCGTCGAGGACGTCGAGCCAGCGGTCGATCTCGTGGCCGGCGAGGAGGTCCCGCGCGGGGAGGTAGGCGCGGCCGATGAGCGTGGCGCCGATGGGCTGCGCCGCCTTGACGGAGAAGACGACGTCGGAGGCGAAGTGGGCGCAGTAGATGTGGAACGCCTCGTACCAGCGCGGGTTCACGGGGTCGCCGGCGATGACCCGCGTCCGGCCCACGCGCGCCCGGCCGAGGTCCACCGTCGCGTACAGCCGCGTCGCGCCCTGCCCGAGCCCCAGCGAGTCCTCGAACCCCTCCACGAACTGCACGCGCCGCGAGCGAGAGAGAGCGCCGTCAGAGGCCGAGAAGACCCGTGCTTGGATCCTAGCAAAAGCGAAGCGAGGGAGCTACTGCTAGCATTGCACGCTGGGGCGCGGCGCTGCTAATTGGGGGCGGATTTGAATCGATTTTACCTTGCGGAAGATCCCGGGGGCGCTGCCGGTGGCGCGGGTGGGGTTGGTGAGGTGGTCGGCCTCGAGGATGGTGGCGTCGAGGGTGCCGTGCAGCAGCAGGTACGCCATGGCTGCACCTCCGCGTCGTCCTCAGCTCGCCTCGTGCAAGGCAGCGGCGGCTTCACCTTCGAGCTTCCAGGACGGAGGAGACGATGCGCCAATAGGTGAGAGACAGAGAGAGACCCACCAGCTTTCGTCCAAAGTGGAAGTGGATGCGCTGATGTGATGTGAGGCCGGCGAAAATGATATCCCAAACGTGGCAAGAAATTAATGGCTGGCTGATTTTGGATATGAATCAGAGCAAGACAATGTTGGGAGAAATTAATTTGGGCTAGAGCAGAGGAATATAGGAGGGAATTAATTTGGAGACGATCGGATGAAGAGGAAACAGAGCAGAGCAGAGGAGAGGAGAATACAGTGGCTGTGTTTAGTTCCAAAAAGTGTAGGAGAAAGTTTGGAAAAAATGTCACATCAGACACTGTAGCGTACTGTAGCACATTTCGTTTGTTTGTGGTAAACATTGTCCTATCATGACCTAACTAGGCTCAAAAGATTCGTCTCGTCGTGTACATCAAAACCATGTAATTAGTTTTTTTATTTACTCATGTTTAATGTTCCATGCATGAGGAGAGAGATTTAATATGATAGTTGGATAGTGATGTTTGGAGAGAGAATTTTAGGAATTTTGGTGATGGATGAGGAACTAAACACAGCCAGTGAGATGTGAGCGCCAGTGCTCTGGCCACCAAAGACGCTCGAAAATCGAAATCCATATTTTGTTTATATGACTTGTCACGTGCAATTTGACTTTTGAGCAGATCCCACAGCGCTCTTGAAATCAGAGCAGACAAAAACATGAGGCGCGGAAAGATGCTGAGCTCGTGGCTGGTGGGGCAGAGGAGGGAACGGAAGGCCCATCTGCAAATGATCACGCGCGCGTTATACAAAATGGCACCAGTGGACTTACAAAAAGGCTATGGCATGACCGTTGAGCACAATTTACGTATAACCACTGGGTCCTTTTTCTTACAAAAAATTGCAGATATTCCAGCCTGATCATTACCACTTTATTACCGGGAGGATTTCGGCGGCAAAAAAATACGTATTGCTTTACATTGCACTGAATTTTCAATGCATATTTGCTTCTATGATTAGACTTAATAGATTCGTCGAATTAGACCTCATTTATGTAATAAGTTTTTTAAATTAATATTTATTTAGTATTTCTAATTAGTATCTTTATATTTGATGTGACAGTATTGAACTTTAGTACTATATGTGTACATGCGGCCCATGGGCTGTCTCTTATACACATCTAGATGTGTATAAGAGACAGGTGCTCAGCCCCCGCGCCCGCGGCCCCGCGTCACCCCCGCGTATAAAGGGCGCGGCTGCGGCTCCCCCGCCCCGGCCAAACCCTAGCCTCATTCCCCCCACCGCGCCGCAGCCCTCGCCTCTCTCCTCTCTCTCGCTCTCGATCTGGATCTCGATCCGAGCCGCCACCGCCTCTCGGGGACATCCCAAGGGGGTCCACCAACCACCGGGAATAATTACCCTCAAAAAACATTTAACCACTGACGGCCCAGAGAATCGCCCGAACACTGCGGTCCGATGACGTTCACTGCGGCCCAAACGACCATCCCGGCTTGATTCACCTCAAGGCCCAAAAAGCGAACACCGTGACTGCCTCGCTCGAGGGTCTTCGACCCCCTCGGGCGGGCATGACCACGTCTCCGCCTCGCTCGAGGACCTTTAACCCCCTCGGGCGGACACGGCCCCGCGTTGCTCGAGGCCTGCACACCTCCTCGGGTGAATGGGTCACTCCGTCTCGCTCGAGGCCGCCCCTCTATTCGCTGCGGGAGCACCCAACCACCCCGCCCAGCAACTGCATTTAATGCCGCGACCTACCCAACGCTCAAGTCAAAGAATGGGGGATGAGAACCATGCCTGCTCCACGCCGCTGACACGCTCAGGTCCACTGTGCCACCTGCCCCCGGTGCCGTGCTGACGATTCATCGCTGTACGGGCAGGCACGGGTCATTCCACCACACTGTGCCAACTACTCCCGTCCTTCCCCCACCGCGAGGCCCTCGAGCGGGCGGATGGGCACCCTCGAATGGCGTACGGACGGTGACCAGGGGCGAACCCCGGTCAAGTCCGCCACGCCCTGTCACTCCCGCTGACTCCAGCCACAGGACTGCCCGTCCCAGCCACTGAGCGGGGATGGCGAGCCCTGTATGAACGTACCACTGTCATTCAGCGCCACTGTTCTGCCTACTCTCGTCCTCCCCGATACGGCACCGCCCTCGGACGGGCAGGGGAGACCCTCGAGCGAGAGTACGAGCCAATGGGAAAGCGCTGACTCCGGCCCGGCGCGGCCCTGCGATGACGTACGCCGGGTCAGATCCACCAACTCCCTGCCATCCCCCGACGAGGCGAGCACGCCGCGCACTGTGACCAGCAGAAGCCATCATTCCACTGCACTGTGCTGCCAACTCCTGTCCTCCCCTGGCTGGGCGAGCATGGGAGACCCTCGATTGGGCGTACGAGCGACCACCGAGCCCAAGCTGGAGGTCCTGCTACCCCTCGAAGCCACTCCAGGACAAGCGCAAGGACGGCCACCGCACCCGAAGAAGCCGGAGCCCCCCATAAATCTCCGTTCAGAGCCGAGGACGACGGCACGCCCGGCACCACGCTCTCCTAGTGCACCCCCCTGTAGCACGTACTGTGCATGTACTTGTACCCACTTTGGGCCACTACCCTTCCTCCTTGGACTATAAAAGGAGGAAGAAAGCGCCGGCCCAGGAGGACACAAAACTCACACTCATTCACACACACGCTCACGATATTGGCACTTCGCCTCAATCACTCACACGTTCAGGGACTTGGAGCCTCCTTCTCCTCTCCCGCCTTGCTTGTAGCCCCCCACTACGAGCACGCCGGTGCAAGATAGTACAGTGCCAAGAGCACACCTTGCTGGACGTACGGCCCGGTGGCCGGAACCAGGATAAACCCCTTGTGTCATTGTGCTAGCTCCTGCATCAACCGTCACGGGACACAGCGCATTCTGTTAGGCGCTGAGGTTGGGCGGCCAATCTCGGCACCGACACCGCCGCGCCTGGTAGGGGGAGCACTGTGATCGATCGCTTTCCCACCCCGCTTGCTTGTCTTGGCGTCGTCCAGGGATCAGCATTGTATGATCCAGGGATTATCGAGTATAATGCATGCATGCACCTGCAGATCGAGTGATAATGTATCTGATCCATGAACTAGCTAGTGCTGTAGGTCACAGTCCGGTATACTAGAGAAGAGATCAGCAGGAAATTAATTAAATCTGGCACCCAATATATGCAACAAAAACGACCCTGCTTTTCCTTTTGGAGTCTACTAGTGTCTGTAGGTTGCGGCAGTACAACAGTGAGTACTGTTAGAGCGAGTAGTGAGTGGCGCGCAGTACGTGTTCGTTTGGTGCTGACCGGCCAGTGAGTGACCCATGCATGAACTGCACGCACGAGAAAGCCCCCACCGGAGTTAATAATGCTGGCTGGCTAGCTTGCTCCTGCTTAAAAGTACTACGTCATCAGTAAAACCACTAGCTTTATTATTGCACAACGCCACAACACCACAACACTACCGTCCCTCAACCTGCCCGTACGTCCTTCCTCTAGGACACTGATCGAGTCATGGTCATCATCATGGATCCAAGAGCTAGACAGTAGAGTGCCGGCCATGCACTGGAAATTAAACCTAGCAGCAGCTACCTTACCTAGTACGTGTGTTAGTATATCGATCTGTACCAGATCGACTACTGCCAGTGTACGTACGTGGGCAAAACTGCTCCGATCCGCACACAGGTCAGGTCTTCACTTGAATTGCTTGGCGATCCATGGAGTGGTCGGCACGGGAACGATGAGCGAGACGGCCGCCGGCCTTTCTAATCCCGGCTGGGCAAGATAAGCCGGGGGTTATAATCAGTTATGTACGTCGTCGATATTAAGGTTAATCTGGGGAAGTTGCCAACAAACACAACCCGAGATCGATCGATCGCCTTCAAGGTCGCAACAGCGACGTGCACACCGTACCTTCAATTCCGGGGACTTGGTTCCCTGACGCTGACGGACCTCGATCTCCATCATCGCTTCCATTCTTCATTCCCTGCAAAACCGGCTTGACAACAAACCTGCAAAATTGCCAAATTCTGCTTGGTGTTTAATTTTGCTATTAAAATATAGTAGCACAAGACAATGCTGGATTGATTGATCGACAAGGAAGGAGCAGAGGTAAGTAGGCCGGGCAATGCAGTAGTGGTGCCGGTACCAGCTTTGGTACTAGGACTGATGATTGAGGGCCGGTGTCCCAATTACTGTTCTGTCACCTTTCTTTTAACCATGTTTACTCGGCAGGTCCAGGACAGCCAACAACCGCTCTAACCTGCCTGCACTTTCCATGGGCTGAGCACAGCCAGCATGATCGGAAGGTTCCATCGGTTAACTGCTGCATGCGGGCGATGCAAGGAAGGAAGGAACTGACTGACACACGTATCTGCGTGGAGCCCAACCGTAAAAGTATCATCTGCACGCACGCATTGAATTGAGCGTGGACAACACGGCCGGCCGGCCGGCCGGCCCCCGCCATTGATCCTGCTCCACCTTTTTACGGAGCTTCTGTTGCTTGCCATTGCCATTGCCACTCATGGAAGATGATGTGGGATGATTGGCGGATTGATTGATATATTGATGCATGGATGGATGGATTGGTGCTGGTGTTGGTGCCCCTCGTGGGCTGGATCGGATGATGCCGCAGTTATTGCATGCCCGGCCAACTGCTTGGCTGCCCTGCTAGGCTGCTATAGTGTGTGTAGTGGCATGCATGCATGCATAGCGTCGTCCCATGGACATGGCACATATGGGTCATGGGTGAAGGAAGGAAGCCTGCAGGGCAGGCATCCTGCGTCGTCTGCCTCTGTGTGCATGTGTACTGACGGGAGTTGTGGATCAAGAGTCCTCGATCTCCCGTTCTTATGGTGTAGGGCAACCTAGGTACAACGTCTTCGATCCATACATATACGTTCTTATGGGCTAGTGTATAAATTAAGTGTTCACATACATATATACACGCAGGCAAGAAAAAAAATGCAATGAGACAGAGATCGAGGATTGTTGTTGGCCGGGTTCAGTTTATTAATTACTTCAGCATTTGGTAAGCAACCACCAAATGCAGTTAGTTTAGCGACAGCTAACAAACGGCAACGAGAGCCGGGCGGGGGTCGATCGATGAGACTGATGCATCTAGATCAGCAGCTCGATCATGAGCTAATAAGCTTATTCCACACACTGGAGTGGAGGGCAGGCAGCTGGGCTTGTTTGCTGGCTGGTTGATGACCGATGAGAGTTGGCCGGGCTCCAACTCCATGATCATCTATCCATGCCAGCAGCGCCGCCATAAATGAGGTCGCCAAGGGCGTAGGTGGGGGAGTTTATTACCGGCGTACTGGCAGCAGCAGCGAGGGTGGTTATGCCGATGCCACCCCACCCGCTACACACGCACGCACTGCGCTCTTCACCGACAGCTCGCGCGCAACCCCCCAACCCATCAGCTTGCTAGGGCCCCTTCCTCCCTCTCCGGCCTCTTCCTTGCTTCTCTAGCTCCATCCCTTTTCCTTGTTGATCTCTAGCTTATCCTTCTCTGCATGCAACGCAGTTAGGTTCCGGTTCCATCATCGTCTGTTCCATGCTTCTGACCTCCTGTGTACATATGTTACTGCCGCCGCCGCCGCCGGTCCCACGGCTGCACCAGCTCGCTCTAGCCTCCATGGATTATTACACACTCCAAGTTATAGCGAGTAATCCACGTACTGTGTAACTGTGATGCATGGTACCCTGGAAGTCCTGGCGGAGTAGTACAACCACCACACAGCATCGCAGTAGTAGGCTTGCTTGCAGATACGTGGAACGCAAGGCAAAAGTACGTGTCGTTCCTCTCTCATCCCCAGTTATACACTGAACCCCGGCCAAAATCGCACGCACGCGCGCATCTCACCACCGGCTCATCTCATCGCTGTATCTAATCTAACCCACATTGAACGCTGCGCTGGGGGCGGCAAAGTACACAGGCCGGGAGGGTAGCTAGCTTATATTCACCGGGGAGGGCCGGGACAAGGCATTACTCTACTCCTCTCGGCCTCTCCTCTCGGCCTCTCCTCTCCCCACGCACAACACAACACAACCCCCACTCCTGCCTGATCCGGAGGCACTCACTCACTCACTGACTGCTGCTCAGTGCTGATCCCACCGCTCTGCCGCCTGCCCTGCCTGCCTCCCCTGTCCTTCCTCCTTTCCTTCCCTCCCCTGGCAGAGAATCTGCAGTTCTTGCCGGCCGGCCGCCCTGCAGGGAGGAGAGAGAGGGAGAGAGCGAGCAGCAGGATGGTGCAATCAAAGAAGAAGTTCCGCGGCGTCAGGCAGCGCCACTGGGGCTCCTGGGTCTCCGAGATCAGGCACCCTCTCCTGTAAGAACACAACACCGTCCCCTACCTCTCTACCTCTTCGATTCCCTCTGCTAGCTGCAGCTACTGATCGAGAGCTGCACTCTCTCGCTTTCTTGATAGATACATTTGGCTAGATCGTTTTGTTTTTATTTGGTTCCTAGCTAGTGTACGTGGTCGGTCTGTTTGTTGTTGCTTTCGTTCGTTCTTTCTCTTTCGTCACCATGTGTGCGTGCGTGTGTGTTTTGTTCTGAGTCTGAATGCGATGCGTGCGTGGTCGGATTGGACAATAATAATGCAGGAAGAGGAGGGTGTGGCTGGGCACCTTCGAGACGGCGGAGGAGGCGGCGCGGGCCTACGATGAGGCCGCCGTCCTCATGAGCGGCCGCAACGCCAAGACCAACTTCCCCGTCCCCAGGACCGCCACCGGCGAGCTCGCCCCCGTCCCGCCCGCCGGCCGCGCCACCGGCGCCGGCGGCGGCGGCTCGTCCTCCTCCTCAGCCGCGGCCTCCGGCAACACCAACAGCCTGTCGCAGATCCTCAGCGCCAAGCTCCGCAAGTGCTGCAAGACGCCGTCGCCGTCGCTCACCTGCCTCCGCCTCGACCCGGAGAAGTCCCACATTGGCGTGTGGCAGAAGCGCGCCGGCGCCCGCGCCGACTCCAGCTGGGTCATGACCGTCCAGCTCAACAAGCAGGACTCCGGCGAGGAGCAGCAACCGGCGGCGACCACGCCCACCTCCACGTCCACGGTGACCACGGCCGGCTCGCCGTCGGTGTCGGTGTCGGCGCCGGCGTCGTCGTCGACGATGATGGACGACGAGGAGGAGGAGAGGATCGCGCTGCAGATGATCGAGGAGCTCCTGGGCAGGAGCAGCCCGGTCTCCCACTCGCACATGCTGCACGCCGGCGAAGGCAGCCTCGTCATCTGAAGACTTACCGGAAGAAAAATTGCATGGTTGAAGAAGAAAGCTAGCTAGCAGGCTAGCAGCATGGTCAAGTCACTGTCCCAGATCAGATCAACTCTTTGGTAGAGTGGTTGGTGCAGCGCAAGCTATCAGTTGAGATTGCATCATATCATAGGTATCTCTATTACTACATCGATCCAGCTTAATTAGGAAACCCATATATAATATATATAGTATAAGATAAGATTAGTCACAACCGTGTGAAGCTCAACAAGCTCTGTGTATTTATTAAAGGCTTACTTACTTGTATTATAAGCATCAAGTCCCCGTCATGATAGTCACACACTGTCACTAGTGAAACCCTTTGCATGCTATGTATCAATAAATAATGATATCAGGTTTATATATCAATATCAGCGGTGTCGCCTTCTAATAAAAGGAAACAATGCAAGTACTATACCTTGTAATTGCGATGTTTCTTCCGCTTTCATACTGTTGAGGGTTTTCATCAAAGCACCTGGAATATGATGAAGTTGATATTTGGAGAAAACAAAGGGCATATTTTATTGGGTAACAACACAATCATTTCAAAGAAAAATAGAGTATTAGTCTAGGTAGCAGTTCCACAGGACTAAAGAAAATGGCATCGAGCATTTATGCCATGCATGTACCTTTTCGGCAAGACAGGGCATAATGCAAGAGAACAAGCAAATGTCACATACATACGTTTCCTGTATCATCACACAACTACATTAATCAGTTCAAAGCAATGTTTACTGAGTGCATGCATGCAGAAATTTGGCAATGCTGCTGCTTCGGTGAAGAAAGAGAAGCTATATATATTCCTGGATGCTATCTAAATATGTAACAACTGAGACTATGAGAACTCAATCAGAGAATGAACTATAAAAATTACTGTCGTAGTGACAAATGTGAACTCCATACACAGTTAATGTTCACAAGTTCTGTATATAAATATTATGACAAAGCTAGTCGAACTATACATATATATGGATCATTTTATTACAACAATTTTTTGAACGTAAAGTACCACGCATTCCTCACTATCAATAAGCACAAAGACAATTAATATAAAGCACAGCCAAGCTAGCATACGACTAACATAAGCCATAATGACCAGCTGAACCATTGTCTGCAGGCAAAAGATCACTGATTGGGGGCTTAATTGATGATTAAATGCAACGTCTACACAATTAACAGGAAGGCATCAATTTAATTGTGTCAGCACACCGAGCCACATACTCCGTAAGTTGTTCATCCACAAAGTAGAGTAGCCACTAGCCACCACCCAGCATCAGCGACCAATGAGTACACAGTAAAAGCATATATCAGTTCATGTCGGCTTCAGCTGTCACTTCTTTGACGTGTGCCGTTACTACAGCATTATTAGCAGCAAAACAAAAAGCTTTCATCAGTGAATGAAGATTTATAGTACTACAGTACTCCCCATTTGAAAACAAAATTGAACGCTAGTACGTCATATGTAAAATATCAAATGGCAGTTAGAAAGCTAGAGTGAAATGGGTGACAAAGAACATGGTCCCCCATATTCTTCCTCTTTCCTGATTTCACAACACACAAATAGGAGCAATGAAGCGCGGATCATCTCCACAGTTGGTTCTATAGGTTGGTAAAGCATGCAGTCAATGCGGATGGGCCCAATCAGTTAGTTGGTCAGTCATAAAGTACGATCGTGCCAGCCCAAAGAAAAGGCATAGCAACCGGAGGATATTAGCTGCCATTGACACAAGTAGACTCTGAGGGGTCTAGGATTTTGATGAAAACAACAATGGATCACTATTTATAGTACACAACAAGATAATATTAGCATCTGATTAAGACCTTAGTGAAGTCCAGTGATGGCTACTAACAAAAGCGATGGCTATGTAGTGACCTCGATATTAAGTTTGGATGCTTAAAATAAACATACTCCAGCTAGCTAGTCTTTTTCCCATCTATTAATAGCATTAGCATGTTTGTTAGCTCATTAGTTTGTGTCGCGATCTATCAAACCTATCACATAGCTTCCACAAAGTCCACACACTTGGAGAAACTACGATTATGAGAGAAGACAATATTCCCTACAGAACAAATTAGACATATGATGGTCGCCTAATAAAATTCAGGGACGTGACTGAGACTAGTGCTCTTAAATTTTGGAAAATTCATACCAGTCTTTGCCTTGCAACCTTGTGGTGCCAAGGTAGTAGCTGGTTAAGGACCTCGCTCCCATGTTGCAAAAGCACGCATTGAATATGTCTAGTAGGATAGCTGTACTGGTCCCTCAACACTAACTCTGTGCTTTGCTTTCAATCCTGTTCAAATCATGATGATATCATCTTAATTAGATTGTAAAGCATACTGCATCAGTCACTGCGGTATTATTGACACTATCACCTGCCAGATCTACCTAAAACCTCTTAAAATGAGAGAAGACGTACAAGGCAATAAATGGATTAATGGCATTGCCTCCTTGATAATGAGTGAAATGATGACATTAATCCGAACATGCTTAAGAAAACTGTACCCTCTTAGCTTGTAAAAGTGGACAAATCATTGAAGCAAACATCACTCTAGACAATGGATTGGCAAAACAAAAGGTCAAACTATTTTCTCACCAAAGGCATGCATTCTGACAATATTATTTACTAGCCTGAACAGAGTTTGGGAAGTTGCCAACAAATATGACAGAGGCAGCAATTAGCAATAAGCAATAACCACAACATATGGGCCAGCTCAGTGGAAGGTTAGAATGCTCTCCGTGACTCTTGATGCCTATAATTGCGTAGACTATTAAATATATCCGCGTCAATACTTCCATTAAAGATGAAATGTCAGGTCTGACACAGCATTTGTGCAAGCAACTAGCTGCAGACCAGCCAACCACCCATTACACAGCGTTGGAAAGTATGACTGGTAGTGTATGATCAAGCACACTGCCCTACAAAGAGGGTTTAGTACCATTGCCTGGTGGTCCTAGCTAGCTGTTGCATTTTGACAGTACCAAATCGAGTCAAAATTATTAGGTGCTTGCTAAGTTCATTCAACAAGCCCATGCATGAATAAAAAAAACTGAAATACAAATACTCTTAATTTAAGCATGGATCAAAAACTATATCCTAGCCCAGCCAATGTTCAAATCATGTATGCCACAGTATGCATGTGAAATTAAACAACCTATGCATTAGTGCGGTTAGCTCTGTCTGTATAGAAACCATACTGCTACAATGAAAGAACAACTTCCATAATACTGTAATTTGCTAAGGTAGCAATGTTGTAGTTATTTAAGTTAATAGTTCCAACTTCAAGGTACATGCTGCAGACTCAATTTTCTAATCAGGATGCAGTTGTTAGTAAATTTGACAATGCAGCACGGTGCTTCCATGGGACACAAAGACAAGCTATGTAGTCATCTCTTATCCATCTAGTCAATGCCACAGTCATTGAGCAGAAAGGAAAAAAAATAAAGTAGTTGCAGACTCCCTCCAAAGTTCAGTGTTTGTCAATTTAATAACTTTTAAGACCAATACAGCCAAATTAAACAAGCTAAATATCACAGGTAATAAGCAATATTACAGTTACTGACTGTTAACACTAATAGCCAAATTTAACGAATGTATATGATAATTAACTTAACTGTTCGTCAAAAGAAAAGCTAGTGAAAAAGATAAAACTTTTTTTCTTTCAGCACTGTAAGACTAAAAATCTAAAACAACATTTGTACCAGCTGATTTATATCCTCAAAACAATAAGATGGTTAGCTGGAGTGGTTAATACACATCACCATCCAAAGTACAGTTTGTGTCTGCCAAAAAAAAACCTAGAAAATGCCATTTTCATCAATTCAATTATTTTAGTTTAAACTTTTAAAAATATTTTATGAAGATCCCAAAGCAATTTTTTCTACCTAAGTACGTTATTCAGCCCATCTACTGTGATAATCAACAGTCAAGACAATCCTTCAGCTAAGCTGAAGCCCCTTTCCTCATTTAATCGCTGGTCATAGATGCCACACTAATGCATGTGTTTTACCATTTGACAATATTATCATCTAGTTTAGTAACTATATGCATAATCGCATCAATACTCAAAACTACAAGGATTTAAATCACGCAATCAAGGCTGCAAGAACTGGAATAAGATTTCAAAAGAAAGTCATGACTGCATGGAGAATAAATTAGCATCAAAGCAACAGCAGTAGCCTAGTTAGGCTGCTGTGAATTTGCCTCCAAAAAATGAATAAAATGCAAAACACTCTGTACACACATTAATTAATTTATTAACTATTTCTACATTTGCAAGTTTGCATAGAAAATCCCCCAGGATATCTTAATCCCAACAAACTTCAAGTTAAATATATATGATCTACAGATATATGTTTTTCATACAAAAAAAAGGTTTGGAAGATCCTACATTAGCAAATATACAATAGACCTGAATTGCATATCTCAGTTGTACGGCCCTAGAAATATCCAGGAGTACACCACAAGTTTGATCATATGATTGAATAAGGCAGAAGTGTATTTATCAAAATTGAATAAAGACAGACAAGCTAATTATTGTTGTCCCCCTGCAAATAATTATATTTGGCAAGCATTTGATTAACGAGGAAGTCCCAGAAACATCTAGGACAAAAGAAGTTGCAGAAAATGTGTTGCAGAATGCAAAGATGAAAGTTAATTGTATGTTTCCTGAACTACAATGCAAAGTTTAAGGTTCTAATTTACACCAAACCATTGATCTCAAAAAAAAAAAATTACACCAAACCATTAAGTTTTCTTCTAGGACAATTTAGAGCAACTTATCTGCGGTAAGAGACATCTTTCAAAATACCTGATGCTACAGCTAGCAAACAAGTACGCGACCAAAAGACTTTATAGAATTATAGGCATGAATGAAATAATATAGAATCAAGCAGATGTAAACCATACCGCTTGTGTTTGACTAATATATTGTTGGAACTGATACACTTGGCAGACGTTTAACATTTCTCATATGAATCTGTTCCATAGAATCCCCATGGCAGAGTGGTTCCAGGCTTCAAAATAAGAACATGCTCTCCAGAAAAGGCATTCAGTCTTCCTCATTCACAAAGACAGTTGTACTTTTCAACATAACGGATATATTCATCAGTGTCGGGGACATCCCAAGGGGGTCCCCTAACCACCGGAGTAAACACCCTCAAAAACGCCAAACCCAAAGAGGTTAGGATAACAACGGCCTAAGCGAAACCTGGGCAACACGGCCCATCACTGCTCATTACGGCCCAAATACCGCTACAACCAAGCTGCCGAAGGATCCGAAGCAAACGACCCGATCCCCACCTCGCTCGAGGGCTGCGATCCCCTCGAGCGGGCTCGGCCCCGATCACCGCCTCGCACGAGGGTCTACGACCCCCTCGAGCGAACTCGTCGCCGCCACTGTTCCGCCTGCTCTCGTCCTCCCCCGTACGGCCCAGCCCTCGAACGGGCAGGGGAGGCCCTCGAGCGGGAGTACGAGCCAATAGGGAAGCGCTGACTCCAGCCCAGCGCGGCCCTGCAACGACGTCCGCCGGGTCACTTCCGCCAACTCTCTGCCATTCCCCCGACGGGGCGAGCACGCCGTGCACTGTGACCAGCAGAGGTCATCATTCCGTCACTGTGCCGCCAACTCCCGTCCTCCCCTGACCGGGCGAGCATGGGAGGCCCTCGATCCGGTGTACGGGCGACGACCAAAGCCCAGCTGGAGGACCTGCTACCCCTCGAAACCGCTCCAGGACAAGACCAAGGACTACGGCACGCCCGGTGCCATATCCCCCCAGTACACACCCCTGTAGCATGTACTGTACTTGTACTCATCCTTATACCCCCTCAGGGTCACCTTCCTTCCTCCTTGAGCTATAAAAGGGGGAAGAAAGCGCCGGCCAAAGGAGGGACAGACGGACACTAGAGGCGACAACAACGAAAAACAAGACATAGGTCACACACACACCCATCACGATATAGGCACTCTGCCTCAATCATCCGCTCACTCAGGGACTTGGAGGCCTCACCTCCTCTCCCGCCAAGCTTGTAGCCCCCTACTACAGGCACCCCGGTGCAAGATAGTATAGTGCCAAGAGCACACCTTGCTGGACGTACGGCCCCGCGGCCGGAACCAGGATAAAATCCCTTGAGTCATTGTGCTAGCTCTTGCATCAACCGGTGAGGGACGGGACATAGCGCATTCTGTTAGGCGTTGAAGTTGGTCGGCCAATCTCAGCACCGACAATCAGTGTAGTGCAACATGTTGCACAGCATCACTTGGCATTACGACCGGTACCATGCTCCAACTCCAAGGGACCTTGAGGAACTGTGTATATATAAATATGATACACCTATATTGTGGCAAAAGCATTTGCTTTCCGTTTAATTGTAGGAATTTAACTGTGAGAAAGCTTTGACTTTGGAACGTGTTAATATGACAACTGGGTGACTTATTAGTGTTGCTCAGTTGCCAATCAGTACATCAAAACCCTCTATTTTTTCTGCTTATACTCCACACTGTCGACTGCTTGTTTAACATAATTTCTTCAGTCTACTTGTTTTCAAACAAGTACATATCATACTCCCAGTGTTTGTCAAATGTCAACTTCCTGATTTTTAGAGATGCTATATCCAAAGTATCATAGCTTGGCTATGTGAAAGTGCTTTAAGGAGTTGAACTCACCTCCACAGCTGTATGCACATTTAAGCACTTTGTTCAGTAATATCTACTTTAGCAGCGATCACTAACAAAAA